>CAJQUW010008708.1:0-328685 GCA_907163375.1 Prostheceraeus crozeri
CACCCGGAACCCATGGGTAAATAAATTTTCGAGTGCGCGTAGCGCACTCGAAAATTTAGTTACCCTCTAATCGGAAAAATTTCGAGGGCGCAAAGCGCCCGAGAAATTTTGAGGCCCCCCCCCCGCCGGGGTTGAAGTGTATGTAGTGTATGTAGGTCAAAGGTCAAGGTCAGGTCTAAGGTCAAGGTCAAGGTCAAGTGTAGAGTTTTGTATATTATGGTCATTTTTAGTTGTAAAACTTTAACTTTGAAAATTTGTAAACTTAGTCATTTTTGTAAAAAAACTTGGAATTTTTTCAAGTTGCATACAGATGCATACAACTAGGATTTTTTCATCAAATGGTACATACAATATATCATTCGAATGCTCTTTTCATGCTGATTCTAATGGTGTATTGTATACACATGTATGACATATAACTAGAGAGCTACATGTCTTTAAAGAATGGGCTAAAAACTTAGTGATTTTAAAAATCTAACATTTGTCTGCTTGCATACAGTTGCATACAACTAGGATTTTCCCATCGAATAGGTACATACCTTATATCATTCTAAAGGTCTTTTCATTCTCATTCTTATGATGTCGTGTATGACACATGTATGATATCATCCTGGACTGCTACAAGCATTTTAAAATTAACAACATAACTGTTTCTTTAAAAGTTATATGTTCCTATTTATTTCAAGTTGAAGTCTTCATACTTGATTTTTTTGTTTCAATTCAGTTATTGAACATCATTAATTGTAGATAGTTTATTCCCCTTTCCCATTCAGACCTTAATTGAAGACCGATTTGTGAAATGATAAAACAAGTCTGTTCATATATACAAATAAATATTAAATAAAGAGATTAAGAAAAAACACACTAAATGTCATCAAGGTAAGGAAATGGTACAAGTTTTTTCAAGTCCCACTTGCACATGGATCCTGGTCTTCTTGGGCGCACAGGGACAGCGACGTGGTGTGTCAAGGTCGATGACCGAAAATTCGAGAGCGGTTGTGAGGTTCCGCTCGTTCGGCTCCATCCTCATGAACACCCGTTTGGTGTGATACTTTTTCGGGGCGTTCTTGACTTAGACCGGACCCGTCCATAAAGTGGCGTTCGCATGGACTTCTTATTCATGTGACGCATCGTCTCAATTGATACGTCACTATCCTCATCACTCGATAGTCTGGCGATGCAGGGGCTTGGGTGAACACCACCGGCTCCTCGTTTGGTGTTGTCGATCGCTCCATCGGAGATTGGGAGGTGTACTGGTACGTTCCACTGGCGAAGTGGTACGATCAGCAGTACCGTTCTCAACTGCGGCTTTCTGTTTGCGATCCATTATGACTTGTAGATTTAAAATAATTGTAACTTGTAAACGTGAGGATTAGAACCTTTGATAAGAATTGGTACAAACCTCGGACTTATATACTTTTTAAACAAAGGAAATCCTAATAGCCAATCAGAGAGGTACCGAACTTCCCTAAAGAATATATATAACTATAAAGGATGACATTGTTCCAAACTGTTAAGTACTTATCCTCAACGTTCCATAACAAGAAGCATGTCCTCAAAACCACTATTTTATTTTCAAAATGACAGCCAAGTCATTATGGGAGGTCAGTTGGACATGACCATGCATCTGTCTTGCGCTGCAAAGTGGCCCTATGGAAGACCTTGACTGTCTCTGCACTTCAAAGGCGGAATGGACTACCGGTGAAGTGTCCGGTACACGAATGTGACCATGACTTTAGTAAAAATCCGACATTCCATGAGTGGTGTGATGACTTCTTGAAGATCATGGAGTCGCCTGAGGGACGTGATTTGCACCCCTCATTTATTTTTCACGCTTAAATTAAACTTACATTGTAAATCTCTTGTCTTTTCATTTTAAACATAGTTCTGGAATTGGTTTTCTTATTGGGGAGCAACTAAATCATAACTGCACAGTAAAGTTTCACATCTAAATAGTGCTACATTAAAAATAATTGTCACAATAGTCGCAATTGAGCAAACCCATTCAAAATCAAACAACGGACGTCTATCGGTACGTACCCAAGTGCTCAGAACCAAACCACACAAGTTCGATCATAGACGTTCCGAAACACAGTGTACCAAACACATGTACCTATCCAGTAAAACAGATCTCATACAAGTTCCTATTGATAACACTGAATTATACATGTACCTATCCGTGTGCCTATCGATAACTAAAGTATACATGTACCTATCCATGTACCTATCCATGTTCCTATTGACAACACTAAACTTTACATGTACCTATCCATGTACCTATTGATAACACTAAACTTTACATGTACCTATCCATGTACCTATCCCTGGCAAGTAGGGCACAGTTTTCACTACTGAAGTGGTCGTTTTCTGAGTTGATATGGAAACTCAAGGAAATTCTTCCAAATGACGTTGCTATTGACTTTATTCGTCAAGTTAAAGATGGTTTTCTTCTGAAATCATCACAAATTAAATCAATTTAATCATTGATTCAATCATCTCAAGCATTTCGTTATTGTAAAATCGCGCTTCCTGAAGCCAACCAAAACAGTAGAAGTTACTGTAAGAGGTATTGAAACATCTATTTCGATATAATGTTTTAGAAGATTTGAAAGGCAATTTTGGATCAGCTATTATCAGTGGTCGCCGTTTGCATGCTCGCACAGAAGGACAAATAGACTAAGATCGACCTATTCCAGTTATTGTGCTTGCTGTTTCTGATCCTATCGGCGAACGCCTTCGTAATGAATGGAAACTGTTCGGTTTTCTACGTGTTGCCGTGAGCAAACCTCAAGAACGTTGTCAAGTGAGTGAATGTGTCCGGTGTTATGCCTGGGGCCACACACCAAGTAGATGCAAATCAAAACGGAGCTGTGTTCGCTGTGGTGAATTTTCTCATATTTCGAACAATTTCTAAAGAAAAACGATCCTTATAAATGTTTTTCCTGCACACTTAGTAGCATACGGTGGATGTCCACTTCTTTTCTCAGAACAACGACGTTTGATTTCTCTTCTGAAGCTGCATGTTCCCTCAACGATCACAAAACATCGTTCAGTTGATCTGAAATGTCATATTCCGCAATTTTGACATCTCGCAAAGAAAATACGAATACTGTCGCAGATGGTAGAAATGAAACCGATTCATGTAGACTAGATGTCGTGCAATCTATCTCTCCCACTGATAAAGGGTTGACTGTTACTTCCTCTGAAAATGTGATTTCTTCTGCGAAATCTTCATCTTCTATTGAAAGTTCAGAGAAAATGAAGTCAATTGCAAAAAGCATTTTAGAAATTCGAAAAGGAAGAGACAATGCGCAGTTTCAACTCAATCGCATTAAATAAGCTCGTTTGTCTACCCCTAATCCCTCATTATCCAAAAAAGCCCGACAATTGCGAGTTAAGCTGAAAAAGCTTCAGAAACGTTTGATCGAGCTGGATGAAGAACGCAAATGCATTGCCTTGGAATCTTCAAATCATTCCAATACTGTTTCAAGCAGTCAATGAGAACTATCTGATGTCCACTCCATCTGAGGGTAAAAGTCGCCTAATCAATGTGTCCTCCATTGATCCTATTCCCTCAGGCGAAAAGGCATCATTAACTGATGAAAGTGTTTCTCCTGCTAAGGAGATCCCTGCACCATCATCATGTGGTAATGCAACACAGTCAAAAAATGTCTCTTTTCCAAAAGAAACAGACAAATGTGATCTTTTGAACATGATCAAATCTACATTGCGAGAATTGCATAACCTAGTCCGTTGTTCTGCGAAAATCCGCAAATTATTTTTACTTCAGTCGATTCCCTCACAGGAATTTTGATTTGGCTTATCGATATGGTTTTCCCTTCGCTTTGAGAAATGCGGAATTATCGTCTCTGACTGTTTGGCATGCTAAATTGAATAGCATTATGCATCGTCTCGAAGGAGTTAGTGTAGCAACCTCGTCTGTAAGTGTCATATCTCTGCAAGACACCCGTCTGCGCATCTCAAAACTAGATTTGTGGCGCTATCACTGGCCTGATTTTCATTATTATGAATTCCTGTGTGATTCAAATGGTCCTGGTTGTGTGATGCTTGTACGTTCAACAAAAACTCACCATCTGACTCAAAAGATCACTCTTTTGCGTCATCGAGTAATTACTGTCGAACTTGTTGCTTCTAATGGACGGAAAATATCAGTGTCATCTGTGAATGTCCCAACACGACTAATGCAAACGCAGGTCCTTTACAATGCAATCTCCTTCGAAGTGCTCTGAGAAATCGTTTTTCTATTATAATAGGCGATCTAAATTCGCGTTCTCAAGAACTGGGGTGTTCAAGTTCGAACAGCAATGGAAGCTTATTGAAGGACTTTGTTGAAAGCTCTGGATCTGTCATTATTAATGATCCTCGGATACCAACATTTATTCATGATTCAACGGATTTTTTCCGACTGTCTGGATTGGGCTATTGCGTCGCCTGATATGGTCTCAATGCTTTCCTGCTAAATTGGTAGTGACATTGGTTCAGATCATCTCCCTATTATTGTGTATTTATTGTATTATTACTAGTCATATAACTGATTGGCGACCATTCCAGGAAGAATTGATCTCCCAGTTTCATGCCATGAACTTATTTTCCCGTTTTCTTACATCTCCTAATGAAGTTGACAAGATGACTGAAGATCTAGAAGCAGCATTAAAGCAATGCTGTGACAGGTGCCTGCGAAAATATTCAATGTCACTGACTGCGCAAAAAGATCAATCTTCCATGGTGGGCTTTGTCTCTGATTAAAGAGAGAAAACGCTTGCGAAGACAATTATCTACTCAATCTAGCTCTGAAATTCGACGACAACTTGGAATTCTCAAACGTGAAATTCGCAAAGCATTTGATTTAGCTCGCAAATAGAGACTGGATTTCAAAATAAAATCTTTTTCTACAGGTCCGCGTGATCCAGACTTTTGCCTCGCTGTGAAATCTTGGTTTGGAGAACCATCAGCGTCACCTCCTCCCTTAACTCACTCGACCAGATGAACTTGACGCTATTACTGCCCGAGAACGAGGCGATGCCTATATGGCATCCTTTTTTAATGGCTCCATTTTGATGATGAATTTTATCAACAAACGGAAAGAGAGATCACTGACGATTCAATTTTACAACCACTCCATTCAATTTGTCATCCATTCCTTCTATATTAGACTCAAATGATGATGAAGATCCTACGCGATCCTTGACTCCAGGAGAAGTTTATCGTGCCATTCGCAAGTTCCGCAAAGGTAAAGCACCCGGTTCTTATGGAGTATCAACTGATATTCTTATTGGTTCTCTATTTGAATTGTCCGTCATTTTGACTTCGCTTTTCATTAGCTCCTTATTGATCGGCTATGTTCCCCAACGCAGGCGTTTCTCTCTAATACGCATGCTTCCTAAACAAGAGAAAGTTTTGAATAAGCCTGAAGATTATCGTCCTATATCCCTTTCATCTTGCATTTCAAAAATTCTAGAGAGAATCTTGGCTCGTAGAATCTTGAGCTGGTGTGATAATAGGACGCTTCTGCCGATTGAACAATCAGGTTTTCGTCGTGGTCAAGACTGCATCGAACAAGTGGTACTTTTGACGCAACGCATTATGGAAGGTTTGAACGCAGGTCTTATGTCGACGGTAATTTCTCTAGACATTACGAAGGCGCATGATAGTGTGTGGCATGCAGGATTGTTACGTATCTGTCGTGATATCTTACCGCCCTCATCTACAAGATGGATTGCTTCTTTCCTCAATAATCATCGTGCATCCATTTTAGAGAATGATAACGTATCGGAAGCCTTCTGCACACCCTTTGTTATATATGATTTTTACTAGAAGCATAACTGTACCAAACGGTCCTTTGAAAGGATCCCCTGTGTATGCTGACGATGTTTATTTGTGGGCTTCTGATGCAAATCCAGATCTGGCTTGGAATCAAATACTCCCGCAACTCAATGATCTGACAACATGGAGTAACAAGTGACGGCTTCATTTTTCACCGGCTAAAGCGCAGATCGCGCGGTTCTCTAGACGTCGGAATCGCTGGTCCGATGAACAACTTGGACAGCCCTTTTTTCAAGGACATCACCTTACATTCAGTCCATCTATCAGTGTCGTTGGTGTGACTCTCGATCGCAAATTGCAATTTTCACCTCATATTGACCGAATAATTTCACGTGTCAGTTCTCAAATAATGACACTGCGAGTGCTTATCCAGCCTAACCGCTGCATATCATTATGGATAGATGTGTTTCTGCAGACTATTAAAATGAGGTATGGGTGAATGATGATATTATAGATGAGCATATAGATTCCCGTTAACAGTGCGAGTGGGCTTTTCAGGGTTGGTCGTAGCCCTCAAATTTTTCCACAGACATGGGCAAAGGTTGAAAAACTTGGACTTTGAAACCCAATTTACATGTTTTTAGGACTGTAAAGTTACACTCATTACAATATAGCAACCTACAACAAAGACAATAAGGCTTAATAAACCAATCACTTTTATCCAGACGTCTAAACCTCTGTGTAGATCCTTAAACTGATCCTCTCCATATGAAATATCGTAGATATCCAATATTTTTCGACATTAAAGTAACACCAATGATTATTCCATCCACGTAAAGGCCTATTCACGTCGATAGGTTCAACCAGTAGATTCCTACATCCTAAAACAAAATTTGTCATTAGTTTCTTTCAATCGCTTCTTAGCTGATATCTCAAGATAACGGGCCGCAATCTTTTGCGTATTCAAATTACCAGACCGCAATATATTACACTGCTGCTTGATAAATTGACAGGTAATATCGTGCTAAACATGGAAAAGCAACTGAATTTGATAATCATAATAACCATATTTCCTCCTAGGAAGAAAATTCTGATTTAACAGATGTGCAACCTGAAATAGACACAGTGAATGCAGCTGTCACTCAAGTCTCACATGCTGCTACTCCCAGTAATGCAAAGATGATTACCGGTGTTCCATGTCCATTGGAAGACTGTTTGGAGCGTTCAACAACTCGCTGCAACATCATCTAGAAAGACATGCTCTCGGCATTTATTCAGGCACTATTCCAGCAATATGGCTTTGTGAACACATAAAATACGCAAGCTCATGCAACCGCTTGACTTCAACAACCAACAAGCCAACAACCACAAGAAGATACATGTACTTCCTTTCCTTTAAGTGAATCACAGAACATTCAACTCGAAACCTCAGATGCAGTAGCCTTCTTTGCTTTGTTGGAGTGAAATTATGTCCCGGTACTTATGGGTCATCTCCTCCCTCCGTTTTCAAATTTGTCTACAATCCGTAGAAATGAATCAATGATCACAAAACTTCAGACACACGTATTTGAGTATATTTTCTACCCACATGCAGAACTTTATGCAAATCGGACAAGTATTTTTGACTTAGAGACGATGACGTGAAGTGTAGCGATCCCAGCAGCTTGATCTGACTTCGCCTGACCTCATCGTCTCAGCAGATAGAACTAGGTCAACAAAGTCATGTCGCGACAACTCTTGAAGTGATAATGACCCACACCGCATCCTTTCCATTAATGTGCTTAACTTTAGAAAGGTGTGGTGGGGTAGTGGTCGTGCGAAGATTTCACATGGCAATGGATGAGACGAAGACGGAAAGAGAACAATACACACACGAGTAACAATAATGCGTCGAACAGACGTTAGATCAAGCTGTAGACATCGGTACACTTCACGCTATCGTCTCTAATTCAAAAAGTACATGTCGGATTTGGATAATTTTTGTATGTGGGTAGAAAATATACTCAAATACGTGTATCTGAAGTTTTGCGACGGTTGATTCATTTTTACGGATTTTAGACAAATTTGAAAACCTGTAGGGGGAGATAGCCCATAAGTACCTATGTCCCTTAAAGGTCCAACTCTAAACGATGTACCATACAAGGCTCATTTTAATTTTGCTCAGATTGTATCAGATGTAATGGATATTGTGGCTATAAACTCGGAAGATCCGTGGAAGAGGCTATGCATGCTAACAAAATATCTACCATCACAAGAAAATGGGTAAAATTATAAAAATATGAAAAAGCTCTAAGCTGCAAAATTTGAATTTTTATTGACTAATATTTCGGTTTCAGGGTCAGGGTCAGATAGCATTACAAAGAAAGCATTATAGAGAAGGTAAAAGAGATTCAAAATTTAAGTGTGTAATGCAATTAGTACAGGAATCAAGATATGCACATTTATGATATAATGTTCACAGAAATAAAAAGTAATAATATAAAAAAAAATAGTAATAAAAATTTTGATGAGGGCGCATGTCTATTTATCATGTGACAAGTGATCTGATACACTTGAATCTTCATAGCAAATCTTAACAGCAATTTTGAGAGCCTAGAATCTTGAATGAAAATGAACCAGAAAAGGAAATTGCCCTCACATCATTCACCCTTGCGGCATGTGGGTCAGGTGGGTCAAAGATGTGGTGGGTCAAGTGGGTCGTGGGTCAGGGTACCCTGTGGGTCAGGTGGGTCATGGGTCATGTTTTCGTGAAAAGTCGGTGGTGGGTCAAGTGGGTCGTGGGTCACATATGCCGTGGGTCATGGGTCAAGTTTCGTTGACCCACTTCCAACTCTGGACTCAGCTACATATTACTGAATCGCATCCGTCTTTGTAATATAGCCTAATCTTAAGCAAGAAAGTGAAATACACTAAATTCATAGCGAGAGTAGAGCCAGTCAGACAAATGAGCCAATAGTACTACTATTGGCTATTGGTCTATCCAGAGTGACTAATGCGAATGCTTAGAATACTTTCACGAAATGCAGATGATAGGCATCTCCGACAAATAAAAGTATAAAGGGCATTTAGACATGCGACATAGTAAACTCACATGCATGAATAGAATGTTCTCGAAATTTGCACACATTTCTAGAAAATTTAGTCCGCTGTTCTCGCACGCAGCAATCACAGAACACAATACAGCAAGGACTCAAGCGTATTCAGATGATCTTCAGTATTGCTGGCTTGACATATTTACCCAGTGAAAGTATTTGACTGTGACACTGATCTTAAAAACCCAGCGTTTTGCAGAGGCCATTTTGACAAAATCTTTTAAACATAGCTTCAATACCTAAAACATCAAACGATAGTTTTACATTTATGCAAACTCATGTGTAATATGAATTTTATATCCCTTTTACGTGAACTTTATACATTTTTAATCGTCGACAATTTGCAGCAATTTTTTCTTAAAAAGTAGCTTAATCATTATTATACTTTTATACATACAATACTCTACCCAATCATAATCATTTGTTCCGCTAAAAGCTACAGGTGAAGTAGGTTAACGAAACAGCTCCCAACCGCATTCAACATGGTCGTGCAAGCATGCATGTAAATGCAAGTTGTTCACTGCAGTTGATATGCTTAAATGACTGACTATTTCTTTTGACAAACATACGAATGTGACATTCCTTGTCGAACGCTGCTGGGCAGAGACAGGAAACATTAATGAATTGGAAATTACATGCAATTAACTAATTGATGAATTATCTTCAAATCAATTAAATGATTGGATTAAGTACCAATTATTTCACAGTCAAAATTTCGATTAATTGTTCGACTATTGCATAACTTGCACAATCGATGAAATAATAATTTTACTCGTATATAAAAGGAAGAAAATAATGACTATAACTTAATGGAAGACATTCTCTTAGTATTCTAGCATTCAATTATATCAGTCTCTAATTCCACATTTTCTGATAAGCCTAGATAAATTCAAATTATGATAAACGCAATGAAACACATCATCATCGTATTGACCAGAGTGGTTAATTTTCAGTGCATGAACTAGAAAATATGACAATCGAAGCGGCCGGGAAGGGCAGGAGCAAATTATTCAACCGATTAAAAACTTAATTTTCCGAGAAACATTGCGTTGAGCTTGCAAATAAAAATGATGGCATGATTTCAGTCTTATATCCAACATTTTTTATTTTGAAAATGAGGGATCAAATCTATAGCCTATTGACATCAATTATGTATACTATAGCCTATTATACATTAATTTGAAAAGAAAATAATGATAGCAACATGTGCGCAAGTGCTTACATAACGTCCATTCCTTTTGTCGCGCTTGCTCCCCAGTTCATGTTTGCTGACTCTTTACTACAAACTGCGCAGTACCTTCAAAATCCAACTGAACCTGCAACCATGGTTCAAAATCAAATTATGCGTCACTCTTTATCATAGAAGTAGATACTAGAAGACTACAAAGGAAGTTTCATATCTTGCTTATGGACAGCTATTGACTTCTTAACCCTAGAAAACCCGGTATAAGAAATGAGCAGCAGTTGTACCATAGACAAATGTGGTGTATGGAGATTCATTCCATGGAATCCTAGTTATCTGCGCTGCGCTTGACCAGGAAGTGACATTTAAATTTCACGCCTACAAGTTGAGTCTTGACAAAATTATAACTTTCTATGTTCCTACGTGTTAACACACACAAGTCGTCCAGTTTTCAACAAGGCGGTTGTCACAAAAAATGGCTTGCTGTGCTTTTTGATAAAAACAGTCTACGCACGTAAGCAAGCATAATAAATGCTGCGTTGCAAGATGTGTTGCAAACATCTCTTGTGAGTCGGAAACATCGTCAAAGATGACGTTTCACAGGTTTCCAAAATTAAATACAGGACTACTAGAGAAGTGGATCAGATCATATGCCTCGAAAGTGGAAGATATTTATTTCGAATCTTTGCAAATCAATTAAAACAACATCTTCAGATTTTGGTCTGGTCATTTTGTGATACCGGATTTTGTCAATTTTTCTTGTGATACATATAAATGGAGAAGACTGAATATCAATTTTTTTAACAGATTATGCAAAAGCGCATTGCCTTCCATCGCCAAAAGTGCGCCATCATGTGTCTCGTAATATCCCTCAAAAAAGATCGTCTGTCTGAAAAATTGTCGTAAAGGAACAATCGAGAAAATGGAACTGATGAGCACGGACATTTTGCCACAGGAGACTTAGTTTGTGGATTCTTATTCTGACTGGAAAGCATATGAAAGGTCCGACCATTTAAATTGTACGGAATTAAAGGTTGGAAAGTTGGAGAAGTGTGGAATTCTTTGCCGCTTTTCATGATTCGTACTGAATTCGATATTCCGGCGATTGTGAAATCCTTTGCTATTACTGATTATCTTTACTTTTTTAGTGCAACGATCGATTAAATAAAACTGCATTAATTTGGACGTGAAATGCATGTATACTATTCAACACAATTTCCCTGTTTTCGCAAGTTGATAATCTGCTCATGTCATAAAATGATCATTCTCGAGCTTTTGCGTGAAAAAAGCTGCTTGACTCCACTGTCAAGAAAAGCACCATTTACAGAGACCGTGCCTGCGGTCTTTTCTGATTCTCCAAATAATTATGCAATGATCAAATGTTTGCAAGCTACTGAATTGTCACCCGAAGAAATATGAACTATTTTATGCATTGAGAGATTCATTTAAAAAAGAAAGATAGCATTTGTAAGTGGAAAGTTGCATGGCGATGAATATGCTTGATCGACGCCAGGTCTATCCATGGGTCTATCTAACACGGGCTGTCTGTGGCATCCTTGTGAAATCTCTGAGAAATTATTTCCAAGGTGACGTTTATTTTGGTTCCTATGAACTAATGTTACTACAGATGATTTGCATAAAGTGTTCTTTATAACTTCACGGCTTTTTCAGGCAGCTGAGGTGATAATTATACTGCATGCGTAGTGCATAATAGCCCGGTGATTCGTAACTTTGTTTTGCCTTTCGTCACAATCATGATAATTTCAAGATCGCCAAATCAGTTTCAAGAACTACACTGCTTCTGATATACATGTCTTTAGTACACCACACAAAACAATTTCAATAATTGGACATCCAAAACTGTGTTTAAATTTCCTGACTATGAAAATCCAGAGGTGACTGATTCATACAACTGATATATTTCCAAAGCTCGCAAGCAGTTTGTAAAAAAAATCCGCACTCATAGAATATATATATATAGAAAATAGAATTTCATATAAGCTGAATCATCGAGTATTAGAACCACGAAATCTTGAAGGAGCAAATGCTTCCGCTGCAGTTTCACTGTTTGAGTCAACCATATCTGCGGCGCAGTATTACGATTTGACAGACGATTCATTTAGATTCTTGTAGTTAATCAACAGAGGAACAACATTGAACACATGGAATGCAATGTCATCCTCTAGGAGCAAAGATAAAGGACTTCCAGAAGCGTATCCCATTCAGAAAATGGAAAAAATACTCAGCCTTTGCTGTAATATGCGAGTTTCTTTAATACACGGGAAAATCTCCACTATCAGACTTTTCAAGGCCAACTCTCTTGACTCTAAAGCAATGCTACAAAAATCTAGTAGACTTGATCACATACTTGATCATAGAATGTCATTTCATAACAGTGGGCATATTTCCCGGTGTGATTGTGGTGTTAGATTATCACCATCTTAAAAAGACACAATCAGTAAAAGCTTTTCAAAAATAAAATGCGATATATCCAACAGTAATACTGAATTCTAAAAGACTCAACTTGTTGGATCGATACATACAGATTTTAGGGATGTCACTTCCTGGTCAAGCGTAGCGCCGATAGCTAAGGTTCCTTGTTTATTCTTATGGTTTCAAAACATAAGTATTCTGCATAGATCACAAGCTTTAGCGAATGAACCATGCAGTGGGTCTTCCCAGGCGAGACAACAAACGTCCTGATGGTCTAACCCTGCTTAACTAGGAACGAGGCCGCGGTCTTGTCTGGGATTTCACGCGTAGTGACACTATGCTTCTTCCCTATTCAAACATCGGACCGTATGCACAGCCTAGTCGCGACTTAGTATATACTCAATTTCATAGTCGCGACGTGATTTGGTATGCGCACGTCCCGACGCGAGTAGCGGCAGAAGGGGAAAAACATAGAAAGTAGAAGGGGAAGGACATTTCTCTTTGGTGCGTCACTACTCATCAACTAAATCATGGGCTGAATTTCATGTTTGGAGTTTTCCAGGAATCTCCCTCAAAAACTGTACCGACTGCGGCTCTGACTATCAGATGGTGTGGGCCAAGCTGAGCGACAGAGCATGGAATGCAAGACCAAAGACAGAGCAAAGGCAACGTCTGCAGCTGAAAGTGCTGAAGGACAACAGGGTAGCGGTTTCATATGAAGAGCCTGAATGAAGCAATACCAGGGATGCCTGCTACTTGGACTGGGCTGGCCGATGCGATGAAAGCGACAGCTAAGAAGCATTGCCCAATAGCACAGAAAGCAAAAAACCCTGGATTTGCAGATAATCTGGAATGTCTACAACTCATTGAGCAAAGGAGACATCAAAAAGTGATGCTTTCAAGGTGCTGAATATCGACGACATCTTTGCAGACCGGTAAAAAAACGTGTCGCAAGGCCAAACGGCAGTGGATGTCGGCTTAATGCAAGGAAGCCGAAGGTGCCTACATGGCAGGAAATTCTAGAAAGGTTTTCCAGCTCATTAAGAAAATCGTTGGCGGAAGAACGACACGTCCTGGGCTGGGAATCATAGACGAAAGTAGTATAAAGAGTGCTCATACTGTCCCAGGATTAGTACATTTTGAATTGGAACCTAAATGTACCGAACAGGATTAGTACATTTTGAATTGGAACCTAAATGTACCGAACAGGATTAGTACATTTTGAATTGGAACCTAATGTACCGATTTGTTTTTAAACTTGATCTTGTGGTTGTAGTCGTCTGTTATTTGAAGTGTTGATTGCGAACACAAGTGTACTGTTTTGTGTTAGTTGTGAAGAGAATAGTGTAATGTGTTGATGATGTGAGTTCGGTTAGGTACTTTTAAATGTTCTAGACTTGTTAATTTGAACATGAATGGCAAAGTGTGAGGATTGAAACGTTGAGGATTGCTGTAATTGTGTTGAGGATGAGTACGTAATATTCTAATTGTGTTGAGGATGAGTACGTAATGTTCTAATTGTGTTGAGGATGAGTACGCAGATGTTCTAATGCTGAACTTGTTATTTTGAATGATTATGTTGAAGGCTATCTATATCTATACATATACATATATTATATGCATGGAGAATTGTTTATTATTATTATGGTTTGTGTTCGATTGAGAAAATTGTGACCATTGTGACCATTGTGACCATTGTGACCATTGTGACCATTGTGACCATTGAATCTTTCATTTCTATTTTGTGTTCTTTTGTCAAATATCGATAATCCAAATTCCCAAATTCCATAATAGTTTACAAAGTGAAAAAGACAACATTTACTATGTATGTTTAATTATATATGCGAAAATACGTTAGGGTACATGATGGCCATCTCAGAGAGAAAGCCCTCTCCCCACTGATGGAAAGCAGTGTTATTTGAGTAGTCATGCTGCTTCATGTGGACGGGGCAAACGACTGGCTGACTGCTCCGAAGTTGCAGGGCCGTCACTACAAGTACTCTCCACAAGTATACTTCACAGCCACATGATAGTCTCATAACCGTGTCCAGTTTTCCACCAAGGAGGAATATCCCAGAGGAGGTACCAGAGAAGAATATCTCACCACTCCTGGACTTATCTTTTATTTCTCCAATCACCGCATCGAGTTTACCGCCTTCAATGGGTTCCGTTGTGTTCCCCCATAAGATAATGTTGTTTGAGCTTCCTGCCATGGTAGTAGTTAGGATTAGAACAGATAACAATTGGAACTATCCCACGACTTATATAGCCAAAGGAGGGAGAATTAGAACAATTCTGATTGGCTGTTGGGAATTCCTTTGTTTAGAAAGTATATAAGTCCTGAAATTGTACCAATTCCAATCCTGAAGTTGTTGTGAAATTGAAAGAGACAGTCAAAATGGTAGGCCCCAACACACCACCTCAATCGCCTGTTCCAACCGAGGGATCGACATCGAACATATTCGATTTGGTTGAGTCACATGTCAGCGAAGATCAGACAACACCACCGATAGAAGCACGCATTAGTGTTAAGGCGTGGAACGCTCCAGAAAGAGTGCACACAAAGCGGCTGAAGTTAAGACTTGAACCTGACGACGAGAAACTGAAGAATTTGATAGAGTTCTCATTTATTGAAGCAGAAACTCCGAGGCGATATCCCGATGCGCCGCGAAAGACGAAGGTCAGTGTGCAAGTGGACCTGCGGAAGATACCACCGTTCCCGATCTTGGACAATTTGTAGATTCTCTAGCTTTCTGTATCGTAACGCTCTTTTATAATCTTCAAACTATCATTGTTATTATGAGTACAAAAATTGCTGTTTTGATTTCTTTTCAAAGGAGTATTGCCTCCAAGATTTGAGTGGAAGTTGGGATTAAAGTTTTGAAAGAACATCTATTTATATATGAGGATGGAAAGACATGTAGTTCCCCTGTCATACATAGTGCATACAATACACCATTAGAATGAGAATGAAAAGAGCTTTCGAATGATATACGGTATGCACCCACTTCCTCAAAAAAACTTGATGTATGACAGCGTTGAAGATAGACAAACGATGGAATAAAATTGACTTTTTAAAATTTTGCAAAATCAATCTGGTTTTCAAACGCATGTAGCTCGTCAGGAAGGTATCATACACGATGCATACAATACACCATTGGAATCACAATGAAAAAACCTTTCCAATGATATAAGGTATGCACCCATTTGCTTAAAAAATCCATGTTGTATGCACGTGTATGCAAATGGAAAATTTCCACGTTTTCTCGAAAAATGACTGATTTTCCAGATTTTGACCAAGTTCCAAACTTAAAGTTTACAACTCAAATTATCACAATACTTAACACTTTTACCCTCAACTTTGACCTGACCTGACCTTTGACCTTCAGACACTTCATACACGACGCGCCGCGGGGGGGGGGCCTCAAAATTTCTCGGGCGCTTTGCGCCCTCGAAATTTTTCCGATTAGAGGGTAAATAAATTTTCGAGTGCGCTACGCGCACTCGAAAATTTATTTACCCATGGGCTCCGGGCGCCATAGGTACTCTTTCTTCTCAACTGAACCCTAACCCTAACCAGAGGCTCATATCTTCCACAGTCTTGTTTTAATGCAGCAATTGATAAGTGCGCAAAATTTGAAAATGTGATGACCACATAAACATCCTCAGCTGATGCCTCATGTGTTCACCATATGGTTTGTTTAAATGGATCATTTGATAAGTGCGCGAAATTCGAAATTTTGATTGGGTGATAATTCTATTAAGATTTATCACTCTGGAACAATTTACATGTTACTTTTTTCTAAGTTCATAAGTAGGTACATTAATAAGTTCTAAACCTTAAGAGATAGAAAATAACTTGATCAAAATTAATAAACTCTGTTACAATTTAATGTTAAGTTTTTAATGTTAGAATTTATCAGCTGTTTGATTTTGAATCTTGTTTAAGTGAATACATTTTGTTTAACTGTATCATCTCAATGGCATGACGTCAGTAGGTCTTTGTTCGTAGTTGCTTTGTGCATTTCATATATAAAGAAAGTGTTGAAGCCAGTTCTTCACTCACTTTTGAATTATCAGCCTGCCTAGCAAGACGTCAGCTCCGATCTTTCAAACCTTAATCAATATTCTAAAGTGAGTTTGGAACAATTTACATGTTCCTTTTTTCTAAGTTCATAAGTAGGTACATTAATAAGTTCTAAACCTTAAGAGATAGAAAATAACTTGATCAAAATTAATAAACTCTGTTACAATTTAATGTTAAGTTTTTAATGTTAGAATTTATCAGCTGTTTGATTTTGAATCTTGTTTAAGTGAATACATTTTGTTTAACTGTATCATCTCAATGGCATGACGTCAGTAGGTCTTTGTTCGTAGTTGCTTTGTGCATTTCATATATAAAGAAAGTGTTGAAGCCAGTTCTTCACTCACTTTTGAATTATCAGCCTGCCTAGCAAGACGTCAGCTCCGATCTTTCAAACCTTAATCAATATTCTAAAGTGAGTTTGGAACAATTTACATGTTCCTTTTTTCTAAGTTCATAAGTAGGTACATTAATAAGTTCTAAACCTTAAGAGATAGAAAATAACTTGATCAAAATTAATAAACTCTGTTACAATTTAATGTTAAGTTTTTAATGTTAGAATTTATCAGCTGTTTGATTTTGAATCTTGTTTAAGTGAATACATTTTGTTTAACTGTATCATCTCAATGGCATGACGTCAGTAGGTCTTTGTTCGTAGTTGCTTTGTGCATTTCATATATAAAGAAAGTGTTGAAGCCAGTTCTTCACTCACTTTTGAATTATCAGCCTGCCTAGCAAGACGTCAGCTCCGATCTTTCAAACCTTAATCAATATTCTAAAGTGAGTTTGGAACAATTTAAATGTTCCTTTTTTCTAAGTTCATAAGTAGGTACATTAATAAGTTCTAAACCTTAAGAGATAGAAAATAACTTGATCAAAATTAATAAACTCTGTTACAATTTAATGTTAAGTTTTTAATGTTAGAATTTATCAGCTGTTTGATTTTGAATCTTGTTTAAGTGAATACATTTTGTTTAACTATATCATCTCAATGGCATGACGTCAGTAGGTCTTTGTTCGTAGTTGCTTTGTGCATTTCATATATAAAGAAAGTGTTGAAGCCAGTTCTTCACTCATTTTTGAATTATCAGCCTGTGTAGCAAGACGTCAGCTCCGATCTTTCAAACCTTAATCAATATTCTAAAGTGAGTTTGGAACAATTTAAATGTTCCTTTTTTCTAAGTTCATAAGTAGGTACATTAATAAGTTCTAAACCTTAAGAGATAGAAAATAACTTGATCAAAATTAATAAACTCTGTTACAATTTAATGTTAAGTTTTTAATGTTAGAATTTATCAGCTGTTTGATTTTGAATCTTGTTTAAGTGAATACATTTTGTTTAACTATATCATCTCAATGGCATGACGTCAGTAGGTCTTTGTTCGTAGTTGCTTTGTGCATTTCATATATAAAGAAAGTGTTGAAGCCAGTTCTTCACTCATTTTTGAATTATCAGCCTGCCTAGCAAGACGTCAGCTCCGATCTTTCAAACCTTAATCAATATTCTAAAGTGAGTTTGGAACAATTTAAATGTTCCTTTTTTCTAAGTTCATAAGTAGGTACATTAATAAGTTCTAAACCTTAAGAGATAGAAAATAACTTGATCAAAATTAATAAACTCTGTTACAATTTAATGTTAAGTTTTTAATGTTAGAATTTATCAGCTGTTTGATTTTAAATCTTGTTTAAGTGAATACATTTTGTTTAACTATATCATCTCAATGGCATGACGTCAGTAGGTCTTTGTTCGTAGTTGCTTTGTGTATTTCATATATAAAGAAAGTGTTGAAGCCAGTTCTTCACTCATTTTTGAATAATCTGTCGGCCTGACAAGACGTTAGCTCTGTTCCTTTCCTGTGTCGAACTATATTTAATATTCTAAAGTGAGTTTGGAACAATTTAAATGTTACTTTTTCCTAAGTTTAAAAGTAGGTACATCAATAAGTTCTAAACCTAGAGAGATAGAAAAAGACTTGATCAAAATTAATAGACTTTGAGTTTTGATTATTAAGTTTATTAAAGACTTTAGGTGTTCTACTTCGCATAATATTCACTACTACGATGTGACTTGGAACAATTTAAATGCTACTTTTTCTAAGTGTATAAGTATGTACATCAATATGTTCTAACACCTACAGATGCAAAATTTACATTTAAGCTATTTTGTGTTTTAAATATGGATTTATTTTTTTTACAGACATGACTCGTCCCAGCTGCTTACCTCGCCAACGTCTAATTTTTCATTATTGTGAGACCTGTAAGCAGGTGGTCCGCCACTCCATGAAGAGTCAACATAAGGGCTGCACTCTACGACAGGACCGCAGTTTCCTACACTGCCTATCGTGTAAAAGATACCTTTTAACGGACATGGAGGCAAAAGGCGAAAATCCAAAGAGATTTATCTCCACCCACACCAAGTGCGCCTTACGAAACGGGCGGGAGGGCCGAAACCTCACTAGTCTGGAGGAGAAGAAGAGAGTCGAGAGGCTGTTCGCCAAAGAGCGACCTCTTGAGGGCGTCCTCAGCCAAGCCCAGGAGGACTCTACCCCTGCAACGCCCCAAGCGAAGGCGAAACCCAAACCCAAACCCAAGTCCCGCAGGTATATCGAAACCGATTCCGACTCCTCGGATAGTGATGTTGAGGTGAGTTCATATTTAGAAAATTAGCAGTAACATAATTTAAAGAAAATATTTAGAGTTCAAACCTTATAGGGAAAGTTGACTTCTGTTTTGTTTTTCATATATAATAGTTTGCATTCCTTTTCACCATTTCAGATCAAGAAGCCACCTGTTAAGAAGATGAAAGTCGGGCAGAAGCCATCGATTCCTGAAAGGAATGTAAGTTTGAAATGTCAAATCAGCAATTTATCTATTCATATGTATTTTCCGTTTTTCACATTTTAACTATGTTTCTTTTCTATCCACAGGTAGTCGCTAGTACGCCCGCATGTAGCAGCTGGGCTGCGAAGCTTACGCCGCCTTCACAGAGAGTAAGTAATAGAAAATCAGTTTAGTCATATAAAATAACATGATTAGATTACTAACTTAGGTCACATGCATACATTCAAATTCGAGAGGAATTTGAAATGTATTTTCCCTTGTAGAGCTACCGATCGCTCTCTCTAAAGAAGAGCAGGCAATCAAACTTCCTCGGCTTAACACCTGCAACGACATCGTCGATGGAGGAATATGAGGAGCGCCCGTACTCCATCCGGGAGTCCTCTTCAGATGAAGAAAATATAAGTATCAATCATAGGAATAGGCTAATAATCCTAACTATCATGTCATTACATCGAACTCGTGATGTAATGTCCCTTTCATTTATTCAAATCTCTGTTTTTTCCAGCAACAGTTGACACTTGTTCCGGAAGTGGAGATTCCCTTCTCCCAAATCCGCGCCTCACCCAATATTGATGTCTGCTTCCCACCGTCTCCAATTCTCCACCGCGTCCCAACTCCACCTCAGCCACCAATGACTAACAACCCATCGTCACCACCTGCTCCTACGCCGATGCCCAACAGCCCAACACCGACAGTAATCCTCCCAACTTGTGATCCAACGTTCAACTGCGACCTCGATGAGACAGTTGAATCTGTGCTCGAGGTGGTCGAACCTCGTTCGACGGAGGACAAAGTGCGTCACCTTGAACGTAAGTTGCGCCAACAAGAAGAACGCGAGACGGCTCTTCGCGCTGACTACAAGTCTCTGCTTGAGTCGTTCCGCAACATTTCGCAGGCTAACCTGCAACTGTCGCAATCGATAGTGAAGCGTGAAACAATAATGCACGTTGAGCTATCGAAAGCGGCAGTCATTAACAAAGTGCGCATGACACATGTCGATGACTTCTCAAGGTGTCATGGACATTGTGCTCACGTCAAGGTGACGCACAGTGAAATTATCAAGTGTCAATCTCTTTGACTTCTTTTTTGACTGCTACCTTTGGAAAAAAATAATTACTTGTACACTTTGTATGTCTTTTTATTTATGTATTTAAGTGGAAATATAAGTCTGAGGTTGGGAACAAATTCCATTGGTCGACGTCACTGGTTACGTAATATAATATGTAGACAGTATATAAGTAGACGCAAATTGTTAATCCTCAACGATCATCATGGTTGTCTGCTCTAAGTGTGAAAAGAAGTTTACAATTGTTAGCAATTTAACGCGTCATGAAAAATTTTGCAAGCTAGGAATAAAGCATAAATGTAGTAATTGTCCATATGAAACCAGTAGGAAAGATAATTTAAAAAGACACAATCTCGTATGTTGCAGTCAAGAAGGAATAGGAACAAATAATACTAATTTATCATCTTGTAGTAGTCATGTTAGGGACATTCCAGATAGCGCTTTAAATAATGATGAAGCTTTTAGGCATTGCTGCTCTCACTGTGGTAAGAATTATAATAGCACAAGTAGATTCCGTCAACACAATAATATACATGATATGAACATTGAAATGAGTAGTCACAATAATTATGGAACACTCACCCTTAGTGAAAGCGCCTTCAGCGGACGTGCTGGCGTGTATGACATTACACCAACCATTCAAACAATAGATGTAACATCTTTTTTATTCAACATGCGAACCTTACTAGAAAATTTAGTTAATGACCTGCGAACTAGTCTTCAACTACGTGGTCGATTAATTGCTCAAATTCGCTATGTCCGTTCTAATCCTCAAGAGGAAGAACCTTTTCTCGCGCACTTCACCTCATTATCATCAAATTATACATATGACTTTGACACATGGTTTCAGGATAATTTAAATAGTTTATCAAATCATGTTTCAACTTTTGCAAATAGAGGAAGCAATTGGGTTGTTGATAAAGTAGTAAATGTAGAATTCAATTTAATTTCAACTCCTCTACTATCTGGTGGTAAAATGACTACTTAACCTAAAAAGTTAAGAAGTTCTAAAGCTGTAATAAATGTAAATTCAAATTCAAATGACTGCTTCATGTATTCAATCTTGTCAATTATTCACTACGATGAAGTTACTCATTCAAAGATAAACGAGGTAAACTCATGTAGAAAGTGGACATCTGAATTGGTTATGGATGACATTTCCACACCAGTGTCAATAAAGGACATTCCTAAGTTTGAGAAAAACAATGACATAAAAGTAAATATCCACTTGTATGAAAATGGTCTCAAGGGAGTAAGATACAATAGCAATTTCATCGGTAAAAGAACCGTTAATATTTTCCTAGTGCTACATAACGGTTTTGCACATTATTGCGGCATGCGAAAATTATCTAGATTATGTAGCAAATTTTACACAAGTCGCAAGATTTTTTGTGAAAGATGCACTTAATCCTTTTCAAAGAGAAGCGTTTTAGAACGACATTTTCAATTCTGTAGTCGTGGTAAGGCGCAAATAGAAAAATGCCCAAACATTTAGAAGTTCAGATAAGTAGTACTGAGCACCAACTCAATCCACCTTTAGTCATATACACCGATATCGAGTGTTTAATAGAAAACAAAATTCATAAACCTGCGGCTGTAGGTGTGTACCACGTCTGGCATGAGGCTCTTCAGTCAACCTACAATAACACCTATTATCTGTTTGAAGGGGAAAATTGCATCGTTGAGTTCCTAAATCATTTAGAAGACGTTGTCCAAAACTGATATGATAATCAAAATGTCATGACCAGAATGCCGATGCGATTGACAGCAGTGGAAGATATTGCTCATAAAAATGCAGAAAATTGCAATAAATGTAAGATAAAATTTAGTGAAGATATATCAAAAGTTCGTGATCACGATCACATAACCGGAAAGTACAGGCAAGCATTATGTTCAAAGTGCAATTTGCGATTAAGATTGAATGAGAGCTTCCTGTTTTCTTTCACAATTTCAAAAACTATGACAGCCATATTGTTTGTTATAAAGCATTTGGTAAAAAGAAATCTTGGAAGTTAGATGTTATTGCAGCTACTGCTGAGAAATATATTACTCTATCATTAAAAATTCCAGTAAGCGAATATAATGGAAAGCCTGTATATTTTAAATTGAAATTTTTGGACTCATATCAATTTCTGAGTGCATCGCTTGGTGAATTAGCCAAAAGTCTGAAAGTCTACAAACATGTAGAAGCGCTGCGAAATGAATTTCCAAAATTAACTGATGATATTCTTTACGAAAAAGGAGTGTTTCCGTACTCATATTTTAGTAGTTTGGCAACTCTAACGGAGCTCTGTCTTCCTCCTCAAAGGGAATTTTACAACGATCTTACTCTTGAGCATTGCAACGATATAGATTATGAGCACGCGAAAAAAGCATGGAATGCGTTTAATTGCAAAACATTTGGAGACTACATGCTTGCATACCTCAAGTTAGATGTCTTGCTGTTGGCAGACATTTTTGAGACATTTAGGAAATTAAGTCAAGATGAAGATCAAGTAGATCCAGTTCATTTTGTTAGCCTTCCTCACCTTAGCTTCACATCAGCATTGAATTTCGCTTCGAATGATCCCCCACACTACATTCAAGATGAGAGCATGTATAATCTTTTTGAGAGGGGGATCCGAGGAGGTATGACGTTTACAAATATTCATAGAGCGCGTGCTCGTATTTCAGAGTTGCAAAACAATTCACAAGAGAGCCGTCATTTAGCATATTTAGACGTCAACAACCTTTACGGTTCGTCGCTAAGTGAGAATCTCCCACATTCAAACTTCAAATGGCTTGATGAAGGTCAAGTAGTGTATTTCTCAAATGAGGAAAACATTCAAAATATTGATAATGAGGCTGATATAGGTTATGTCTTTGATTTGGATTTAGAATATCCTTCAGATATTCACGATTACACGGCTGATTTTCCATTAGCTCCAGAAATGCAATTGGTAGAGCAAAAAATGTTTTCTACATATATGAAAAATTTCTATGAAACTTTAAGACCAAATATGTGTTTCACAAGCACAAAGAAACTGTTGCTGCATCAGTTCGATCGAGAAAATTATGTTGTTTATTACTCGATTCTAAAATTCTACCTCTCTATGGAAATGAAGATAAAGAAGGTCCATGCTGGAATCCAGTTCACACAAAAATCGTGGCTGAGACAATATATTGATATGAATTCGCAGAAAAGAGCTCAATCAAAATCTGATTTTGAAAAAGCGTTTTATAAATTAAAAAACAACTCCCTGTTTGGTAAGACTATGGAGAATGTGAGACGTCGGAGGAACTTCAAATTATTAAATACAACATTTCAACTATCTAAATTGGCCAATCATCCCCTATATGTCCATCATAGGATATTCGATGAAGATTTAGTTGGTATGGAACTGTATAAACCTTCAATAGTTCTAAATAAACTAATTTATGTTGGACAAGCAGTTCTTGTCTATAGTAAATGAGGAATGTACCAGTTGTATTATAAAGATTTAATTAGATGTCCACTGATAAATAGAGCACGTAGATACGTATACGTAGATACCGATAGCTTTTTCCTTTGTCTATACACCTCACCATCTGTTCGTCTAGAGGATATATTCCTGTATTTCGGTGAAAAATTTGATTCCTCAAATTATGATGTGAATCACCGTTTATATTCAATTACAAACAAGGCTAGACTCGGTTGTTTTAAGGATGAGTGCGCGGGAAAGTTGCTTGAGGAGATGGTTCTTTTGAAACCAAAAATTTATTCGATGAAATTTCTAGATTCAACACATCATAGCATTAGGCGAGCAAAGGGTATACAGAGAGCAGTGGTTAGACGCATAGAACATAGTGACTATAGAAATGTTTACTATACTGAGAAAGATACCAATGAGCAAATAACCGTCATAAATTCAAAAAACCACATAGTTGAAACTAAAACGTTTAGAAAGCGAGGGCTCTCACTTTGGGAAGATAAGCGCTGCTGGATAAATAAGAACTTATCTTTACCATATGGACACTATAGCCTTGGACTTCCTCCTCCGTCGAAAAGACGAAAATGTCTTCCCACAGCAGGTGATGTAGAATAGCGGATAGAACAACGGTAGAATCATTAAAAAATAACACGTAGGTAGTAAATATTTGAGTGTACATTTCTACATCTTTCCGATATGTAGAAATTGAATTTGAATACATAACAGCATTCAGCATCCTTCCGATATGTTGATTTGCAAACATAAACTAACTTTAGGCAATTATCAGATTATAATAATTACATTAAGAATAACTTCAGAATATGCCTCATTATATCAGAACATGGAAGTTAAGTGACAGACAAAAAATTCACCTAACAGATTCAAGCAAAATAGTTTTTCGACATTCTGTAACAAATAGTAGAAATCATAGTGGTGTTTCTATTAGTAGTGACGCATTGCCCTCACTTAAAGATTTTGCTAATCTGATTGAGCGACATGATACTCGGATGAAGATTCCTCTGGATGAAAAGGTATGGATAAAATATGATTCAACTGTCAAACTTTACGTATGTTCATCCAAGAGGAAAGACGTTGATCATCGATTTTTTCGTTTCAGTGGCGTCACATGGGGTTCCTTTATAAAGGAGATTCTACCAAGTATAATTTCATTCGTCAGAGATGGACGACATCAGTCAGATGAAAGTGGTGAATCGCATGGTGGTTACAAAAGCAAACTCAAAACTCAATCTACATCAAATCCAGCGAGACATACCCAACAGAAATCAATGGCTAATAGTGAAGAAGAGGCGAAAGCCGACGACGAGTTTGTATCTGGGGCGACCCACAATGTTGACATGGAGAATTTTGAAGAAGGAGAAATCCATGACTGTCCTTTTCTTTCCTAATGGAACAGTGCAGTGTGTTGGCTGCTTCGATGATTGTGATCTCAATTACTTACACTCCGTGTTGGAAATACTATTACGGGATAAATTACCTAATTGGAAAGTAAAACCATGACAGTGTTATGCGAATTGAATTATCGCTATGACTTTCGCAAAGTTTCCTCTACGTCCAATCTTACTTATGAGGTGGAGTTATTTCCTGCTGCGCAAATGACAAATTGGCATCCTTATCACGTTCACGTGTTCCACAATGGAAAAGTTGTGATAACTGGCATTAAAGACTTGAAAGTTGTATCCCAAATAATAAGTGATTTGAAAAATTATTTTGTAAAAAGTTGATGGACTGTTGTAAATAGTTTTTAAATATACATTTCAATTGTGAAACTTTGCACTCCCTCTAAACATTACGCTCTGGGAAATAAAACGAATTTTGCATATATAATGAATTTATTACAAGACTGAGTTCATATAATTGTTGAGAATTACATCGTTTTTAGCACAATTTCTAGAGAATAATCGAATAACACTTTTATAGTCACTTTTCAAAGCTCGTTCATTAACAAAATATAGTACGTAGCCCCCACACATAAGGGATCTATTACTTTGGAGTGGGAACGATGTCACTTTCTTTCTAGTCCATGAGAATCTATTCATCCATATTGATATATCATGTAATGGCGGCTGATTGAGAGAGTCAAAATATTCAGCTACTCTATTGCGATTTATGTACACGGCAACCCAATGTTTACCACGAAGATTAACCGTGTCTGTATTTATAATCAGAGAACAGGGATATGACTGAATTGATGTAGGTAGTTCATCTCTTGAGAATACATTGAGAAACAATTTCTTGGAATAGGGATGAGCTTTCTTCATTAAGTTTAAGATTTCCACATTACTGAGGTTGCTCATCTCTGATAGTTGGCCAAGACGTCTCTCAATCTAGTAATTTCAATGCTGCTGTCATAGATTGCGTAAAGTAAACCGGTTACAGGAACTTTCAAAGGATCCGCAAATGTGAGTTTCAATCGAAGGTAACCAGCTTTTGTAACATCCACATTTTCCCCAGTTATATCACAATCTGCTTTGAGGTTGTATAATATATAGAAGTAGCCATTCTTATACATATCCATCGTAATACCATTTGAATCGTCAGTGTTGAACATGTCTAGTGCCATGAAAGTAGAGCAATATTCGCGAACAAAATTGTTTTCCTTAAAATTTGGTTGATAGGCCTTACAAGCAACTGAATTGCCATCTGCGAATAGACCGAGTTTCGTGATACCAAAATGTTGAAAATGAAACGGATTCTTCTGAAAGTTACCACAAAATGATTCATTTTCTACAAACGCGATGTACACCGCCTTCGGTAGGGCAATTGGAAAGAGGTTGGGATAATCAAAAGATGAGGTAGTCGCCGGAATCGTAAAAGTGGATAGTACACTATGATTGACTGGATATATAGCATTGTGGTTCTTCAGTCCTACAGCATGTTGATTGATGACTGTGGGATTCATTTTTACTCGCCTTACATTGAGGACAGCTTCCGTTATGTGTACATCATAGGATGCAGCAGGTCCGAATGACATCAAAGCAAATTTTGATTTAGCACGAACAAATGTCAATCGTATTTGTACTTGAGATAGGAGGTATCTCGATTGACGGAAAAATCAAGATAGACAGAACCTTTTAGATGTAGTTCAGCTGAATCAGCAGTTAATTCCACACGCTTTTTCAAACCATTATTAGCGAAATCATCGAACTTACCAGACTGATCTGTAAACCAACCAGCAGCTTGTAAGTGCGTTTGTTTGGCCTGGTTTTGAAACTGAGTCAATGTATATAAGTAAGCTCCATATCGATATGATGAATCTCCTCCTTCAATCTGCTTATTATTTAGTGATAAAGTGACATCTGAGAAGAGACTGGCAATTGGGAGATTAATCAACCCCACTTTGTCCTTAGAATCAATGTTAGTACCATCAGTTTTTTTAATTTGTACACACAATTCCAAGTCAATAGACTGACAGTCGATGTAGTCATCAGGATTAGCAGTAACATCAAACTGAATAGGTATGTCATTGCCCACAATATTTGTTGAGGGAAAATAGTCAACAATTCTCGACGAAATTATGTCAGTTTGCTGGGGTGATGTATCAAAAAAGCACAAAGCTGAATTGATAGTCGATTGCATTTCGCTCAGTTTAGAAATATGTTAATCTCCTTCGTTTCGACTTATTTCCAACTGATTTCGATTTCCGCTTTCGCTTTCTTGTCTTCTTCACAGGAAGCTTCGATCTAGATTTCCTAACTCTTCGTCTTTCCAACTTGCCTTGTCTTGTTGCGCCTCTTACGAACAGGTCGTCTCGACTTTGTTAGGTCATCCAATGCATCATTAGCGGATTGCTGAGCACGGACTTTCATTGATTCTCCTATATCCGCTCCTTGGAGTGCATCCGCAGCAACATTTGCACCAAAATCTAAAGCTCTGTTTCCTACGCGTTTCATCACTGGCAACGCATAGAGTTTAAGTCCAGGAAGTAATGCACGCTTTAATGCACCAAATATTCCTCCTCCTACTTGTCGCCTACCTCCAGCAAATACGGGATATCCGCTTTGATATGATTGTCTGCTATAAAAGCCTGTGATTGTAAATTTTGAATTCTAAAGAATTTCACAATAGCGTAAAGCTTTAGTCTCGATTCTTAATATGTAATGTCAGCACAGTAACACCTCCATAGAATGGTACAATTTCACCCGCATCATCATGAATTGAAATGTCGATTCTATTGATAACACTTCGATTGATCGGTAAATACATTTTGTTGATGAATTCACGATTGATTAACTGCTTCCGGACGGATGATAGGGGAAATGTGCGTAGCAATGGAGCCTCGATGTCACCAACTCTAGTATACTCAACGATATTGCAGTAAATGTATAAGTTACTGATGTCTCTCTCTAATGAAGGTGCTGAATTACCAATGGTTGTACCTTCATTTATTGTGAATTTTGAGAACCCTAGTATTGTTGCCAACATCTTGTCGAGCTAAATGAGATAATTTCTCCCTACTTTTAAAACCATTCGCTTCTTTAAGGGATCATATGAAAAGAAATACTCATCTGCGTTGAGGTAGTGTGCACCATTTTCATTCAGTTTTGTACAAATTTCCGATGGTGTGTTTAGATCTTCAACGTTTAAATTGACCCTCCTTACTAGCTCAAGTGAGGTACTCAATTCTTCACCCAGTATTTTATCGGAATATACATTGATGTGCCATGCGTCGTTTGTTGCTGTCTTTAGTTTATTGGAATTCAACTGAATCTTATATGTATCATTTAATTCTGTCAAACACGGTGGACTATCAGGATGCTTGAATAGTCTCTGAATTTCAGATCCGAATTCAATAACAGGGGAATTAGACTTTTCCAAAGGTGTCTTTTTAGTGAAAACAAGAAATTCTACCTCCATTTCAGCAGTAAAAAGAGTTACTTTCTCTTTCTTATATTCACAAGTCATTAAACTTTCTGGCACTGATCCTTGAAACTTTCTTGCAACGTCTTCAATATTTTTAATAACTTCAAATTTTTCCTTGACGCGGACACTCCTTTTCTGTAGTGCATACAACGGTGCAATTCTACATTGAAAATCACTAACTGTTCTCTCAGCTTTCCATCCAAGTCCATTATACCAATGCAGAGATGAAAATGTAGTTCTGGGAAACCCTAGAGCGTGTGCCAAATCTCTACCTAATATTAGCAGAACATGCTTCCTCCCTTCTTTCAATAGTTTAGTTGAGCCTTTTACAACTGGCTTGAAGAATCTATTTAAAGTGAGAGTGAAGAGATCGTTTACTCGTCGGAACATTTTACCAATTTCATTCTCTGTATCTTGCAAGCTGAGTGTGGGAACTGTAGAATTAAAGGAAGACGTTGCATATGCCTTTTCAATTTTGATCATGTTCTTGACAGACGGTAGCGATGGTGAGAAAGGATGTAAAGTAAGATGATGAAAATCCCATGTTCCATGTAGACCATTCTGAAATAGGCGAAAACAATCATCCTTTTCACGTACTTCCGTGTATATTTCAAAATAATTATTCGTTAACAAACTAATATCATTGTAATATGTGACTTCAGTTAATGCGACTTCGTGAGGGCCACTCAGATAAAGAGGCTGGCAAACTAAACCGAATACTCCGATGGTTTGTTCTCTGGAAATATCTTGGGATTGCTGTTGCTCGGGAGAATGATGTTGAACTCAGCAGACGACATTATTGGATATAATGTGGAATCAGTAGTCATTCACCAATATTAGCTTAAAAGCTTCTAATGTCTCCTACTTCCACATTTCTCAAGTCTTGATGGGCTATCCAACTGTTGAACGAGTCAGGATATCCCTTCCATTTGACGAGATATTTTCTATGATTACCA
Source organism: Prostheceraeus crozeri (assembly GCA_907163375.1). Taxonomy (NCBI): domain Eukaryota; kingdom Metazoa; phylum Platyhelminthes; order Polycladida; family Euryleptidae; genus Prostheceraeus; species Prostheceraeus crozeri. The sequence continues at coordinate 29,770 of CAJQUW010008708.1, forward strand.
TGTCCTTTCCTCTTAACTATTCTATCTATCATATACACTTCTTCACTCCGATCAACAACCTGTAATTCATATGAGTAGAATTTCCTTTCAATTGGATTACCATGATAGTCTATTAACTTATACATTGTTGGTTTAAATTTTTTATTTACTTCATCAACAAAGAATTCTTCTTCGGTCCAGTTCGGTAGATAGCCCTTCTCGAATGTAGACTTCACTTTAGAGATGCGAACTCTATCACCAACGTTGATTTTCTTCTTATCGGTAGTTGCTTTTGGTGCCTTGCCATACAGACGAAGAACCAAATCCATAGCATTATCCCGAGTGACGTCGATTGGACGCATCTTTATAATCCGATGATAGCTCTCATTGTAATTTCTCACGAACTTCTGTAAATCATCTATCCAGACATGTGTATTTTTAGCACTGAAATACCGCCATATCTTTGTCTTGAGTGTACGATTGAACCTCTCAACCATCGCAGCTTTGTAAGCACTTTTAACACTGAACAGTTCAATGCCATATCGCTCAAGTAGACCACGAACGTGGGAATTTTCGAATTCCTTTCCTTGATCTGTTTGTATTCTTTGTGGGATCCTCCCTTCATTTAGAATACTTTGAAAAGGCGCCTCAACTTCTGCTCCTCTCTTGGATTTCAAGGCACGATCCCAAACATATCGTGATAAAATATCTATCACGGTTAGGATGTACTTGTAACCGTCATTGTATTGAGATATCTGCTGCATATCAGCCAAATCTGCTTGCCATTGACTGTCAATATTATTGACAACATATCTCCTAGTTAGAAACCGCTTCCTCGCATCCTTGTGTAGCGTGTAGGTTGGTTGACTCTTCAACCATTTCTTCACTGTCTCTATTCGTACACCTGCTGCACGGGCTAAAACGCTCGGACGACTAAAGCTTGCGGGATGATTGATATTGTAGTAGATTTGTCTCAGTTTTTCCGCTGCGCTCATCCTCCTTATTCTGGCGACTCGCTCGAGTATTACTTGCACAGCAACTGCTAACTCAATTGATATCAACTTCTATACCCTCTTCTCCTTTACTATCGAGCGCAGACTTCAAACAGCAGCAAATTTTCTGCATAGACATGATATGGGAAGCAATTTCACTGTTATTTGCCTAATATTTGCTATAACTTTTCGGTGTTCGTGTTGAACGTCTCCCTCTTCTCTTCGGAGTTGGAGACGTAGCAGGAGCAACAATGGGTTCTCGCTTGACTGTGGTAACTACTTTTCCTTTTGAAGAATCGGTTGCCAACACTTTATGCAGTTCATTTATAGTTGGTCCTCCGACTATATTATGGGGACGTTGTGATTAGATAGCACTTCTTGAAAGTATTCCTATCCTTGTGGAGCACCCAGCTTTCGCCTTACATCTCTCACAGCATATTGTAGAAGATCATCAATGTGACTGTTCCTAATTACATCACCGTTTTCTTCTATTATTTCTCCTCGCTCATTGAACTTTACGTGGGGATCAATAAAATCAAACAACTTTTCAGCTCGCATGCGATATGCTCGAGGAGTTGAAAGAGTTATGAATTTCCGCAGCTTTTCCCTAATATGTCGTCTTTCCTCTAAATTCTCAGCCTGTAACTGCATTTGTCGATAAGGATCCTCAATCTTTTGAATTTCCCCATCCTGTTGAGATAATTGCTTAAGTTGATCTGTAACCGGCTGATCCACATTTTTAACTTCCTGAATATTTCTTGTCATTGATAGCTGTAGATATTTCTCTTGAGGAATGACAACCACTTTTGAAAAACTCATATTGAAAATGTCATAGTAGCTGAAGCACATATGTATTGCTTAAAACTGTCATTGGTCCAATTAATTAACTGTTAACAGTGAATACTATCATTGCATCTCCAGAGTTTGGTATGATATTAGTTCGAAATCGAAATCGCTCTGGGCATTCCTGCGTTAAATCAATGAAGAGGTAGCCATGTGGCTTCTTCGTCACTTCATCATATATTTTCGAAAGAGTTTTTAGGCTGCTGAGGTAATATTTGTCGACTCAAGTGATGTATCTGACTACTATCTCTTGGATTCTTGAAAACCACCAAATAGTGTGTATTAAGACTTCTAGTTCTCTGCTCTTTTCCTCCATCAAAGATATTTTGAGTGATGTAGATGATAAAAGCTTGTCTATGGTGTGCTGTTTGAATAAACATTTCGGTTACATCTTTTGAAGATTTGCTTTCGCGAAGTAGATCATCCAACACGATCAAATCACCTGCTCGGTTATCTTCAGTTGGTGGTAACCCCTGTTTTACTTCGTATGCCTGCTGTCGAAGTGCAGAATGCAGATCTGGTTGAAAAATACCGTAGTACCATTTAACCTGTTTTATTTTCTTATTAAACATCTCATCTCTGTATTGCAGTAGCTGAGTTACAAAAGTTGTTTTACCAGACTGACTTGGTCCGGCCACACACATTGTGCGGTCAGTGAATAGTCGAAAATCTGTCATTTCAGAGTCATTCAATATCATCATCATTTACTAACACCCATTATTTTGCTTAGTTAGAACTTAAAACATGTAAATTATTTCCAAACAAGTTTTATTGAAACGATAAACAGTTGTTTTAATTTACCACATTTGAGTGTCTGCATCGAGAGTAGAATCGAAGGAACTCTTCAAGTCAGTTTGTGCATCCTGTCGCCTCAGTTTTAGCTTCATGCTGTCCCTCGATTTGCGCGTCCTTTTCTTGCTTTCATCAACCTCCTTGGCTTCTTTTCCATCGTTTGATTCTTTCGGCTCACTTGGTGTAGCAATGTCTTCAATATGAATTAAGCACTTGTCAATTGGTAATGGTTCATAAACCAATTGTAGAACCTTCATCTGAAGAGAAGCCAATTTACCACTTGAACCATGAGCGCCAATGTAAAGTACAGTAACGTGTACCAAATCCATGTATCGCCCACGCTTGAGATCATCACAATCCATTGGGTTTGACAGCACATCAAACGCTTGGAAATCGTCAGATAATTTTAAGAAGAGAGTATCAAACTCAGGTAGATCTTTGAATCCACTCCCTTCCTCCAACTTCTTCTTCCAATATACCTGAGCACTCTCAGGTAGTTCGACACATTCCTTTGCGAATGAATCATTCATTTTTAGCATAGTTTGCTGCCATTTAGGAAATGTGACACGCATTTGTCTTAGATTGCTGTAGCTAGACGATGACATCCCATTGCTATGAAAAAATGGAACTTGTAAATATAATTCATCATCACCATAATTAAGCGCTTGAAAATAAAACGTGTTTCCGATTCCTTGAACCTTTCGCGTTGGTCTAAATTCCAAGAGATCGCGATCAACAGCGTCGCCCTCTTCTTTAATTATGTGCATTTTAAGAGACATTTTGTTGTTGTTGCTGTTGTACTCCCACTGACGAATGATCACTTGAAAATGACTCCTGAAAGCTCGCACGCCTATCTTATATAGCCTTCAATCAATGTCAATGAGTAATTGATGACGTGTCGATTTCTGATTTGTTGGCTTTATGCCAGCAATGCGACACCTGTAATAATTCTTCCTAGAGGACTGTCAAGCACTTTGGAAATACTATTACTGATGTCATTTAGCATATCCATAAAGCCACCACCTCCATGTTGAATCATATTTCTCCTGACTTTATCACTACCCCTAGGATTCGAAAATTTGAGAATGTTTTTGATAGACGTAGGATTCAACAAAGGCTTGTATATTGGAAGACATTTGTGAATTGTAAAGGCCAAATCACGTATGAAGTCATCACTTGAATTTTGAATTAATTCACACTTCCTCCGATTATTATGTATTTTATTCAATTTCCGCAATGCCTTCTTAAACTGACTTGAAGGTTTAAATGACCGTTTCTTTCGGGGAAAAGACCGTCGTTTTCTTTGTACAACCATATTTCTTTTTTTTACAACAATGAATGAGAAGAAAGCGAATAACATTATTGCTTAATACATACAATGATGATAATTCAAACTACAAATAGCATTGTTGCTCAATACATACATGTAATACACGATGTCACTTCAAACATTGACAGATGGTAGTTTATAGTCATTAATGTCACTTAAGGTTTGTTTCGTTGCAATTATCAACTGTTTAAGATCACTCATTAAGTCCATCGAGAGGGGACAACACCTACAACATGACATTTAGGCGTACAAACGCAGAAGATTCGCATAGTATGCTCGAAACTTAGCAGTGTCATCTCGATCCAGCGCCGCCACGTTGATGCTGACGGATGGTGGACCAGCAAATACGTCAACTTTCAATTTTACACCATCTTCTTTATAATGGCTGAACGTTATCAGGTCATGCAGGCATGTGTTGAAAAATCGCGTTCTGTTATAGCAATAACAGCGAGAATGAGTAGGAATTGTCTCAGTTCCACTTAGTGGTTGGAACACTTCTTCAAGCCAAAATTTGGTCACTCTTGTCAGCACTTCAATCAATGCGTTCATTAGGATTTTCTGCACCTCAACGTTGTCTTCACACTTGAAGAATTTTACAATGTCCTCCATCAAATCTACTAAGTCAGCTTTGTAACCTGTTACGTCGTCACTACAATAAAATATAAATCCTTTGAATTTCTTGCCTTGATGAACAAGTGCTACAGGGATATAGCTGCTGAAGGTCATGCTCAATCTTGTTCAATGAATGAATGAATGAATGAGTGAAACAAAAACCATTATCTCTCTCTCTTATAGCCAGGCTAAAGCATTAATGACCAATGAAAAGCGAGGCTGATGAGTCATCATGATCTATACACATTCGTATATGATGTTACAAAACCCTTGACAAAGAGGACATTTCTTTATATTAATATTCTGTTTATGATAACAATGAGAACATAAAACAAAGTGTTCACATGGGAGCAAGAGAATGGACCTTGGTCGTTCAAAGCAGTCAACACAGTTCACTTCGCACAGCAATTTAAATGTCTCGTTTTCCAATTTTCGCCTCTCATCCAAATGAATTCCACGGTCTGCCGAATAACTTGGAGAAATAATTTTTGACGAATGTCTCTCTTCTGATCTCCCAGTCACGTCTCGCTGTTTCAAAATTGCTGTCTTAAATTCAGGCATCTCATTATAATTTGATGGCGAAAAATCTTCTATCCAACTGTGATTTAAATTTAGTCTTGTAGTACTTTCAAGTAAATCCATTAACCGCTCAATTAGTTCGCCAGCTCGGATGGTTTCATTTAAGTTTGTAACTGTTCTTATAGCTCGGAATGAAAAACCAAGATCTCTTGCAACAATCCATGATGTTGGACGACCATTCATCATATATATATATATATATATATATATATATATATAGAGTGTGATAGAAATTTGACAAAAGAACACAAAATAGAAATGAAGGATTCAATGGTCACAATGGTCACAATTTTCTCAATCGAACACAAACCATAATAATAATAAACAATTCTCCATGCATATAATATATGTATATGTATAGATATAGATAGCCTTCAACATAATCATTCAAAAATAACAAGTTCAGCATTAGAACATCTGCGTACTCATCCTCAACACAATTAGAACATTACGTACTCATCCTCAACACAATTAGAATATTACGTACTCATCCTCAACACAATTACAGCAATCCTCAACGTTTCAATCCTCACACTTTGCCATTCATGTTCAAATTAACAAGTCTAGAACATTTAAAAGTACCTAACCGAACTCACATCATCAACACATTACACTATTCTCTTCACAACTAACACAAAACAGTAAACTTGTGTTCGCAATCAACACTTCAAATAACAGACGACTACAACCACAAGATCAAGTTTAAAAACAAATCGGTACATTAGGTTCCAATTCAAAATGTACTAATCCTGTTCGGTACATTTAGGTTCCAATTCAAAATGTACTAATCCTGTTCGGTACATTTAGGTTCCAATTCAAAATGTACTAATCCTGTTCGGTACATTTAGGTTCCAATTCAAAATGTACTAATCCTGGGACAGTATGAGCACTCTTTATACTACTGACGAAGATGGGGAAATGATCTATGACTTTGAGAAAATAAAAAACAGATAGTACCAATATGGAAAAGGCCTATTTAGTAAGAGGTCACGAAATTCATCTGAACACACTGACCAGATCGAGCTGACACCTGATGAGTACGAGCCGGAAGTGATGATGGACGAGATAAGAGCATCAATAAAGAAATTAAAATGTCACAAAGTGGCAGGTCTTGATGGAGTGACATCGGGAATGTTGAAGTCAGGCGGCGACACCGTGCCTAAGGCGCTTAAAGCGATTAATGATGACGTTTGGTATTCTGGGATATGGCCGGAGGATTGGAAAATGTCCGAGCCAGTGATAATACCGAAGGTGCGTGGTACACAAGATTGTGCCAACCACAGAACCATCAGCTTGATTTCACACGCAGGAAAGATTATGATGGAAGTTTTGCGAGGCCGCTTGGCCCATTATCTGAACCCCGTAATGGCAGAAGTACAATTCGGCTTCATTTCTGGCAAAGTCACTATGGATGCCATACGTGCGTTGAGGAACGTCATCAAGAAAACACAGAAAAGGCAAGAGAAAGAACTGTGGGTGACGTCTGTGGATTATGCAAAGGCATTTGATTCGGTCGACCATCAGGCCCATTGGAAGTCGATGTTTAAATTTGGTGTCCCAACGCATTTATTTTGGCTCCTGAAATCCCTCCACGATAACGCACAAGGCATGATGCGGGTGGGTCAAGACCAAACGGAGAAATTCAAATTCGAACAAGGAGTAAGACAAAGCTGCCCTTCATCTACGCTCCTTTTTCTCACGTGCGGAGAAGACATCTCGCGAAGAGTGGAAGCCGAACTGACTGAACGCGCAGGCATAACAGGTGGAGGACCCTCAGATACGCTGATGACACAGCTTTACTGGCGAGCAGTCGGATCCAGTTGGAGCGCGAGGCACAGCTGCTGAAGAAGCAGAGGGAGAGATTCGAGCTGCAAATCAACACCTCAAAGACTGTTTCAATGGCAATCTCGGAACAACAAGTACAACAATCACCTGCAGTTGGTAGCACAGCAATGAACTGCGTGCAGCAGTTCATGTACCTGGGATCCACTGAAACGACGAGAGGCAGCAGTGAGCAGGACATTAAAGCACGTTTGGCCATTGTTAGAAACGCCACCTACCAGCTTGTGGATGTGTGGAAGAGCAAAGACATCAGCCTGCGCCTAAAGAAACCACTTGTGAAGAGCTTGATATGGAGCATCGCGTCGTACGGAGCAGAGAGTTGGACATTGAGAAAAGTGGACGAAAGGAGAATCAATGCATTCGAGATGTGGGCCTGGCGGAGACTCCTAAGGATCAGCTGGTGTCAGCGGAAAACGAACGAATGGGTGCGAGACAAAGTGGAAGTGTCAGAAAACAATCGACTGCTGGAGACTATCAAGCGGAGGAAATGGGCAAAGTACGCGCATTGGAAGCGGAGACCCGACAGCCTGGTGTTGGCGACGATCGAAGGCAAAGTGGAAGGACGAGCGAAGAGAGGAAGAAGGAGAAAGGCGTGGATTGACGATCTTCGAGGGACGCCCACGGCCCGGTGAACGGGCTACGGCATTGAACCTGAACCTGTTATGATCTCCGTCAATCAGACGCCAGGCACGCGGGAACAGGGGGGATATGGAGGGCTGAGTCCCCTCAAATATTTCCTAAACATTTCAGAATGATTTCTTTTTAATTACCATCCACGTGCATGTTTCTTCTGTCACATGACTATTGATTGTGCATGAATGAAGTAGAGCTCAAATGCAAAGCCCCACACACTGACACAGGAGTCAGATTGTCAATCTTCTAAGTTTGCTAGTGATGTGATGAACGGGAGTTTTCACTTATGCTCCGAGAACAAGTTGAATGGACGGGCAAACTCAATGCATCTGTTGAAAAGCAAAAAACGCCTCTCATCGCATGCGCTCATCTATGACATGCAAATCTTTAGAATGTTATTGTCCCGATTCCATCAAATTTTAAGAAATCCCATCCACATGTCAGAGTCGTTTTGCCTACATCAGAATGTGATTGATTTCTGCCAGTATCACGACTTGATCACCATAGGATCCTAAAAACATCTTTACGACAACATCGCCAGACGTCGGTCAGAGAAATTCGACTTATAATAATAATAATAATGAAGCGTATATATTTTCAGCAAAATGATAATCATTAGTACAGTGATATAAGAAAGTCAAAGTGAAATGAGGCGCTGCACAAAAAAATAAAGATTCATAAATAAATACATGCATAACTGTCAAATTTGTTTACAAGTTTTGATTTACAAAGATCGTGACATATGGGAAGAAAGATCGTCTATATTTTTCAGTTCGAGGAAGTTTCATAGTGAAATGATTTGAGTACGTGAATCGTTTTGGAACGTATCTATGCAGTAAATGGGTCTTTGACGTAGCTGCTTTCATGAAAAGCCTTTTGCTAATTTTTTCTCCTTCGATCAAGGCTGATTGGCTGAACTATTGTTTTGACCGTCTTTGTAATTCCAGATTCATCAATTTACATGCACGATTGTCTAACCTTTGGATCTTGTTCTCGTTTTTTCGACAAATGAGTGAAAGCAGAGCAAGAGTATTCAATGACAGACCATATGTGGCCAGTGTAAACTTGAAGAAGGTCTGCAAGATTCACAAATTGTTTTAACTTTCTCAGGACAAAGAATCGGCGGTCACATTTAGTCACAGTGTGAGCCATATGATGGTCCCATGTAATTTTGTTGTTAATCATTACCCCGAGAATCTTTACTTCGGATACAATGGGAATGGAGAAATCACCAAAAGATAATGCTCTTGTTCGGTCACATAAAATAACACTGGATTTCGCTTTGTTGAGTATACATAGAGTAGGTATACTAGGTAGAGTGGTAACTCCGCATTTATTAAATCCTCAATGTGTATACACTTTCGATTTTATTAAATGAACTCGAGGTCAATACAATTTATTGTCACCAAATGTGAGATATGCATATTTTTGCAGTTTTGAAGAAATTACCACGGAATTGAGTGATCATGATAGTAATGCAGAAGGAATGATGGCATTTTACAGATTCTCAGAATCATGACAGCCTTGGAAATTTAATGTTTGTTAAATTAGCAATTCGATCACAGGCAACCGGCCACTAGCAGAGCAAAAATCACAGAATCAAAGACAATGATTTCAATTAACTTTGAAAGATGTAAATATAGGTCCACATTACTATTCAGATTCAAGAAATGAAACATGAACTTAGTGATCGAATCATAAAATCATGCCGCTGAAAATTGAATTAAAAACGTTGAGACTTGAAATTTCAGCCAAGAAAGCACGAATAATATCTCGACTTTTTCATGAAGACTTTCATTATAATGCGGATCATGAAATTCCCTTGATAATCAGCTGAATTTCTGCTTAGTTACGATGCTTTTCAGCAAATATTCATTACTTTTGATATCCAACTTGTCTCATACTACTTATATAGGAGTGTCATCTCGGTAGTATATAAATTGGCAAAATTGTGACTTTTTCAAAAGTGCTCAAATAAATTTTTGGACCACGGGAACGTATTCTCGGCAAGAAGCAGAATCTTTTGATACAAAAATTTTCACTGTATACAGATACTTTTTTGAGTCGACACTCTACCTATACATCCCTACTCTATGCTTCTGACCCAGGCTGCATCGACTACGGAGAGCGACCATCAATGCGATCAACGGAAAGAACTTTATCCATCGAATGATTCATAGTGAAATTACTTCTCATTGACTTCTTATCTTCTTCCTTGATTATTTGTAATCGTTATGCGCCTGTCATTTCGAAATATAGCATATTATTACCATTACTATGAATCTGGTGAATGGTAAAACAAGACGAAGATTCAACCAATCAGGCATGATTGAAGGTGGCGTGTGAAGTTAGCCGTAACAATATCCGCCATTATTGAAATTGACGATAAGAAACAAGGTGATTCTATCTTTACCCAAGTAACATCAGCTGTGGCCCAGATGAACAGTGTGCTGCTACAGACTGCAACAGTGTTGGTGTCAGGTAATTAGCGTGGACGCCTCTCTTAATGTAATGCTTCATGGGGATAGTGAATTTGAGTTATGTCAGATGCAGTTTGTTGAGAAAAGTGACGTTTGTTAGAACTAGTCAGAAGCATGAGTTGAATTTGATTACTTTTGGGGAGCATGAGGATGGTATGCGCTCTTATGTTGAAGTTGAATTAAAATTTTGCAGTCGTCATTACAATGACATAGTGTTACTGTAAAAGCTCTTTCGTTGATTAGTTGTGTGCCCCTATTCAGTCTAAGATTATGACATCCGAAGTTCGTAATGTGAAACCGTTGTCTAATTTACTGCTTGCGGACACATTCGAGTGCGCCGAAAAACCGATCGATAGTATTTTAGGGACTGATCATACGCGCGTACGTACGATGTTTTACTCGATCATAGAATTAGAATCACAGACGGGTTGGCAGCTGATAATTCTGTATTCGGATGGATAGTGCATGGACCAATCGGTGAGGCTACGACAGAAATAGGTCTACGACAAGTGCAGATGAATTTGAATATAAATCATTGGCACACTCCCAATAAGTGTATTCGGTGGGTTGATGTGAGTGGCACACGCGATTTTAACAAGTGGTACGGCTAACTTCACATCCGTACCACTTTGAGGTCATTTTACCCATTTTCTCAGTTGCTATTGTGAATGTCGGTGAAGTAGTGGGTGGCACATGCTTTAGACGTGTTATTTTAGATGTCCATGTGGTTGAAAGCTCATAAATATGCGATTTAAGATTTTTCCGGTAATTTGGTGTGGCCAACTTCACATCCGTGCCACCTCGAACTTTTGATCGACGATTTCTCGCAAACTGCTGCATTATTTTGGAAAATGAGTGGTGGCACAAGCTTGCACACTCTAGAACTATGTGTAAATGTTGTTTTCGAGAGTGGCACACGCGATTTTCGATGTGGTACGGATATTGTTACGGCTAACTTCACACACCTAATATTTTTTACGAGTTGACTAGTTTCACGTACATGTTTGTTTAGGTCAAGTTATGAGAGATATAGGTATATTTTACAAGCAGGTAGGCCTGACGTCTTTTGAAATATTCCTTGAAAATTTTATATAAAACTCGATCGAGATCCCGGGATTGCGATTATCCAGTCTCGAAAATCCCGGGATTGGGAAAACGGCTCGAGATTGTAAACCCTACCGATACCAACACCGTTGAACTATCCTGCCTTTACTGCCGCCATCACCGCCACCACTACATCCGCTCCGTCATTGCCACTGTGGATGCAAGTGACTTGCGAGCAGAATGACAACAGTAGTGTACAAGATGCGGTGGTAGACATAAATGAGTGTGATGGTTTGGGGTTGTCATGGACAAGCCTGTGCAGTAGAAGTGTTTGGATTGAAAATCCGCGCGCGCCAGCACGGCCAATTTAGCTGTCTCTGTGTTCTATGAAGACGCCGGTGCCGGCCCTAGTAGACCGCTCACCACAGCAGACCCAAGTGGCGGCGGGATGACAGAGGAGGAGGAGACCTGGCGCGGCTCCAGCCGTTGAATTAATCACCAAATGGATTTAGACGCAGGCGAGGCCAGCGGTGAGACGTGCAGGTTCTGAGGAGGAGAAGGCGGAGGAGTGGTCTAATCTCAACGTGATTGACGAAGTGATTTCGACTGCATGGTCTGTGAAGAGACCCACCCCAGTGTTTGCCGGCAGCGCACGACTGCTTGAGCACGACCACATTCACACAGACCCACATGCAACGTTGATTGAGTATGAGAATGGTGTCTCTTTCCGCTTGAACCGGAACACCGTTGAGGACCTAGTGAGAAATTATGGCATTCCTAAGGGTAGGAAGTTGATAATCTATTATGAGGGAAGCCACGCATGTCAAGTTTTAGTGGCAAGTGGCCAAAGCATTGCAGGCTTTGTAAATGTTTGCGAATAACACAAATAATATCACAAATGTTGGATATTTTCATCGTCTTCGGCAAGGATTTGAATGCCAGACATCACAAATAGTCAAATGTTAACCAACTGCATGACACATGGACATAGATGAAGACCAAACACAGTACACATGTTTACAAATGAATATCAGACATCACACTCATCAAACATGCAAACAAAAGAAGTCCAAGAAGTCTCATTCAAGATTATAACAGAATACCAAGCCCATCATACATAGACAAATGAATACCAAGCACATCTTTCGTGACCTGCTTGTATATCACTGATCATACACATCATCTTCACGATGCGTATTCTATCACATGAGTTCAATCGGTCGTCTCTAGCGACTGACGTTTATCACAACTTCCCATCATTGGACAACGTGCTTGCAAATAATTGGCTTTGTTCGCGTTTTGGTCTACTGTATCATTTCTCAAAATTTTGAGATTAAATTTTTAGCAAAAACTTACCGCAACTATTGATAACAAAGCATTAATAGATAAAAGATAAGATAAGATAAAAGCTTAACCTGCATTTGACAATAAGTATGTAAAGTTCAGCAAATCGCCCAAAACGTATGAACGTATGACTGCTGCGACTCTTGTTATCAACTGTCATGATAAAATTTTAAATAATGCATTGAAAACACAAACACAAATTAGAGAAACATGAGACTTGTATTGTTTGTGATAGTGCGTCTGATAAGATTAAGTCACTGATCGTTTTTGGTGCATAAATTCACATGCAAGCATTGCAAAGAATTTTTCATTGGTCAAACCTCACGATCTTTTGATTTCAGTGCTTTGGCAGAACATTGTCTAAAATGAAGCTTAGATCGAAGCGATTTATCGATGACTTTGATTTTTTTGAACAATTCTCAACCACAGTTTTGTATTTAAACTGCCCAGATGAGCGACCGCACTAGTTGGTTTTTGAGACTTTGCCCATAAAGGAAGATTGAATGCTATATATATATATATATATATATATATATATATATATATATATATATATATATATATATATTATATATATATATATATATATATGTGCTCAATAAATTCACTTAGAAGTGTAAAGGAAAAACACAAACTAAAGCCCAACCGGTTTCACCTTTATCCAAGGCTTGTCACGGGCAAGTGAAATATATTTCATAAAATTCAAAAGCTTGTAAGCTATCAAAGAAATAGAGAGGCAAAATACATTGGATAACTGGTGTCATATATCAATACATGTAGACATATAGACATAGATAAATTTCAGGACATAGACAAATATTCTTCATGCAATTGCTGGGAGTATACAACTTCTTTATTTTCATTAATTATCCTTATTGAATTTTGGTTTCAGAATCTCCATACACATTTTCTCTTTCGACTCCCGCATTATTTTGTTACCTCCACTTGGTAATTTCAAAATAGGCATGACATAAAATGGGGGATCATTATCTTTTGAACAAGAGGAGATATGCTACAATACTTGATATTTATGATCTCTTACTTGTTGTCGATGGACTCTTACACGTGATCTCAAGCTATCTCCTGTTTGCCCTACATAAAGTTCTTCACAACCACGACATCTCATAACATAAATCAGGTCTTTTGAATAGCAGTTCATATTTGCTTTTACGTGAAAATGTTTGATTTCGTCCCCAAATTTAAAAGAAAACACTGCACCTTCGATGATGTAATGGCAGCATTTACATCTACCATAACCACATTTTGTAGCACCCACTAATGTTTTCCTGTTATTTTTTCTCTTATGAAAAATATTTTGAATGTAAATGATTTTGATTACTTTCACATGCAGTGGGTGAGGTACTTGGATGACTGTTTTGTGATTTGGAGGAATTTCCATTTTTGCTTAGTCACTTTTTTGTATATATATATATATATATCTGCCAAAACCAAAATATTCGGACATAGTGGAAAAAATATGCAAGAATATTCTCAAACGACTCACCTCTCATCAACAATTGCAGACCTACAGAATAGTCGTATTTAAGTTCCTCCCTTGTTATATGAGCCCATTGAATTGGTTTGGCTAAATTCTTTCGCATCTTCAGAATCAATTTCTGTTTGTCATCGATTCATATCTGAAATGCACAATAAAATGTCTAATTTGTACACTACCGGCATATGCAAAAAAAATAAAAATATATGAGGTGTAGCCTGTCTCGCAAGCATAATTTGCGAGCATTCACACAATGAAAAGGACTATTTTTGCAGAAGTCATGCTCGCATTGCAGATTGCACTATAATTAAAAAATTTCAACCCCGTGTCGTCAGAACTTGGAACAACTTCGAATTTCTTAGAATGCGATGGAGTTAGCATTAACTTTTTTCAGACAATTTGCTCGCATCTCAAAATTCACATATAATTACATTCTCCAATCATAAATTTTCTCATCAACACCCCGAATTCCAAAAAATTACAGGAAATAAGAGAAAATATCACTAAAACATCACTAAAACATCAAAAGTTGATGCCAACATTACAGCCAACTTCACTGAGCATTTGAACTAATGTGCTCGCCATTTAGAGTGATGTAGCATTAACAAATGCCTCTTTTCTAAATTTGCTCGCACGTTTTACAGTTTCTCCTACCTTTCAAATACATGGAACATGCATTTCCGGCTCGAAATCAACCGAGAATTAATGATGAAGTTAATGCAACCTTCACATGACATCAAAATCAAATTGCTTACCCGGACAAACGACAGGATTGACAAATGGGTCAGTCCTGCATGTTTTGGAATACCTGATGGATCTACAACAAATCAGAATAACGATCTACTATGTAATTTGATAGATGTAGTTGATTTTGATGTCCCATGAAGTAAGTATCAACTTTTCAATAAATGTATGATGCTTTCGATACATAGGTCGTTATTCTGAGTAGTTATATAGCCCTAAGTTAATCTAAAACATGCGAGCAAATATCATCACTTACCCGTCCGATCGTTGCCGTGAAAGACCTTAAATGACCACTTCAAATGACCACAAGGAGGGTAAACTAGCCCTTGCTGCTGTATGTGGTGCTTCTACATAACGAAGCAATTTCTAAATCTGTTGAATTTAGCTGTATAGGCACATTTATTTGCTTCTCGACATTATCTGAAATTGCCTTGAAAAGGACGAAGTCCGAAATGATGGCTCCAAATAGACTATTAAGCTTATTCGCTACTTCGTGCCTTGTATTCCGGTACTATTTCGCAGTAAACCTGCATGTCTAAAATTATGTGTAAGTTCCAGCTGATTTGCCGTTTGGAATGCTCAAAGGGACATACTGAAATTTACAATATCCAACTGACGGACATATTTAACTGTCTTTAAACCAGCGATCTCAAGGTTTTAATCCCGGCACTAAAGCATCTTGGACTAGAAGTGAACAATTCAAAGAGCATCATTTTCACCTCGAATTCATGTCTACAGATGACCAATTCATCTGACCAAGATTCCCTTCTGACCTTTCTGCCAGGAATCAAACGAGTGAATAAAGACAATGTAAGCCTTTTGGGAGCGCCTTTATCATCATAGTCAATTTCAGATGTACTATCAAAGAAACATGATGAAGTTGGAGTACTGATGGGACGTATTGGTCTCTTAGATTCGCGTACTGGCCTCTCCATGCTGAAGCATTGCTTCTCTGTGCCACAATTAACCTACTTGCTCAGAACTACTCCTCTCTACAAATGAACTGACCTTTTGCATGCCCTGGGTTCAACCATTATTACAACCAATTGCTTGAAGAAGACTAACAATGTTGATTTCGTAGGTCCCAGTTTGTCTCAAGCTTTTTTGTCAACGAAGCATGGTGGTTTGGGAATTCGACGTCCTAGTGATATTGCTCTTCCAGCCTTCCTGTCCTCCTTATTTTCTACAGACGATCTGGTGAAGTCTGTTTTACAAAATGTTACGGACTTGCTTGTGTCTTTATTAAATGGAAGAAGCGAAGTTGGAATAGCAATTTCGTGGGCTTCAGTTTCCATCTTCCAAGGATTTTACTAGGCAAGAAATATGGGACAATATTCGACAGGAGCATCATTTTGACATTCTGTTGGCCCACGCCAACCAATTTGATCGTGCGCGCCTACTTGTAGCCAAAAGATCAGAAAGTGGGTCCTTGTTGTCTGTTTATCATGTTTCATCGCTGGGTGTGCATTTGGAAAACAATGCTTTCCAGATCGTTATCGGACAAAGGGTTGGAGCAGTGATTTGTGCCAGAGTTGGAAGTGGGTCAACGAAACTTGACCCATGACCCACGGCATATGTGACCCACGACCCACTTGACCCACCGACTTTTCACGAAAACATGACCCATGACCCACCTGACCCACAGGGTACCCTGACCCACGACCCACTTGACCCACCTGACCCACATGCTGCAAGGGTGAATGATGTGAGTGCAATTTCCTTTTCTGGTTAATTTTCATTCAAGATTCTAGGCTCTCAAAATTGTTGTTAAGATTTTCTATGAAGATTCAAGTGTATCAGATCACTTGTCACATGATAAATAGACATGCGCCCACATCAAAATTATCTTATAATCAAAGTTCATGTAGGCCAACCACAAATGCCTACGGTTCTAAAAAATTAAACGACTCTGTTTCTTGTTTTAATTCTTGACTATCCTTTTTAGTGCTACCTATTTAACTCGTAGAGAGATGATTAGTTAAGCTGAGGGCCCTACAGACTAAATTTCAAATTTTACATTTCCTAATCAAATGAAGTTAAAAATTAAGATTGCAGTAGGCCTAAATCATTTATTCATGCATTCATTATGTTAGATACTACATGTGTGAAAATTATCCCAGAAAAATCGTCAAACTAATATTTTGTTGCTTCTGATGGCAATCGATTCAAATTTCATTTACTTCCGCTAATGTTAGATTTAAGTAGAATGTTGTATATTTGATGTAAGAATGACATTCATTGAAAAGCAAATGGAGTAAGCATGCGCACCGCGTGAATAGAAAGTTGTACGATGACAAGATTATAATTCATGCATTAGCTTACAATGTAGGCCTACATATAGATGAACTGATATATTTGAGTGGCGCTACATGTACGAGTAGGTTGTGATAACAATCACTATAGTGACATCATGTAAATATTTCTATTTTTATTGATACCAGATCAAATATCAAAACGAAACTTTTATTGATACGAAGTGTCAAGAAATATCTCCTCACAGAGCCCTGCCGTAATAAGTCTTTGTGAAAGGGATAAGTCTATATCAATGACCGTCGTATGAATTATCGTATTTCAGATTATCATGTATCGAATGAGCAATGAGATGCATGGAACATGTATGATGCGAAAGTAGATTGAATGGCTAAATACTTTAGATATGAAGAATGTATATTATCAAGATATTTTGATCAATCAAATATTTCGAAAATATTTAGGATCTGATCAATTTTTACCAGAGATTCGCCATTCTAATCTATACCAAAGGATATTTTCTACGAAAGACCAACAAAATCAAACGAAACAAACAAAACGAAGATCAGCTGGCATTGCAAGAAAATTTTCAAGATGAATAAAACCTCTGAATACCTGATTTCTTCAGTAGCTGTATCTCTGAAGTCAGGGTCACCCATCATTGGGCATCGTGAGACAAAGCGACAGAGAGTCGAGCATACACAGTTGTACTCAAACAACTTCTCTCCACAAACCAACATCTCTCAGTAGACAGCAGCAATTGTTTTCGAGCATTTAATTTGTGTAAATTCCGCCTCCTTTCGAAACTGTATGAGGCGTGTGAAAGTCAATAGTGTTGCATATTTTGACTGTGTGCATCCACCAACCCCCTTCAGTGACACTGACTCAACCATTTCTCATGAATGATAAGAAAACGAATAAATGAAGTTTATACTGTATTTGAGATTGTCAAATCTATCATGGGTTAAACTGGTTGGAAGTGGGTCAACGAAGTCTGACCCACGACCCACCTGACCCATCAACTTTTCGGAAAAACATGACCCACGACCCACGTGACCCACGCGATTTTTTGACCCATTTGACCCACCTGACCCATGACCCACGACCCACTTCCAACTCTGATTTGTGCACCTCACCAATGCCGATGTGTCGGCATGGTAGACAAGCCGGCCCTTCATCCTTTGTCTTGCCGTTTCAGTTCTGGAACAGCTCAGTGCCATTCCGAAGTGAATGACGTAATCAGACGATCTTTGCAGGCCGCAGGAATGCCATCAATCCTCGAGCCGATAGGCCTCAGTCGCGATGATGGCAAGCGACAAGACGGGTTGTGAACTTTCCCTCTTCGACATGGAAAGCCGCTAGTGTGGGACTTAACATGTGTTGACACTTTCGCACACTCGCACCTGATCGACTCAGCCATTGAAGCCGGATTTTCTGCCTCTACTGCCGAAAATGCAAACCATAAAAAATATTCGACCATCATCAATGGGCCTTTCATTTTCGAACCAGTAGCGGTTGAAACTACCGGTGTATATGGGAAGACCACAAGCCACTTTATGAAAGAGCTCGGACACCGCTTTTCTGAAGCAACGGACGACACCCGCGAAACGTTATGACTCCCAAAGGATAGTGATAGCCGTCTTGCGTGGCAACGCCCTCAGCATCCGCTTGCCTGGCAAAGCACTTTCTTGAATAACTTTTCCGACCGCTCTCTTTTTTAATAATGACCCACCATGAAACCTAACTTGTCTTCTAACCCATCTTGTTCAGCAACTATGTTCTAAGCGAGCCAACATAATTTTGTAACATACTTGTTTGGCACTTTTTCACTAAATAACAAAACCTTTTTCCTTTTTAAAGTAAACTCTAAGTATAAAATGAGCGAACAATGACTGAATAATCAGTAATTCTCAGCAACCCGTTTGTCTGCATCCATCTTTCAGCTTTATCCGACGCGGTCCGATCGCTTCGGGAGAATTGACGTGTTTATACGCACGGCCAAAACAGCAGAGATTGACGCAATGGAAAATGCAATTAAGGCTCCTTTCCTAGAAATAATATATTTTGCACTTTGGTAGACGAAGAGAGTAGAAGACAACGTCGATCTCAGAAGATTTCTGAGTCCGACTCCTAGTCCGAGTGCGATTAAAATGCATTCCGTCCTGTTATTATTCCGCGAGGTCGCTTGCAACCCTAAAGGATAATTTCTAGCCATAAGAAAGTAAACGACTACACCTCCGGGTTGCAAAATCTACTCGATGAATAACTTTCAAACTTATAAAAGCAGTTTTTATCAATAATCTTAATATTTAATCTTTGATATACTTTTCTCTTTTATGTTGTAGCATTCTTCTGATCTGATAATGAGCTTGGAAAGACAAAAGTGATGTTGATAAGCATCGAGCGGAACGACTTGGCTGTGGGTGCGATAGAAGGGGAACTGAAGCAGGTAGATAAACTTGTGTACCTTGGTGGAATGGCATCTGAAGATGGTCGGGGCGATGCACAAGTAAGAAGGATACAAGCCGGAGCTGGGGCATGCAGGAAAGTGGCAGGAGTTCTGGCGGACACAAAAATTGGCAAGAGGATGCGAGGAAAGGTTTTGGAAATATGTGTCTTACCAGGATTGATATGCGGATTATAAACGATGGCACTAACTGAGTAGCAGCGAGAGATGTTGCAAGTGTGTGAATATGACTGCATAAGGCGCATCTGTGGCGTAAAGTTGGTGAAAAAACTAAGAATGGCGGAGCTGAAGGAGGAATTACGATTGCAGAAAACGGTTGCACATATAGTGGTGGAAAAAAGACTGAGGTGGGCAGGGCAGACGAAAGGGTAGTGAAACAAGTGGAAGAGATGGATGACACAATGACATGAAGAAGAGGACGGTCAAGGATTCACTGGAAGGACTGCATCAAGAAATATCTGGAAAGCACAGACGAAGACGGGAGAACTTGAAAGGAGAAGGCTAAGGACAGACTGAAATGGCACCAATTTGTCGAGGGCGCGTCTAAGGGTGTGATGCAGAAGTGACTATACTGACTTCGCTTATGTAGGCCTACTGCATATGAATATCATATGCATGTTGCTATTTTCATGTGTATTTATTTTTACAACCCCTCTTCAGGGTAAGTGGGGTTGTAAAAATAAATGAAAATAAATATAATATTCCATCATTAGCCTTTATTCTATCACTTGCACATATTTCAAAGTTTTATTTATGCTTGCTAGTCACACAGTCCTATTCTGCAACAGAAAGGCTAAGCTTAAGTCATAGAGTAAGTATATTAGGTAGAGTGGTAACTCCGCATTTATTAAATCCCCAATGTGTATACACTTTCGATTTTATTAAATGAACTCGAGGGGGATGCAGGTGGTATTGTCACCAAATGCTAGATATGCAAATTTTTTGCAGTTTTGCAGAAATTACTACGGAATTGAGTGATCATGACAGTAATGCATAAGGAAATGATATTATTTTACAGATCGTTCGTGTCATAACAGCCTTGGATAGTTAATGTTTGTTAAATTAGCAACTCGATGACCTGTTATTGCTTTCATGATGAGACTCAGGAGAATCTTCTTAAGCGTGATCATATCATACCCAACCTGCCACTGGTAGAGCAAAATAACAAAATCAAGGACAACGATTTCAATCAACTTTGAAATATGCAGATGGGTCCACATCACTATTCAGATTCCAGAAAAGAAACATGAATTTAGTGAATCATAAGATCATGCCGGTGAAAATCGAAATAATACTGGAAATTTTAGCCAATAAAGCAAAATAAGATCTCGAATTTTTCATGAGGACTTCCATTATAATGCTGCCCATGAAATACCCTTGGAAATCAGCTTAATTTCCGCTAAGTTACGATGATTATTAACAAGTATTCATCACTTTTGATATCCAACTTGTTTTATACTACTTACAAGGGTGTGTCATCTCGGTAGTATTTAAATTGGCAAAATTTTGACTTTTTTCAAAAGTGCTCAAATAATTTTTGGACCACGGGAACGAAATCTCCGCAAAAAACTGAATCTTTTCGTATAATAATTTTCACTGTATACAGATGCTTTTTTGAGTCGACACTCTACCTATATATCCCTACTCTATGCCTTAAGTATGTCTACATAGGAATTCAGTAGGTACTGCGACATTTAAAATTCAAATAGATGGTAGAAGATTATACATGTATTCAGAGAAATTAGAAAGCATCAAGTCGGACGCCGGCGCGACAAAAAACGGAACACCTCCGCCCGCTTTCGCCGCTTCAGCCCTGAACTAAAAGAACACGAAGTCATTCGAATTTACACTTTTGTTAAAATTCCGGTTAATCGACGAAGAATATATTTATTAATTAATAGATTCTTCGTCGATTAACCGGAAATTTTACATAACATTTACGACGCAACAAAACTGCAACGAATTTACACTTAAATTAGAAAAATGTAAAAACACGTCACGTCGCAACGTATAGTACCTAATGGATTAATGCTGGCGTCAAAGAGTAAGTATATAGAGGGTAGAGTGTCACAATAAAATCAAATTCAAGCTGACTGAGACACTTGTGTGGCCAGTGGCAACGGTTGTGAGTCCTGGAAAATGGAAGAATGTGACATCGCACGAGCGAGTGCCTTTAAAATAGACTTGTACAGGCGAGCACTGCGGATTAGCTGGACAGCGACTTTGTCCTGAGAGAGCTTGGTACACACAGGAGAACTGTGGCGACCATCAAGAAGAGAAAACTCCAATGCTTCGGCCATGTAATCGGGGTTCAAAACATGTGTATTCATGTCATGGAGGGTAGAATCGACGGGAAATGATCCAGGGGAAGGCCACGGAGAAGATGTAGCGACGACATCGCGGATTGGACAGGACGGACGCTTGCGCAGTGTTCGACCTTGGGCGCGACCGAACAGGAGGAGACTGGTGCACAGATCGTGGTCCCCGACCTTCAGCCCACTTCAGCCATGAGGTAGGGAACACGGAAGGCAAAGCAATGTAGAGTGTCGACTCAAAAAAGATGTCAGCACGCAGTTTACTGGCGACTTGGAACCTCAGACTTCAATAAGCATGAAACTTTTAGGATATCAAAAAGGGTGAAAATATAATTACAATTTGCAAGTATCTTAATTAAACGTAGATTAAGCTGATTATGAAGGAAATTTCATGAACCGCATTATAGCCTAATGCAAATCTTCATGCAAAAGTTAGTATCTCATTCTGCTTCTTTGCTCAAATTTCAAGTTTGCTAACTTAGTAGATCTAATTCATACAGCTCTGTTTCAACCGGGCGAAATGGAACTGCTATGTTAAGAATCTTGTCCATGAATGAACAATGCCTTTCCATTAATAAGGTTGTCATGACATGGAGGATTTGTAGAGTGCTACTCTTTCTTCTGCATTGTTATCATGATCAATCAATTCCGTGGAAAAAATTCTTCAAAACTGTGACAACTTGCCTATTTCACATTTGGCACTGTGTCTCAGATCGGATTCATTTAATCAAATCGAAACTGCATGCACATTGGGGATTTAATTAATGCTGAGTTGCTACTCCACCTAGTATAGCTATTCTATATGGCTGGTGTGATATGAGCATGTTGACAATGCTGGTGTGATATAAGCATAATGACAACTCTATATACCAATAAGACACTTGTGAAAGTTGCGAAGATATTAAAAAAGCCAATATTCATTAGTTTGCACAAGAGTAATGGGAAGAAGAACGTTCCAGGACAACGAAAAATTCAGATAAATTGGTATTTTCAAAAACGACTTAATTCATGAATTTTAACCATTTTTCAGGTTTTTAAGACCTAAATTCATAAATTTAGTCCATTTAAAAAGTACCATTTTTTGAAAAATTGGTATTTTTAAAAACGACTAAATTCATGAATTTTAACCATTTTTCAGGTTTGTAATACCTAAATTCATAAATTTAGGCGTTTTTAAAAATAACCCATTTTTCAGATTTTTCAAAATCTCAAATTTAAGAATTACAATTTTTACCTTGAAAATCATGACCGTTCCAAGACACCGAAAAATCATAAAAGTTGAGAATCTCTAATTTGAGATTATGATTATTTTCTCCTCAAAATCATGACCGTTCCAGGACACAAAAAAATCATAAAAGTTAAGAATCTCAAATTTGTGATTATGATTTTTTTCTCCTCAAAATCATGACCGTTCCAGGACACAACATCAAAAAAAAATGATATTTTGAAAAACGTCTAAATTCATGAATTTTATCAATTTTTCAGGTTTCTAAAATATGAGTTATCTAAAATTATGTGTCTAAAAATATTTCTTTAAAAATGGAAGAAACAAAAGTGGAAGAAACCGCAAGAATATATCCTTCGTTATCACAATTAAAAACAAGTGAAATGGACATTGAAAAAATTAACATTGAAAAACATAAAGATAGAGTACGTTATATGAAAAATAAGGAATCTCAATTATTATTAAGATTAGAGCATTATGATAAATTAAGAAAGAGATGGTCTAAAGTTAAGAATGTAACACAAGGAATTGGCATATTCTTAACAATAAGTTTAGGTGCTTTAACAATTATAATAACTTCGGGTGTTTTAGTAATTCCAGTAGTTGCTACTGCTTTAACAGGTACGGGTGTTTTTGCAACTTCACTTGTTACAATGTTAGATAAATCTTTAATAACTAAGAAACGAAAATCATTAAAAACTAAACATTTACATATTAAAGAAGTTTATGATAAACTACATTATTATTTTCAAAGAGTGTGTGATGATAATGTTATTACGCTAGATGAGACTGAAAAATTTGATCAAATAGCTAATGAAGTAAATCAAATATCATTTCAATTACAGTCAGAAAAAGTTCATGACAAGAATAAACAGGATGGTAAAACTTTTAGTAATGGTAAAATTTCTAATGAAGAAAATGATAAATTTTTTTAGAAGAACTAAAAACTCTATCAAACACAACTTTATTAAACAAAATTTAAAACGAAAAGATGTCAGACAACAAAGCAATAAAAAAATAATTTGTTCAGTAAAATGTTTTTGTTGTATTCCAATGTTACCACAAAATTCAAATATTATATTTTAAAAATGGATAAAATTAGAGCTGATAATTTTAAAAGAATAAAACAATTAGAAGAGTTAATAAAAGAAAGAGATATTATGAAGGAAAATCATCTTCAACATAGAATGAAAAAAGCTGGTATTCAATCTGATATGTTTGAAAAAATGCAGCAAACCGAGCAAGTAAAAACTGATTTTGAAAAAACTATGAAACTATTAAAAACTCTTGAAAAAGAACTTACAAATAATGATAAACAAATTAATATAACAGATCCAGAACACTAAACTATATTAGATGACTATGGATTACTAGAATTAAACATTAATAAGAAATTACCAAAATCTATGCAATTTGAACATTCTATTTCATTTATAGATGGAAAAACAATACCTAGATTTTATCTCGGACAAAAAGAAATATTTCCACAACCTTTTCGAGGTTTAATTTTTTCACCAGATAAATCTTCTTTTAGTTTAGATAGAAATTTTGTTGATCTTTTAAGAGGAGCAGATTTAAAAAATTATACTGTAGAAGATCTCATAAAATATAAAGCTATGTTAGATAGAGCTGGCGCAGTAAAATCTCTTAACCGTTATGAACAATTACAAAATTTAATATCAACAGGAGTTAAAGTAGGAAAAGATTTTAAAACAGAAACAACTATATTTTTACCAGATGATCCACAAGAATTATTAAATAGATTAAATATTTTAATATCTGCAATAAAAGAAGGACATAATTCTAGTTTCAATGAAATTCATGCTATATTGAAAAGACTATTAGAAAAGAAGATTCTAAATGAAGAGGATTATAAAAGTATAGCTGAAATATGCGGTTTTTAATTTTTATAAAAAAACATTTATTTAAAATTTTAACTAAAAAATGTGTTCAGCAGATTTAGAAAAAATTAATAATCAGTTAGAAAATCTAACAGAAATTTTGGGTTCATCAAAATTTAGTACGACGTTAAAAATTATAACAACTACTTCATCACACACTTGTAATTTAGAACCCATTCTACATTTGGAACAAAATAAAAATTATCAAATTGCATTGACTAGTTTCTCCACATTTAACACTATTCAAAACGTTATCAAAGATGTGAATGATCAATTTAGATATTCTACTGATAAAGGTAAAACATGGAAAGTACTAACTTTTCTTCCTGGTTCTTACGAAGTTGAATCAATATCAAATGAAATTAAGAGACATTTAGGTATACCATTTAAAGATAAGAAACAATTACATTTCGCAGTTGAACCAGCAGTAAATAAATTTTCCCTTACTTTAGACGAAAATCATCAAGTTGATTTTAATCATGATAGATCATTATCAAAACTATTGGGATTTAATAAGCAAATCTATAGGCAAGGTTATCATTTAGGTGAGAAGATTCCTAAAATAACTGAAATAAATTCAATTGTTGTACATTGTGACATTATTGAAGGAGGATATACAAATGGTAAAATGTCAAATCTAATTTTCAGTTTTCCAGCTTTTACTGTACCCATTGGTTATAGATTAAATGTAATTCCACAAACATTCATATATTTCCCTATTACAAGAAAAACTATTAACAACATTAACATTAGAATCACTGATGAGAAAGGACAAGAAATAAATTTTGGAGGTGAAGAGATTATGATAGATCTCTTGGTTATCATTGGTTAGAAGTTTAATTTTCTTCTTCTTCTTTAAAATAAAAATTTCTTATTAAAAATGAGTGAATTTCCCCCATTAAATAAAAAAAACTTAAATTCAATCATCATCCAAATTTATCTAACAAAGTTTTGTCAGTTATTTGTGGAAGATCAGGATGTTGAAAAACATATTTATTATTTAAAATTTTAGCGACTCCAAATTTTTTGGATTATAACAATCTTATAATTTATACAACAACAGCAGAACAACCCGTCTATCAATTTTTAAAATATGGAATTGAAAATAATCTTAAGAAAAATGCAATTGCTTCATTATTCAAAGAATATGAAAAATCTGGATATGAAGATGAAAAAGAAACACGTTCGTGGTGTGAAGAAACAGAAAAAAATAATCAGTTGGTTGAATCTAATAAAAATAAACACATAAAGATACAATTTATAGATGATAGTGGTAATATGCAAGATCCTAGTAAACTAGATAAAACAATGAAACATTGTGTAATTTTTGATGATTGTGTTAATGATAGAAATCAATCAGTACAGAGAAATTATTTCACAAGAGGTAGACATAACAACTGTAGTGTTTTTTATTTAACACAAAGTATGTATTCATTAGACGGAAGTGTTATTAGAAAGAATGCAAATATATTTATACTATTTGAAATAAATGCAAGAAACTTAAGTGATTTGTTAAGAGATTTATGCGTAAGAGATATAGATGAATTTAAACAATCGCGTAGCAATGCTTTGTCAAAAGATTATGGCCTCATTACAATTAATATTGATAAAAAAATTCATGATAGAGTTATCGAACAATTGTTTACCGAGTGATAAAAAATATACAAATATAGTGTTATAATATTTTATTTTTTTTGATAATCAAAAACGATAGGCTTCCACTGGCCACGCTTGTTCTCGAAGGCAGATACAATGTTGTATCTGCCTTCGAGAACAAGCGTGGCCAGTGGAAGCCTATTGTTTTTGATTATCAAATTCTTATGGAAAGTCGCTCCAACTAAGTTATTTATTTTTTTTATCAAATTTGTCTATCTTAAAAATTAGAAAATGAAAAAGGTAAAGTAGTTATTCCATCAGGTAAAATTTTTCTTTTATCATCAAATGGATCTAATGCTAATTTATGTTCCTCTTTTAAATACATTTTATGTTTCTTTGAATTAAGTCTGTAATTACATGCTGTTTTTATTTCATTATTAAATAATGTATTCTTATAATCTTGAGATGTTATTTGATTAGCCACTGATGCCTTTGAAATTCCTTTTAATGTTTTAGATGTTTTTGAATTTGTGTTAGAATTTGTGTTAGACTTTGTAATAAAACAATAACATTTCGCTTTTAAAAATACAGCTTCTGTTATGTACGCTTCATTTCCTTCTAGTTCATCTTTTACTTTACATAAATCAGAAGGATAAATGATATCTTTTATTTCATTAATTTCTTCATCAAGTGAAGAATTATACGGTATTGTTAATTCTAAGAAAACGCTATCAGTATCTCTAAAGTGCAATTTATAGTTTTCGCCATAAGCAGGTGCTAAATAATCATATATAAATCTATACATAAATACTTTAGCTAATTCTAATATAGTGAATCCTATCAAATTGAACTTATCATGTTTTATAATGTTTCGTTTTAGATGCACTGCACATAGTTCATCACTGAATCTAGTAGTTCTTTTATATGTAGGTTTCCTTGTTAAATTTTGATATCTATCTTTATCATAAACTATTTCTATGTTCTGCCTGTTACGCACATTTTCTAAAGTCTCACCATAAAATGCGCTATTCATAAATTTAAAGAACACGTTTCCAAAATCATCTTTATTTCTCTTAGCTATTTTACGCTTTTCAATATTGAACTCTATATAATTTTTTAACCACCTAGATTTTTTATACACTAGTTTTCGATGTATTTTAGTGAGAATCATTCCATTTTCTAAATACCAATCTAGCATTCTTCCTTCAACAACATACTTTCCTTTATTACTTTGTGTTAACATAAGTTTTTTTGTTGGTCTGTATTTCTTAGGAATTAAAGATTTTTGATAATCTGAAAAATCTTCTATATTGGGAGTTTTGTTTTCGGGACAGAAAGGATAATATTTTGTTGCGCCTTTTATATAATCAGGGTATACTAAATCAACTTCATATATATAACCATGATTATGATTTCCATCATATGTAGGTTCATAATCAGGAATTTTACACCATGACATTTCACCTGTTGGTAATTCTTGCATCATGCAAGAAGAATATAAGCTATTAAAATCATAATATAACAAATAGTTTTCTCTCATAAACTCATCAACTGCTGCTTGACTCTCTTCATTTGATATAAGTTCTTCTATATTTTGATTAAAAAATTTTATAAACTGATCGCTTTCTTCTGGAGATAAAGGTTTATATATGCCATAATATTCAGGATTTACTTTTTTATTGTAACACTGTACATAACGATTACCTAAAACTGATGAAACACCACCTCTAATACCAGATTCAAAAAATAATAATTTATCATACGAACTTTCTTTATAGTATTTAAGTTTAACATTTGTATGTTTTAATCCTGCCAATTATGTTAAACCTGGTGTACTATATGTATAACATGGATCTATTCCATAATATTCTAAACACATGTCACGAAAGTTTTCAAAAAAGATCAGTAAGGATTAATACATCTATCTGAAGATATTTCATTGTATAATCATACATTGTTCTACAATTTAACTCTCTCCAATTCTTTTCAGCTTCTGCATGGTCTTCTTTAGATAATTGTGATTGTTTTCATGTTGATTTAAATGTATTTATTGGAGGACGTTTTTGTTCTTTCATTATTTCATTTATAATATTTATATCTCCAGTTATATATTCACACGGAAATAAGCCTTTTAGAGGTTTTAAATTATATTTATTTAATATTTTACATTGTTCAGGTTTCAAAGTTTTCCCATAACATCTAATGAATAAGGATTAAAAAATCTAAATGCATCTAAAATTCTAATACAACCTAATTGCATTGAAAAATATTCTTCTTCTTGTTTACATAGTACATTTATTTGTTGTTGTTGTAATTTTTCAGATGAAAATAAATCTTTCATTACTAAATGGAAATCATATTTAGAACCATTGTAGAAATATAAAGGTACAAAGTTATATCTAAATTTACTAGCATTAAGATTACAAGAATTATGTGCTGTACCTCTATATTATCCATTTAGATGATCATGATCTTTTACATTATAAGTTGCAAATTCTTTTCCACAGTAATAACATTTTGTTTCATAAGCGAAAATAATTTTTTCTTCATTTGTTAATGGAAGCATTGGTATATTTGTTTCAAGCAATTGTGAAAAACGACCTTGTAATTCTTCTACTTTCTTTGTAAACATTTCTGAACTATCTTCACCATAGTATTGATAATATTCTGATTTAAATAACTTAGGATAATTTGAATGAATGTACATTCCCCAACATAATGGTTTTTGTTCAAATAAATATTTTTCTTTACTTTACTTAGGTGCACTTTTTTCATATTTACCATTATCAGAATTTTGTGCTATGTTAACATTATATGCTTCGAAATCAAAATAAATAGTAAAGGGTACTTTATTCTTGTAATACCATTTATTATATACTAAATAATCATCTTTAGGAAAAGTATTTTCAACTGCTTCATTTTGTTGACAATTCTCCAAAATGTCTATTCATTTCTTCTTTAGTTCTAAAGCTCGTCACACATTGGAGACAGGGAAAATTAGCATTATCTGAAGTTTTTGTAAATATAGAAACATCTTTACACAATATAAAATGACCCTGATAATATAATATATTCGCTTGTGCTGATTGATTTGTTTGTTTTAATTTTTCAAATTTATCTTGATATATTTCATGTGTTAAATCGACATATCTTTGTAAATCGTTTTCAGACTGTTGATAATTTTGATTTAATATTGGTAGCTGATAATTATATTCTTTATTATACTGTTCTCTATATTGTTGTTGACATTTTTTAAAACATTCATTTATTTTTTGATTGGTTTCATTTTCTTCATTATTTAATTCTTTATTGTCTTCATTTAATTTTTGAATCGTTTTTAGCTTATTTAGATAGTTATGGTGATATTCTTGTAGTAACATTTTTGATTGTTGTTGATAATCTGTTTTACATTTTTGTAAAATTTTATTTAAATTTTGTAATTTTTGTTGATATTCTAAAGATAAAGATGAATAATTGGAATCAGAAACATAATTAAAATTACGTCCTTTATAATTATTGTGATTAATCATTATTGGTGATAATGTTTTAACAATTTCAAATTTTTCAGTACAAATTTTATTTCGTTGGTAAAAAATATCATGATGCATGTAATTTCCTCTATCATTATATACTATTTCTGATTGACATTAATTTCTATTATTCAATTAAATTTTTTTTGAATCTGAGTAAAATGGAGTAATATCACCAATGGAAACATAATTCACATTTAATTCAAAACATTTACTTCTATTAAATTTTTATTCTTTTTATGAAACTTTATTAACCTATTTTATTATCATATGGAAATTCATCTAAGCCATCAGAGAGATCAAATTCCATTATATATTCTTCTATATTATAATGACTTAGTCTTTCTTTGTGATATTCTGCAGGATGTAAATATGCCATAACACTCCACAGAAAACAATAATCATCTTCATTTTTTATGTTGATTATTTGTGGTGAACTGAAAGGTAAAGGAACATAACTACCACCAGTATTATTTTTATATTTATCAATTGCTTTTTTCTTAGATAGTATTTTAACAAATCTCCAACCAGATTCACGCAACTGGGCTTCAATTATACAATTTTCTAATTTATTTATCATCGATTCAAATATGGGTTGTATATCATTTACATTATGAATTTCTTGTAAATTTGTAAAATGTCCTTGTATTATTTCTTCAGGAATTCCATCAGGTCCATTTTTTGTAAAAAGTACTTCAACATTCATATAACATTTTAAAAAAAATTTCTTATATTTTTTAAAAAAGTTTGTTAATACATTATATAAAGTTTCATGGGTTTCATTATGTTCAACATATTCATCAAATAAATATTTTATATCTGTTACGGGCGAAGCCCTAGAACCTTCCGTTCGTTCAGCTTGGTCAAATTTATCTATTTCGTTAAATTTATCAGTATCACTAAATAAATATCTTCCATCTGGTGTATGTTCACCTTCACTATTAAAAACTTTTTATATTCCGAATGTGAATAATCATCAAATATTTTTTTAACTTTTATATCAGTAGGTAATGTTTCTAGATAAATTTTATAATTATTTAATTTTAATATGTTTCCTTCATCAACTCGATCTACATTTTGTAAATGCAATTTACTTTGTAAATGAGATTGATAACTTCTTTTTGTTTGCAACTTTCTTTTACATAAGACACAATAAAACTTTTCCATTTTTTGATTTTTAAAGAAAAAAATTGTTTTTTAATTTTAGATATAAACATTCCAATATCAAGGTCTTGAGAGTTATTATACATAATTATATATTTCACGTTATTTAGTTATTTTATTTTCTTTATCATATAAAGTCTAATTAAAAGATAATTTAAATTTATTTTCACTAGCTATTGATTCTTCATCAACATCATAAATTACACTTTTTGGTATAGGATGCCATTCCCTGATAGGAACATCTAATTCTAAATTGTATTTGTTGTCTGATAATAATATAATAGAGAAAAATATTGGTCTTTGATCTCTTTAGGAAAATTTAATGACACCACCATAATCTGAATCATTTTTAGTTTTTATTAAAGATGATAAAATTTTAAATTGATTAGATGTAAATCCTAACTTAAATTTTGTAGACCCGATACATAGTTGTCTAATAGTATCTTCAACTATTCCATCATTATTATTTTCAATTGCAAGAAAATGAAATTTAGATGAATTTTGATTATATGTAGTATTAATATCATGTTGTGATCTAAATTTTTCTTCACTTAAATTTTTATAATTACTAACAGTTTTATGATCTTTTTTACCATTTACACCTTTTTCAGATGTTTCAGAATCATCATCTATATTATCATCATCATTGTTATCATCATTATTATTATAAGATTCTTTAAAAATATTATTATCAGATTCTTTAAAATTATTATGATTATGATTATTGTCATTGTTAATTGTATAAGGTGTTGTCCACATATAATTTTTTTCTTGTTGTGCTAAACCATTTATATAAGATTTTAATAAATTAATATTTAAATTTGAATATAATCCTATATAAGTATCATCATCATATCTTTGAGGCATTTCTACCATTTCTCTTTTATAAACAGTATCTCTATGATATACTTGACATAATAATTCTTCATTATGTTTTTTGCTGTCTATATGAATATTGTATTGGTTATGTTCATCAACAAATAATCTAATTTTTTCTTTCGAAAAAGATTTTAATTTTTTTAGTAATTCTATAACATTGATATAATTGATAATTTTAGTTTCAATCCAATCTGTATTACTGATTGGTAACACGGCTCTAGTGAATCCATAAACATTATTATGACCAATAATTACCATATTTTCTTTATTTAATTCTACATACGCAACATCATTATATTTACTAACAATATCCATGAATTTAATAAGTGGATCACCTGGAAATATACAATAATTTGTTTCAATAGAAAGTAAACCTTTAGTCTGTTCTTTGAATGTTTCAGCTAGTAATTGAAACAAAAGATTAACATCTATACATGGATTATTATTATTATCAAAACATTTATTTTGAAATCCCGATGATATCATCGAATAAAAAGAACAGGATGATACGGGCGAATACAATTTTTTTAAATTTGCTTTTTCAAT
The DNA here is from genome assembly GCA_907163375.1 of Prostheceraeus crozeri. NCBI lineage: Eukaryota > Metazoa > Platyhelminthes > Polycladida > Euryleptidae > Prostheceraeus > Prostheceraeus crozeri. Next base: position 62,352 of record CAJQUW010008708.1, read on the forward strand.
TTTTTTTATTTTTATGTGAGAAAAAATTACTTTTTTATTGTTTAAAAAATGATGTTACCAAATGTTGGTGGAGGTGCATATATCCCGAATAATCGTGAATCAGAAATAGAAAATTATATCATGAAGACTGGAGACGTTTTATCTGGTTCATTGCATCTTTCTATTCTTCCGCAACAAAATACACGAGTTAACGAATAAACAATATGTTGATACACAAATCAATGACTTAAAAGAAAAATATATAAACGATGTTTTGGTTCCACTGATGAATGAATTAAAGTTGCTTAAACTTCATGACAAATCATTAAACGAAAAATTATTAAAACTTGATAAAAAGGATAGAGAGCTAGAAGCAGATATAGCAAAACTTTTTCAAAAAAAAGTTTCAGAACAATCAAAAAATTTAATATTACTTTCTATAAAGTTAAAATCTGCAGTCATTAAAAATAAACATCAGATACAACTGTTGAAAGAACAATTACAAAGCGAATTAGAAAAACTTCCTAAAAAAATTTTAAAAAATTTAAATAAGTTACAAGCTACATTCCAAAAAAGTGTTGATGAATTAAGTTCTAAAATTACTCAACAAATGAAAAAGATGAATAGAATAATAAATGAAGTAAATTCACTTAATCCAAAAGTTGATAAAATGAAAACTCTTAAAATCAATTTAGAAAATGAATTAAAGAAAAATTTACAAGAAAACTCTAAAGGAAATAAAGAAAAATTAGATGCTGTTAAAAATCAGTTAGATGTTCTTAAAGTTCAATTGAATGCTCTTAAAACAGCGTTGAAATGAATGGGCAGAAAATGCAATTTAATAGAAAAGAAATCAAAATGCATCACACTCTGCTTGACGCAATAGATAAAGTGCAACAGAAAATTAATAAAGTTATCTCGAAGTTGTTGTCCATTCACACACGTAAATCTTGATAGAACATTGTTCAGAGGCTTTAGCCGATCACACACGTAAATGTTAATCGGACCAAAGGTCCTCAGGTTACTACCCAATCCTAAACGTAAATCTTAACGTAAATATTTTTTCCAAATGTCAAATTTATTCCTAAAAAATGCCTGTAATTTATAAACACAATCTTAAACATTTTGCTTCAAATCAAATAATTGCTCATGAACCATCTCTGAAATATGTTTACCATTATAACAATGTAGAAACAGTTCATAAAGAAGGAGCTGGCATCTTTTCTGGCATAGGAAGTATCATTAACTTAATTAAAAATAATAAAGATTTGATTACATCAGCTGCAAAAGGAGCAGCTGCTATAGGTAGTACAGCTAGTGCAATATCAAATGCTGTTAAGTCCCAAAGCGAATTAAAACAACTAGAAGCTATTCGTAAACTTAAGAATGATTCTGAAGAACTAAAAAAATTAAAAAAGTTTCTGAGGAAACAAAAAACAAAATTGCTAACATAGCTGCAGGGTCTGATAGTAGACATGAAAAGAAATCAGGCGTAGCCATAGAACCTACGGTTCGTTCAATTGAAGAGATAAGAGGTGATGGTGTGAACAGCGGAGCTGGTTTAGCAAAATTCTAAAATTATATTTTAGTAAAAATCATTTTGGGTGTGAGAAACTTTTTCCTGTGTGTGAGAAATTTTTTCTATGTGTTAGAAATTTTTTTTCTGTGTGCGAGAAATTTTTCTCTATGTGTGTGAAAAGACAAAAAAGTCAAATTATTTTTTATAAAAATGTCTTCCCTGATTGAAAGTAAATTTAGATTAGACGATCCTCCGTTCGTCAGTTATAATCAAAAAAAGAATGACTATATAAGAATTGCTATGAATCCCGGATTTTCTAGTAGAGTAAATTCTGGAGGAGATTTAATCTTTGAAGTTGATAATCAGCAAAATTATATATATCCACCTGATTCCTTTTTACACTGTGAATATTCTTTATATAATGATGCCAATTTTACAACACCATTACCAGATACCGATAATATTGCATTAGAGAATAATTTTTTTCCAAGATTATTTACACAAATGCGTTTAGATGTTGCAACTCAAAATATAGAAACAATAAGTGATTCTCCAGGTGTAATTGATACAATGCTTAGATTTGTAACAATTGGTGAAAATAATAGAAAGTATGAAATCGAAGGTTGGTTTCCAGATACTAATGATGGTATAATTGTTGATGACTTAACTCACGCTGGAACAGATGCAGCAGGAATTGCGAAAGATGTAGAAAATATTGCAAATCATTTAAATAAAACAAATAATACTGCATATGAAGAAAGATGTGAATTTAACAAGAAAAGTAAACAGACAGTAAATTGGTCATTGTCTCCATTATTCGGATATTTAGATTATGACAAAATATCATGTCAATTAAAATTTAAATTAATAATTCATCGTACAGCAAATAATGAATCAATCTTTTATGGTAAGACTGGAAAAAAAAGCATATTTAAAAATTGATAGACTTGAATGGTGGATAAAACATATTACTCCTAGTTTAGATGTCGAATTAGCTATTGCAAATACATTAAGCACTAACAAACCAATTCCAGCAAATTTTCGAAAGCGTGCTGCAAGTTTAGCAACTTTTTCCGAACAAAGATTTAACTGGCATTTTACTAGAACTTCGAATACTCCGAGATATTTATTACTAACTTTTCAAAGAAATAATTCTCCAAGTTTTGATAAGAACAACAATCTTTTTCATATTAATACAATTCGAAGTGTACAAGTTTCATTAAATCAAACCCGATATCCTATTGATCCATTAAGATTCAATGATACCAATAATCAATTTATGGAAGGATATGATGCTTATCGAAATCTTTGTATAGAATTTGGAGTTGAACCACAATTAACTCCTGGAGATTGGAGACATTTATATCCTGTTTTCTGTTTCTATTTAAGTGCACAATCTGAAGATATTATCAAGACTGGCTGTGATGTAACAATTAATATTGAAAAGAAAGATTCCACAACTCCATTGATGGCTTATGAATCACTGCTAGAAGATGTAAAATATTCTATCGAAGTTCTTAAGGAAAGAAGGCTAGGATCGATTAATTAAAATTTTTGGTAACTTTAAATTTTTGATAACTTAGAATTTTTTTTATAACTAGAATAGATTAAGATTTTTCCTAATTAAAAGTTTTTTCATAACTAGAATAAACTAAAATTTTTCCCAACTTAAAATTTCTTATTAAAAATGTCGCAAAAGAAAAGTAATAATAATAATAATAAAACTGTTGAATTAAAATTGAGTAACATTGTTGACAAAAATATACCTAAAACTATTACGATTAGCAAAAAGAAATATTACATAAGTAAACCAATGATAGAGAATATTCAATTACAAGAAGAAAAGAATGGCGGAATTCTCCCATTAATTCTTCTAATAATAGGAGGTATAGCAGCAGCAGGATTTGTTGCAGGTGGGACAGCTGTTATTGTGCAAGCAGTAAATAAAAATAAATCAGAGAAGGCAGCATTAGAAGAACAAAAACGTCATAACAGAGAGGTAGAGAAAGTTGCTAGAGGGCAAGGAATAGTAGATAATTTTACAAGTAAATTAAATTTAGTTGATGAAGGAAAACGAGTTCTTAAAAACATATATAATGTTGATGATTTAATTGAAATAAAAGAAACTAAAGATGGTTCTGGAATATATCTAAGTCCTAGTATGATTAGGTAAATATATTTTGTGTTAGATATATTGTTGTAATGTTGTAAATATATTGTTATAATGTCATAAATATTTTTTTATCTTTAAAATGTATTCTACAAATTCCGAAAATTTACTTTAATTAAAAATTGCTAATTTAGATTTATTTAATTATCTATTAAACGTACATTCTGGCCATGGGTCGCACACCGGTCGGCTGCACACCGGAGGTGACAAACAAAAAACATTAGAAAACTTTCCTGGATTTATTAGGAGTAAACATTCAAAAGAAAAACATCTTCCTGGTCATTCATATACCGGTTCAGGAACTCGATTAGATATAAAACTATATGAGAATAATAATCCTAAACCAGGTGAAGAACCAATAAACAGAGTAGATGCGGCAGCTTATAGACACGATCTAGCTTATCGAAATCATGACCTAAGTTCTCGTCTTGAAGAAGATGAGAAAATGATTCAAGAATTAGATAGTATTCAAAATCCTACATTTAGAGAAAGAATTGAAAGAATGTTTGTTAAGAAAGCTTTAACAGCTGAAATGCTTTTTTGGCCAGGGGATGGATGAAACCTACGCGTCCGAAATGTCGAATGACCTAGATCGGCATAGTGGAACTTATGCCTCCGAAATTCACAGGGAATACAGAAAGCCGAAATATCTATTGAAAGTAAAAGTATTTAATAAAGATGATATTTGGAGTGCTGATCTTATTCATATGCCGAATGAAGGGGACTACAAATACGCATTGACCGTTATAGATTTATATACACGATACGCTTGGGTAAAGCCTTTAAATAACAAAAGTGGTCTGTCAGTTAAATATGCGTTTGAAGAAATCTTTAAAGAAAGTAATAGAAAGCCAAAGAAGCTATTCGTTGACAAAGGGTCTGAGTTTTATAACAGAAATGTTGAGCCACTATTCGATTTAGTTTATTCCACAGAAAATGCTGGAAAGGCCGTAGTGATTGAAAGATTCAATAGAACGCTAAAAGGTAAGATCTTCAAGAAATTTACAGAACAAGGTAATCAGAAATGGTTGAAGATACTACCAGGAATTGTAGATCAGTGAAATAATAAAGTTCATTCAGGTATTGAAGAAACTCCAAAGAATGTTTCTGATGATCCTGATTTGATACGAAAGAAAATATTCGAAAATAGTTATTCGAATGAGAGTAATCCGAATTTACAGAAACGTAAGCCGAAATTTAAAATTGGAGATTGGGTACGAATATTTAAGTATAAGGATTAATTTGAAAAAGGCTTTGTTGGCTATTGGACTAAAGAGATATTTGAAGTTTGTAAAATAAACCAAACTTATCCGATTACTTACGAAATCAAAGATTTAGATAATCAGGAAATCACTGGCAGATTTTATCAAAACGAATTACAAATAAATGAGCTTTAGGCATTGGAACTAACGTTTCGAGGATTAAATTCCCTTGTTCAATTCCCTTGTTCAACTCCCTTATGCAATTCTAACATAATATCAAGAAATGGTACTCCTTTTTGTAATTTATACAAAACATAAAGACATAACTGACCACAATAAGTAGTTCCTGGTGTTTGAATTTGAAAAGTATTATATGTCCCCGTTCCAAGTAATTCTTTGACTTCATTTGTTGGAGGCAATCCATATGAGTCGAACCAATAGTTCTCAGCCTCTCGGCGGTCAAAATAGTAATTATCTCCATTTTTATTTCTTTGTCTTGCTGACCAATGTACTGCTTTTTGATCTGATGTGTGAAGATTTGTTACAAAATTTATGGATGGCTTATTTTTTTGGAATTGTAATTCGTCTCTCATCAATATGTGAAAATTCTTTATTCCCAATTGATTAGCGATTTTCTTTAGATCAAAATTCGTTGTTGTTTGCGTTCCATATAATTTTAAGAACTCGGTAATGCTAGACATTTTATAATTTAAAAAATTTCTTATAAGGACCCCTAGAAGTCTGAAGGGGGGTATTGAGTTAAAAAACTGTCGCATAATGATGACTTTCCTTACTACTTATTCGATTTTGAAATGATTTAATTTAATCTAAATTAAAAAGTGACTTTGTAAGGAATCGGTCCATTAGCAGAGCTAGTGCTTCGCACATCTTTAATCAACTGCAATTGATTTCTCATCAATACGTGAAAATTCTTTATTCCCAATTGATTTGCGATCTTATTTAAATCGAAATTTGTCGTGGTTTGTTTGCCGTATTGTTTTAGAAACTCATTTATGTTGCTCGTTTTAAATGGAATAAATTTCTTATAGTGTCCCCTCTCGAAGAAGAGAAATCAGAAAGGGGGGATTGATTTAAAACTGTCTCATAATGATGACTTACCTTACTACTTATTCGATTTGAAATGATTATATTATAATTATTCTAATCTACATTGTTTTACAGATTTCCATTTTCTTCATGAACTTCATTCGTTGATGTGTTTCATCGTTAAAGGGATTGTTTAAAATTGCTATAACAACTATCCAAATACTCCTTCTACTGTTTTCTGAATACACAATAAGAATTGCTTTTTTATTATCACCACACCCGCATGTGTTCTCAATTCACAAGAAGCATTGCTTTTTATTGCTACCCGTATGTGTTTTAACCTATTCATGCGGAAAGAGAAAACGCTAAATGAATTTTGTGAATGGATTTCTAAAACTGACTTTGAAAACAGATTCTGAAAATAATTTACGTAGGGGTAAATTGAACTGTCAAATTTTTACCGATGCGTAAATTGAACTGTCAAAATATTACCGATGCGTAAATTGAAATGACAAGAGATTCCACGATAATTTTAGGGGAAAGCTGTTAGATGTTTTCCGTTGCTAGAACAATAAATCTGTCTCTCTTCAATCTCTGTCTCTCTTCAATTATCAGCCAGTGTACGGGTTCATTGAATAATTTTGAGTTTATGAGTTACAATGATCTTCTAGTTCACACAATTAGTACTTTAAATAATGTTGAGAATACAATAACGAAGAATGTCTAAGTAATAATTGCGTCTTCTTCATTTATCATATAGCGTATTCTATCTTTGTGTTTTTCGATGTTGATCTTTTCTAACTTCATTTCACTTATTTTTAATTGTGATAACGAAGGATATATTCTTGCGGTTTCTTCCATTTTCGTCGTCGCCGTTGCCGTCGAGGTTTCTTCCACTTTTGTTTCATCCATTTTTTAAAGAAATATTTTTCCCCTAGATTTATTTTAAATATGAATTAGAGGGTTCTTAACCTGATTTAGACATAAAAATGATTAAAAATTCATAAATTTAGGGATAATTGGGGTTATTTTGACCACTCCTAAAATTACCAATTTTTATGATGATGTGTCCTGGAACTGTCATGATTTTGAGGATAAAAATAATTATAATCACAAATTTGAGATTCTTAACTTTTATGATTTTTCGGTGTCCTGGAACTGTCATGATTTTGAGGATAAAAATAATTATAATCACAAATTTGAGATTCTTAACTTTTATGATTTTTCGGTGTCCTGGAACGGTCATGATTTTGAGGATAAAAATAATTATAATCACAAATTTGAGATTTTTAACTTTTATGATTTTTCGGTGTCCTGGAACGGTCATGATTTTGAGGAGAAAATAATCATAATCACAAATTTGAGATTTTGAAAAATTTGAAAAATTTGAAAATTGGGTATTTTTAAAAACGCCTAAATTTATGAATTTAGGTCTTCATAACCTGAAAAAATGACCAAAATTCTTAAATTTAGGCGGTTCTGAAAATGCCAATTTTTCAAAAAATGGTACTTTTTAAATGGACTAAATTTATGAATTTGCGTCTTAAAAACCTGAAAAATGGTTAAAATTCATGAATTTAGTCGTTTTTAAAAAGTACCAATTTTTCTGAATTTTTCGTTGTCCTGGAACGGTCTTCTTCCCATTACTCACAAGCAAGCAAATCTGATAACGAGTGTCATAAATTGGAAATTTCTAAAGAAACAAAAAAGTGTTTTTGACCAGAAAACCACGCAGCTTGATTGACGGAAAACTATAAAAAGAGAAGTGAAACTGCTATTTTACTCGCGAGTGATATTTGAAATTGAATCACGTTCGGTTATCTACGTATGCCCACTTTAGAAAAGGACAAGAATTTTTCATCACTAGGTAAGCTTATGCGACTCAAGTATTACTCAACGTTAACGGTCAAGCATTATAGACCGGGAGCCGGGGGGAACATTTTAATCATAATCTCGAGCAAGGAAGGTTTGACGTGGAATGAATAGTAGGTACTTAGAGTATATACGAATGTCCAGTCTGAAGTTGCAGAATTTGTACGTTAGTCCAGCTATCATGGCCTGCATGGAATGACAATTTTGATGATGTCATACGTCTGGCTAAGTATGACACAAGCTTACATCTATCTTTTGTAGAATCTTGCAGCACGATTATCAGTAATCAACCGAAATGCATGATGAAGAATTGATAAATCCCGTTTCAACACATTTCCATTTTCAACAGCAAAGTGATCAATTTCACTATAGAAAGAATATAATGTGCTGAAAAACAAGGACAGAAAGACAAAATTGTCATTGCATCCAGTCCGTCATAGAACTGCTGTCAGAAAATGATGACAAAATCTAAAAAAAAGTAGTAAAAAAGGAAAATCAAAATAATTCGGAAAAGGCTGATGATGCGGACGATGACTGTAATTTCAGAATTTCTATTGGCATAACATTCATTTACTGCCAAGTATTTCGAAAAATAATACGTAACTATGCCGGAATAACTCAAATTATTTTTTTCCTTCAGTTTCAGGAAGAAGTTTACGAGACCTTTCCATTAACTTTGAAAAGTTTACTATTCAATGGCAAAAATACTCCTCATAGCACGCCATATATCTACACTTTTAGCATACATAGATTATTCTAAGTCACTACTTATTGTGAATGACAATTCTCAAATTGGTAATAATCATTGTTTGTGGACCCTAATATTTATTGTTCTTATAACTTGAATTCTTGGCTTCCTGAATTGTCACTTTTTGCACAACTTTCACATATCACTTGCAAAATCTATAATTTTCCGAAGAAATCAGAAATTTTTCGAGTTTTTTCCGTTTGTGCGAAGCAGTACAGTTCAAATTATTGTCAATAAAAGTTCGGCACTCGGGTTCTAATAGCGGAGTCAAATTATTTGCCACAGTTTCAACAACATGATCACGCAAACTGCCATTTACGTAGTGAGAACAATCAGTTGAAAGCGGTTTCGGCATCTTATAAGCTTCAGTACGTAATACATACGGTGTAAAATCTGCACGTCGACCTCTTATCTGAAGTAAGTGACTTGGTGTTGAGCAGACGGGGTAATATTTCATTATGTTTTTGTAACAATTCTCATCTTCGTGGTGCGAATATTTGCATTTACAATTAGCGATAAGATCTGGTGGGGCCTGCTGTCCTCGGCCACGTCTGCTGCTTTCATTGTCCCACTCAAAATTCCTTTTTTGTTGGTTGGATTCATGTTTTTGAAAGTAATTCTCTAGGATCAATCCTTGACAGCTTCCTGAAAGCTTTGAAGAATTCGAATTATTTCTATCGAATTCTATAAGTTGACGACTTGGTGTTTCATCTTTTTCACGTGGATTTCTCAAACTTGAATTGTTATTGTTGGTATTGGCCGTTCGAAATAAAGAAGACCAAGATCTCTTGTCACCCCAAGTCTTGTACAACAAGTTCAAATACATTTTATCGAATGCTAGACCTGTGGAATAAGTAAGTGATATTTTCTTAATTGTATTATTCGAATCGGAAAAATCTGATTTACTTGACATTCTACTACTGGACTTGGATGCGCGGTCATTTAAATCGGTTGCAGCATCATTTATCTCAAATTGATTATTGAAATATGGTTGGCAATCAATAGATACTTTGTCAATATCTACACTGTCTAGCGGTGTAGCACTTTCTTCATTGGCCCTCTTAACCGCAGAGATTGCTGAAAAGGGTTTGGTTTGTATAGCCTTTGACAGTTCTGATTGTGAAGTCTTTGCAAGGTTTGATCTCTGTAAGCAAAATTGGTCGGCTGCCTTGTGTCGCATGAGCAATGTATTTTCGCGATTTGTATCCAAAACTTTGAGTTTTGTATTCGTAATTTTTAAATCTTTGTCCGCAATGAATGTATTCTTCCTACCGCTCAACATTCTGAATTTTTGCTTGTTTTGTTTGTCTACATCAGACATGTATTTACTTCGGGTGAATAAGTTATGATTATTATTATTCCTTTTATCTTTTATAGAATGAAAGCCGCTTTCTTCATTGAATCCGCGCGGTTTTATGGCTTCTATCTCAGTCGTCGAATTACATTGTGGAATTTTCAACACTAAAATGTTTGACTTTGCCATATTTGGATATTGATCAGCTTCATCTACCTAATGAATGTCTGATTTAATTGTATAGATGAATATAAACAGAAATTCAAATTTTCTACGTTGAAAGCCATAGAGATTGGACAAATGTCTAGTCATGATATCGCTATCTTCTAAATCTGTAAAGGTGAACTGCCATGATATGAAAAGGTGCAAGGCAATATAACATTAACATGGATTTTGAGGGCAACAATGTAGGACATTTGAGCATAGACTTCTAAATTTCTCTGGACAGTTAGGTTGAACTTGGTTTCAAATTTTGCTCACCTATCTGTCCAGAGAAATTTAGAAGTCTATGATTTGAGGGCGCGCAAGCGCCTGAAAATTTCCAACATCGTTGCCCGAAAAAAGCTATGTTAATAATATTGTGCGTAATTGAAATGAACTGGGCAGCAATGTAGGAAAAAAGCGGGCAGCAATGCTATGAATACACATGTAGATATACGCTAACCAGCAAGCAAGACGTGAGCCAGCAGCCAGCCACCATCCTCTGTTAATGACGGCAAGAATTTAATAAACAGATTACATCAATAGGTTTAACTAAGAGTGTTAGTACCCACGTCCATACCGGTCTCGAACCTGAAACGAGTACGACTTTAATTATTTAATTACATTGCGGGCACAATAACTTCGCTATAATTATATAATTAAGTTAGATCACTGTTATGTCATGCTTAGATGAGACTATTGACTCCGTTGTACAACAGACACGAGAATGGGCTGATATTCAAAATCAATCACAAAATGCTGATCTGAATTGAACAACATTCATTGAGAATCAACAGCAACATCTTCCAGTTACTGAAATCAGATGGGGAAATTATGTTGGTGAAAATGAAATCAAAGTTTCTCTCCGTAAAGCATACAATGAAATTTCAAGGTGGAGAAAGAATATAAATATAAATATATTTAGCCCACCTAGAGGCAAAGCTGAAATTGCTTTCATAAATGAAATTACGCGAATAATTGACTTATTTGTTTATGAAACGACATAGCAGAGTCTTTCAATGCTGATTTTACATGTTTTTATCCCATTGATGTTCCAAAAGCCAAGTGGCAAATCAAAACCAAGAGACAATGTAAAATGTTTATCCGCACGATTAGAGAAATGGAAAAATGGAGATCTTACATCGTTATTATCAGAAGCAAATGAGATACAAAAAATATTATTAATCAAAAGAAATGTCACAAATGCAAGTAAAGAGAAGCAATACTACCGGTTGATGATGAAGGGAAAAGTTTCACAGGCGATAAGATGTAAACGCTGATGATCCATTGAATGGAATTCATGAAATGAATGAAGAAATTAAGTCTTGTTTGCTCGAGAAGTATCCTCAAAGTAAAGACGCTGATCCAACGACGCTATTGTGTAGAACTGAACGATCATCTGAAACCGTGATTTTCGAAGAAATTGATGTGAAAATGGTTCAGAGTGCAATAATTAAAGTTCATGGATCTGGTGGGCCGACACAGGTTGACGCAGATTGCTGGCGCATTTTATTGTGTTCTCGACTTCTAAGGATGCATCAAAACATTTATGTCAAGCTATTGCTGACATGGCAAAGTGATTGTGCACTAAAGAAAGTTCATCCTGATTATCTGAATGAATACCTTTCATGTAGGCTGATAGCCCTAGATGAAATCCAGGAATCCGTCCTATAGGAGTTGGTGAAATACTCCGAAGAATTATAAGTAAAATGGCAACCTGGGTATTGAAAGATGGTATTCAAGAAGCTGCAGGCTCTCTACAGACATGCACTGGGTTGCATTCAGGAATGAAGCAGCAATTCATTCAGCAAAAGAATTTTTTGAAAATGATGAAACTGAAGGAATTTTGTTAGTAGATGCAAAGAATGCATTTAATTGTATTAACAGAAAAGCTGCTTTACTTAACATTCAACGGATATGTCCACCTTTCCACACTTAACTTAAAAACTCTTACCAAAACAATGCGAAATTGTATATCAATGATTCAAAAAGTGACGAAAATTGCATAACATCGGAGGAGGGTTGCACTCAGGGTGACCCTTGTACGATGCCCTTCTGCGCTTTAGGAGTTACTCCGCTTATTTATAAACTGCTATGCTGATGACAGCTGTTCCTTAGGTGAGGTTGAAAAGATACATGAATGGTGGAAACTTTTATGTTAGTGAGGCCTTGCTTATGGATATTTTCCAAATGAAACAAAAACTGTCCTTATTGTTAAGAAAGCTAACCAACTTACAAAGGCAAACCGTATTTTTGGTAAATATGGGATCAAGATTACAACAGATGGTGACAGACACTTAGGGGAAGCTATTGGAAGCATTGGTCATAAAGAGTCATTCGTCACGATGAAAGTAGAGAAATGGATTCAGGATATTGAGCCTCTATCAGAAATTGCAAAGGAAGAGCCACAAGTTGCATTATCTGGTTTTACAAGAGGCTTGTGCCATCGTTGGTCACTTATACAAAGAACGATCCCGGACATAAAGGATCTACTGCAACCTCTTGATGATGTCATAAGAACGAAGTTCATTCCTGCCATAGCAGGAAGGCGTGTTGATGATTTAGACGACGAATATTGGTTCTACCCTTTCGTTTTGGAGGTTTGGCGATCTCAAATCCTGTTGTCACAGCTGATTGCGAATATGAGGCCTCAAAAAAGTAGCTGAAAACCTCACGTCAGTGATAGTAAAACAAGATGGCACTTTATCAGTAGTAAGTAAAACTCCACTTCTGGATAGCGCAAGATGGCCGCCATCGCTGACGTCCCCCCCCCCCTCTGGCACGGCAGAGTGTCGTGGTCGGCCGCCGTGGTGCTTCGGGTCTGAGTCCCCCCCTCTGGAACGATAGAGTGTCGTGGTGGACTTGGGCGACCGCCAGGATTAGTCTTGAGGCTATAGTGTGTGATGTTTTTCGTGCAATCTGCTGAATGTTGGGTTGTAAAATGGGTTGTTTCGAGTGGAAGGAGTGGTCGGATGAGAAAACGGAGGTCGGATTCGTATTCAGCGTGAAATTCTGCATCGGTAGGGTGAGTTTCAAGGCAATCGGTGAGAAAAAATTTTCAACATTTTTCGAAAAACGACAGAGTTAGAATTTGGGACGTTTTGGTGTGTAGCGTCAAAACGAAGCATCGGATGAGAAAACGGAGGTCAGATTCGGATTCAGCGTGAAATTCTGCATCGGTAGGGTGAGTTTCAAGTCAATCGGAGAGAAAAAATTTTCGGCTGACGTCCCCCCCTGGACAGCTTGCTTCGATTTTGGCTTCCAGTGGACGGATTTTGTCGTGCGATAGCTCGTTTGAAAGCTAAGAGTGAGACAAATTCAGTGAAAGAATCGGCTTCTTCCTATCTGTCTTCGTTTAGATGTGAGACGCCATTTAAGATTTTGGGACATTGGCGAAAAACGACAGAGTTAGAATTTGGGACGTTTTGGGCTGTAGCTTCAAAACGAAGCATCGGATTGGAAAACGGAGGCCAGATTTGGAATCAGCTTGATGTTATTGTCCAATGAGGATCATCATCTAATGAGAATCAAGCATTTCTTTATAAATAGCGAGCCTTCCACAGTGAGAATCATTCCATCGTTGAATCACACGAGTGACGGACGCACATTTTCTCTCTCCCTAGTTCCCTGTTCTATTATCCAACTAAAATGGTAAGTCGCTACTTCCCTCCCTCTCCTCCCTTGAACGTAAACTTAATACAATCTTTTTTCATTTTCAGGCATCTACTCCATCTGCTGCACTAGTAGGACAAAATGGCGGTCAAACGTTACAAGGTTCGCTACGGTCAGATCATCTACAACTGAGGCCAGTGGAAGAAACAACCAAGGTACATAATCCTACACCGCTACAGCGTAAATTTAAACAAGCCTTGCGTTATGATGATCATAGCGTAGTACTCCAAACGGGAATGCTCCCTTCCACGGATGTCAAGATAATGCACAATCAGTATGGGGACTACATACTGATCCCCGTGAGTCCGTACATTCGCCACCAACTTGATATTATTGAGGAGTACGTGACATTAAATATGGACATTCCTACTCCTCTTGCTCAAGAGTGGAAGGCGAGAGATGACAAGGATACTCCCTATAGAAAGATTTGGGATGGTAATCACATTTGCCTACCGGTATCACATTGGTGTACTTACTATAAGAAGGATGGAGATCATTCAATACCCATCAGATGTGATGAGCTCGGAGAAGGTACTTGGGATATCCTTTTCAAAGTGAATGGGCTATATTATGGTCGACACAAGGATAATAAAATAGCCTCTCTCTCCATGCATATGGAATCCATCCTATATATTCCGAAACCACCCAACGTGGACGACATAATTGATCAAATCCTTAACAGCAGTGGTACGAAGCGCAAGTCGGAGAAGAATGCTACATCAAAACGCAAATCAAAGAAGGAGAATTGCTAGTCCTTTCCTAACTCTACCCTATGATAATTCGCTTATGTGCTTTGAGTGTCGTAGACGTGGTCTTATTAGATACATTTTACTTCTTCGTTGCCATCATATCATTTGTGTATTTTGTCGTGAAAAGCATCGATGTAATTCTTCATTTTGTGATATGTTATAGAACGTTTCCTTAGATGTGTAAATTTCCGTTTTAGGCTTCTATCATCATTTTTATGGATTGTGAGGGTGAACCTGTACAGGAGCTCAGTGCTATTGCTATGAACAATTGGACATATCAGATTGTTAGTGTCTATCATCAACATGCCAACTGCGATCCCAATGTTGATCAATGGGCGAGAAAACACATTCATGGACTTAATCTGAAATATTTGCAAGACTATGGCTTTTCTTGTGAGAGTGCTCTTCTTATTGACTTTAAACGATGGTTAGCTGCTTTCAATGTTATACGCATCTTTTGTAATAATCCTGGTAAGGAGAGGAAAGTATTTCCCAATCTAATCATTGATGATATTTTGCTCCCGCCTTGGGATGGTAGAGTGAATCAACATTATCATGAAGTCACGAAACGTTTTAAGGATTTGTGTGTTCCTATTTTGTCTGTTCGTTGTAGTAGCTACGTTCATAACCAATGCTTCTTTCCTCCTTACCTCAACACTGCCAAAGTCCTGTATGGTTATCATTGCTCGCTGTATGATAGTTATCAGCTGTATCTATTTTATCTCTTTCAAACCATTGATTTATAATGCATGCTTGTTACCGTTATTCAATAAATGTTACTATGAGAAGAGTTGTTCTTTCATGCAATGGATGGGTTAGATAAAGGGCGATCATGTCTTTCTCAAACGACTGCGGAACATTACGTTTTCATAGGCAAAGTTTAAAAGGAGCTGTTCAAGATTATGTGATAAATTTTCATAAAGATGAGACCGACATCGAAGCAGTGGTCGATGATGCTAGCACTCTATTTCTAGAATTAATGAATACATTCTCTGATAGCATTATCATGGCGCGATTAGTTGCGAAAATTAAGTTTAGTCATTTTGGAAAGGAAGAGGTGGAAAGTCGCTCTTTCCATTTTGCTTCTTACTCAATGGAAGTGGTAGATCACCCCCAAGAATTTTTTAAAAGACATATGATAAAAATTGCTGAACGTCTTAACGCATTTAACCATCATGGTAGCAGTCTAGTGATTGAAGCGATTTCAGATATTCACATTCAACTTTCCATAAAGAAAAATTGAAAATGCAGTGGTACTTGATTGTAGCACAACTGGTTTTCGAGCTATGTCTGCTCACTCTCGAAGTATATTCCTTCTGTACATGCGTCTATTATTTAGAAAAGGCCAGCAAATTCATATCTTCAAAAAGACTTGCTATAGACATCAGTAACGGTGAAACTATGTGTTGCGATGTATGTAAGCGAAAGGATGGAAATGAAAAGCGCATCTTCAAGAGATGTAAGCATGCTTTTTGTCAACGCTGTTTCATACGTAATTGCATTCAACTTTGCCAATGTAACCACTGTGATATTGCTCATTTCGAGTGTCACTTATGTCGCAATAGTTAGTACCTATGCAAATGTGGTAAAGATAGGTTTTAGCAAAGACTAACACTGAAAATGACGAAACGTAAAAGTCAAAAGTTTTCTTCAGCCATTCAAGCTCTCCGACGAATGAAAGCAAATCAGCGATACAATGCTATACGACATGCTAACGATAAATTCATTTGTGAAATTATTCCTCATGTGAGAAAGTTGAGGACGAAGAAATTAGCGCCAAAACAACGAAAGTTACTTAAGCGATATGCTACGAAATTGCGTTTCATCTCCAATCCTAAAGTCACCCTTCAAAGAAAGAGAAAAACTCTAACACAAAAGGGCGGTTTCCTTTCAGCAATACTTCCAATGATAGCTCCTGCCGTGGGCAACCTATTGGGTAATATCTTTGGCTCTAAGCGTTAATTATGCAAATGTTGAATCTCAAAGTGATAAAATGGATTTCAGACTTCAATGTGATAAAGTTCTGACTGTATCAGGTCCATCTCATGCAGGTAAAACTGTTTTCACGCTGAATTTATTGGATAAAAGAAGGGAGTTGTTTAAGGAACCTATCAATCGAGTGATTTGGTGTTATGGTATTTATCAACCGTCGCTGTTTCAGGAATTGCAAAGTCGCAACTTTATTCGACATGAAGGAATTATTCCAGTGGATAAACTTCAGTCTAATGATGTTGTTGTATTGGATGATTTATTAAAAGAAAGTAAGAATTCAAAAGATGTTACAGATATGTTCACTCGCGCAGCACACCATAAAAGGTGCTTTATCATCTATATCACACAAAATTTGTTTCCTGATGGAAAAGAAGCTCGTACACGAAACCTGAATACACACTATTATGCTATTTTCAAGAATCCGCGAGATAAAAGTCAATTTGAAATTTTAGCGCGACAAGTTGCACCCAGAGGATCAAAAGCCTTAATTGAAATTTTTCAAGCAGCTACTGAAAAACCATACGGTTACTTATTCATTGACTTTACGCAAGAGTGTCCGGAAGAATTTAGATTTCGAAGTGATATTTTGAAAACTCCCATGATTATCTACAAACTATGAGTTCTTATTCTCGCATGATTGTTATTCCTCAGGATGAATATGTACAATTGACTGCCATGCAGCAAGTAAAGCAACCTCTTGCAAATCAAATGTATAGGAAAGAAATAGATTATCAGCAAAATGTTCACATCAAAGATCCACATCGTGCTGTATTATTACAATCGGAAACTGTTGAGCAATTGAAAAACTTGCAGAATAAGATGCGTGACTCTGTATCGACTGCTACACCTTTAGCATCTCGCGCACATGCCATATCTCTTTTCAACAGTATTGAACCCCATCTCAATGTAAATGATAGAGGAGAAATCATTACAGATGAAAATAAAGTGATTGATGCTTCACGTTATGAAGACTTGATTCAGTATGCGACACGTAGAAAGCGCCGTCAGGGCTATGTTCCACCTGGTTGGTCATACTTTCTTAAACTATTGAAAAAGCATAATGTACCAAAATTTGCTTTAAATAATGAGACATTGAAAGAACTTGATTCAACAGTGGCTACTACTCCAATGCCTCAGGCGATGAAAATGCCAACAAATTGGTTTAAGACGTCACCTGCTACATCCCCTCCCACACTCACTAAGCAAACAAGAGGAAGAACTCGACGTAGATCTACATCGCCACTAAAACTGGTAAAAGGAAAACGTAAAACAGCTCCTCCTAGGAAATACATGTTCTCAGACTATTAATATGAAGCAGATGTGTTGCTTGCCATGTAATGAGCCGCCAGAGGTGAATGTCGTTGTCACTTGCACTTGCTGCGCCAGCTCTCATAATGAAACCCCTAAGCAATGTGAACACGATCGCAAAACCGCTAAAGCTAAATGCTGCAGTTGTTGTAAATGTAGAAAGGCAAGAAAACAAAAAGATGAGAAGGAGGAAAAAGAGTCAGCCGTCATCGACTGAACGTTTGAAGTCAATCTATTATGATGTAAAACATCCGGCAGGATTTGCATCTATCAAGAAATTATCAAAAGCGAGTGGTCTTCCACAATCACAAGTGAAACGATGGTTAAAGGGTCAGGCTACCTATGCACTCCACAAACAAGCGAAAAAGAAGTACCGCACCCGCCATTATATTGTTCATGACATCGATGAACAGTGGCAAGCAGATTTGTGCGATGTTGCCTCCATTTCAAAACATAACTCGGGCAATAATATTATTTTAACCGTCATTGATATTTTCTCGCGTTATGCGTGGGCTCAACCTTTAAAAACTAAAGAAGGGAAAGGAGTAGCAAAAGCATTCCAAACAATTTTTCGAGAAGGTCGCATTCCAAAAAGAATTCAGAGTGATCAAGGAAAAGAGTTTGAAAATCAGCATGTGACAAGATTATTTGAGAGGCATGACATTGAGTTGTTTAGTGTAAAGAGCGCTTATAAAGCTGCACTCGTTGAACGTTTTAATCGCACATTAAAAAATCGCTTGTGGCGACATTTTACTGCCAACTTGACACAAAATTGGACAAAGGTTCTACAAGATACACTCCATGCCTACAATCACTCTATCCATCGTTCTATTGGTCTCAGACCAGTAGATGTAAATGCTGACAATGTAGATAAAGTGCGCGAATCATTCCAACGTAAACGCACTCATGTGAAAAGTGATGTGAAAATTGGCGATAAAGTTCGTATCTCAAAAGTGAAAAGTGTTTTTGCTAAAGGGTACCTTCCGAATTGGACAGAGGAGGTATTTACAGTATCAAGGATTAATCAAAAAGACTCTCCGACCACCTACAAGTTGAAAGATTACGATAATGAAGAAATTGAGGGTAGCTTTTACCGCGATGAGATTGAGGTAGTCACTGAAAGTGAAACACATTTGGTAGAGAAAATCATTCGATGTAAAAAACGGCAAGGTGAAGAATGGTGTCTTGTTAAATGGACTGGTTATCCTTCAAGTATGAACTCTTGGATGCGTCGTGCCGACATCTTTCATCTAAGTGATCGACAGTGATTCATGCAAAGTTGTAACTAACAATGTTTAGGGTTTGAGCTATGAATCCAACTGCCTCATTTTATTCACGACCCTCCTATGTAAGTGGTGGAGGACAAATTTACATCGGCGCTCGCCGCCAACGTGGAGGTAGCATACTTGGTGCACTGAAATCTGTTGTAGCACCTCTCATATCCAATGTCGGTAGATCTTTAAAACGAAATGTTTTAAGTAATGCCGTTGGCTTTGCTGGTGATGTTGCTAGTGATCTTTCCAAAGGTAGAAGTTTTAAGAGCAGTTTGTTGAATCGTGGGAAGGAACGCGGTTTAAAAACATTGAAGCAGACCATTGCTGGTGTTACTCAAGGAAAGAAATCACCTAAACGAATGAATAAAGGAAGGAGGAAACATCGCGGAGCTGGTAAGGTGCGATCTTCAGTCAAAAGGCATTCACGCAAACGTCGTAGAGGCTCTAATCATTCATCAGGCGCTAAACGACGACGCTGCTATAACTTCTAATCATGGAGTGTAAAACTTCCGGTTTTTGTTTGTTTGATCAACAAGCCATACAGACAGATATTCTTAGTTCAAGTATTGTAGATTATCATCCTCGAACAGCTGAGAATGCTGGCCCCATTGAATTTGTTATTCCTGGTGGTAGTGATGACTACATAGATTTGAGTTATGCGATGCTTGATTTGAGGTTTAGAATTCAGCAAGCATATCGAACTGCTATTGACGATGCACATAAAGTTGGACTGAACAATTTACCATTGACTACATTACTTCGCGATGTTTCTCTAACGATTGGAGAGCAGCAGGTGGAAGGTGGTCAAAGCGATTATCCCTATAAATCATATTTCAATCATGTATCACAGTTTCATCCAGCAGCACAAAAAAGTCATATGGAAGCCATGGGATGGTACAGAGATGAAGCAGGAAAATTTGATGTTGAAACAAACAGTGGCTTTGTAAAGCGATCTGCTATGATTAAAGATAGTAGAGTATGTCAGCTATATGGTCCGCTGAATTTAGACTTCTTTAGACAGTCAAAGTTTTTACTCTGTAATACCAGCATGCGACTCAAGCTGACATTGAATAAGCCTGAATTTGCGCTGAATGCATTTGCTAAAGTTGACAATTTTAGAATTCATGTGGAAGATATTGCACTTTACATTCGTCGAGTAGTACCGAATCCAAGTGTCATTAGAGGGCATGCTGAAGGTCTTAACCGCCAAAATGCCATTTACCCCGTTCAGCATACAAAGCTTCTCACCTTTACAATTCCGAAAGATCAAAAGAGTTTCATGAAAGATGGCCTCTTTCCATCGGAAGCACCGAAGCTCCTCATGGTGGCAATGGTTGAAAATGATGCATTTAATGGTAATATAAAGAAGAATCCTTTCAATTTTAAACACAATCAGTTAAGTGAAATTGCTTTACGTGTAAATGGTGTGAGTCATCCTGGTCCACCCTACAAACCAGATTTTGCTGCGGATCAATTTATGCGCAGTTATGTTGATTTTATGGATGTCTTTGGCTTTTACAATACGGATGACACCAACGGACTTACTATGAAAGAGTTTAAGAGTGGATATACTATTTATGCATTTGATTTGACTGCTGACAGCGATATTAGTGCACCCTATCGTCAAGCGAACGTACCTCATAATATTCGTTTGGATTTGACGTTCAAAAGAACACTACCTGAGACGATCAATGTATTAATTTATGCAGTCTTCGATTCAAATATTGAAATTACATAGTATCGTGACGTGATTCTTCAGTATAATCGTTAATGAGTTGGTTGACTGCTGACGATATTAAGACTAAAGTGCAGCGTAATGCAGACGAAGCGACGTTGAAAGCTTTCGATAATGTCTATTCACTCGATACCTTACCACCTGCAGTAAATCACTATCCCATCTTTATTGTGCTAAACACTCATTCGCAGAATTTAGGCGGTGAGCATTGGAAAGCGATCTTTATTGGAGAAGACCGACGTGGTGAACTATTTGACTCTCTTGCTCAACCTCCAAATATACCAACACAGCAGTGGTTGAGAAAACATACGCGTCAATATCAGCGAAATGAACGCATACTACAACATCCACTTTCATCAACGTGTGGTGCTTTTGTACTGTACTTCATCTTAAGACGTTTACATGTATCTCGATTTGCATCTGTTATTCAAAACTTTTCATGTAATCCATCCTCTAATGAAAAAATGATTTGTAAGTTCTATCATGATTTGAAATAAAAACATCATGTTGGAAAAATTGTTTTTTATTTTACAATCCGCTGGGTACGTACATACTCAATGAGATAGTCTAGGATCATATTTGCTTGTACATGAGATTTTAGTCCAGTAATGATCACTTTACTATTATGAAAGATTGCCACATGCACAGGTAACCAACAACTAATGAGAGCTGCAGGAAAAAGTTCGGGTTCATAACACAAACTGTAACTGCTGGTACGAATCTTCAAAAATGATAGACTGTCACTCAATTGAGTAGAGATCACCATATTGTCCACAGTCAGATTCGACATCACACACCTCTCCCTCTTCCATATCCGACGTAGTAGTCTTTGTAGCTCTAAGCGCATTGACTGCGCCGATGAATGAGAAAGGGCGCCGAGAATCTGTACAGTCCCATTTGGGAAGAGTTGAAGATTCCGTGAATTGTTCATCTTCACGACTAACATTTGAGGACGGCCCGGGTAATACTTGCTGTTTGGAAGCTGTTGGTGTAATGTTGTGAGATCGATTTTGGTGTAGAGTCTGAAGCGACGGAGAATGTTGACGATGGTGTAGCGATGGCGCTTCATGATGAAAGAATGAGTAAATTGAGCGATGTACCTTCCTTTTATACTTTTCCCAACTACCTTGATGAAATGTGAAGTTAGTATGAAGTTGGGAATGATAGAGTTGAATTCGCCGATTGTTGACGCGCAGCCAGATGCGATTTCCAATACGTGAATGTCTTTTCATATAGAAGTATTTCAAGTCCTTCATGATATGATGTAGAGATTGAAAATGACGATAAAATAAAGCAAACTCTCTTCTCACATTTCCAGTTGAATCTTTGAAATAGACGTTTCGATCATGATCCGTTTCAATACGTTGTAGGGAATCTAATTTCCAACTCATGATGTGTGGTAGTCATGTCTGATTAAGATTTGCATAGTAGGGCGATGAACTCACGACGAATAAATGTCATGATGGAGCGATGTATATATCTTCTATACTTCTCCCAATTGTATTTGCGAAATGAGAAACAGTTTGCGGAATGAGAATGGTAGATTTGAATTTCATTTCTGTAATGTTGAAGCCAAACTTGATCACCCAAGGAGATGAATCTTAATGTTTCAAAATATTCCAAATCCCTCATGATATCATTGAGGTTGACAAATTGTCGCCATGTTAATGTAATTCCTCTTGATGTATGACCATGAGAATTTTTGAAATGTACGTTTCCATCACGATCAACTCTGATATATTGTAGAGAGTCCAAAATCCAAGTCTTCATGATGTTATGAAAAGTTGCAGATTAGCAATATAAAAATGTCGTTTTATCATATTTTGCTTAGCAATGCGGCTACAAAGAGATTTACTAGTAATCGAGCTGCACTCTTTTCTACTCCCATTGATCATGCACAACAGCTAAATGGGAATTGGGAAGTGGGTGTCACTCAACTTGTTTATAGCAACTGTGTCTATACTTTTGATCATGAGGTGATGACTATTAATATGAGACTTACAGCTGCTTACCAATGTGAAAAGGGCTGCCGAGTATACATTCCACAGTGGCCAAAGAAAGATCTCTTATTATGTAAAAAGTTTATATATGATTTCCTGAATAAAGCGTGTAAACATATTGCCCAATTTACTCCGCACAATGATGATTATACTTATATACATCATGTAGTTGAGAAAGATTGGATTGTTGGTTTAAGTCCAAGTTTAAGAAATGATTTAGGCTACCTCGCTAGCGCCTTGACAAGCTATGATAATTTTAACGTTAATTACCACATAAGTGGTCATAAACAGTTAATATATCGAGAGGAAGCTTATTATGTAGATCTTATTCCAAAAAATGAGAAGACGTTGGTGAAGAAGATTGTGATTAAGCCAAGAAAGACAAACATGACTCCTGAAACATTATTGAAGAAATTTAATTATCTCCTTCGAGTTGATGGTAAACAAGTGGCAACATTGACTTATATCAAATCATCTAATCATATTGCAATAAGTAAATTAAATGATGATGATCTAGTATTAGTTTGTTCAAAAGATTTTCATCAGTTCTTGCGACATCATTCTGCATCTGTTCATGGAAAATTTAATATGCAACATTTACCATGTGAGAGGTCAAATCAATTTGATACAGAATGGAGCGTATCTTTATACAGAAAGTGTGTAGAGCCTTTAGGTGGTATCTTACATGAAACAAGAGTGTTGATGCCTCGCATCATTACTTCAGTTAAATTGGTTGTAGATTATTTAAATGAAGTGATTAATGAGCAACATATTTCATTTTCTGAAGAAGAAGGTACTTTGTCTCTCACTATAAGTGGAAAAGGTATTGAACTAATTATGGATAAAACTCTAATGGACATTTTGGGTTTTGACCAAAATATCTTTAAAAGTGGTACTGTAACCAAAGCTAGCGCAGACATGTCGCTATCGCGTCGTATTAACTATTTTCAGATATATTCCAATATTGGTGAAGATGTACGTGTGGGAGATGTTGAAGCTCCATTGCTAGCAATGATACCATACCAGCCAAAAAGCTGCAGTATTTTATCTGAGCATACTTTCAAGAAAGTGCATTATACAAAGCTGAAATCAAACTACATCCCACAAATTGATATTGCCATTTATGACGATGCTGGTGCGTTGATTCCCTTTCATAAAGATGCTGTGACAAGTATCACACTCCATTTCCGAATGAAGAGTTAATGCAAAAGTATGCTAATATATTTTTCCAATGTGAATAATATGGAAAGTGAAAATAAGGACTCGTTTCTAATCTACTTACCCAGTAATGCTTCTATGAATAAATTTCCCAAAAATAAACCATCAGACTATCGAGTAGAATTAAATCGCCCACTGCATTTAGAAGGTGAATGGGAGGTTGGCGTTTCTAGTATTTGCTATGATAGCAATATTCAGAATGTGAATGATTTGGAAGAAATGATATTGACTCCTCGCACCCATGATGGAATAACGATGAATAATGCATTTCAGTTCCCATACAATTTAACATCAGATGGAAAGTGGAACTATGAATGGATTCAGATAAAATCAGATTCTTATGAACCATTTGGGAATGAGAAAATTATTAAGGCATTCAACAGTGGTAATACTTCCATCATGAAGAATAAAAATCAGAAAGCTTATGAGTTTACTATCTATCATTGGAGTGGGAGACAGTTCCTCCGCCTTCATTCTTTTACTAAAGGTCTTACGCTGAGGTTGGATAATGAATTCTATCCACATCTTGGTTTTGGCCATGGACTACATCTAACGTCAATTGCTACTGCAAATGTTAAAAAAGTTTATTCAAATCGAATCAACAAATTTCATTATGGATTTAAAATATTTGATGAAGATGTTGTAGAATGCGAAGAACGCATCATTTTGAAAAAGCGTGGTGTTCAACCTTTATCACTTATTGAGTTAGTAAAACGATGGAATGAGACTGTGGGTAAGAAGTATGGAGAGAAAATTATGGCGGACAAAAATAAGTTGGTTATTCAGAAATATAATGACAAACTTACAGTTTATTTCTCTCCAACCTTGCGTCATTTTGTAAGACATTATACACCTATTATTGGAAGCGGTGTGGTGTATGCTTCTCATGAATATCACACTAAAGCTGATTCAGTTAATGATGAATGGTGGGTGGACATCTATGGCGATCGCATCAAGAAAATTTACCAGTCTTATGAAGAATCTAAAGTTGCTATCAATATAATGCCGCGTCTATATCATACAGTTGAAAGCTTCATTCATGTAGTAAATCCTTATATACAACAGAAGTTGAAGCATGTGATGAAAAGTAAATATGATGTAAAGACACACCACATTTCGTTTTCAATTGAAAATCAACGCGTTGTTCTGAGACTGGGTGATGACATTCAATGTCAATTGAGTAAAAATTTGAAAAAACTCTTTGGTTTTTCAATGCTACAAACAGTGTTTGCTGCTGCGCATACGATTGGTATAGAAACACCAATGACACTTGATAAACATGAACAGCACCTTTACATTCAAAGTGATTTGATTTTACCTATTTCTGTTGGTGAGAAAAAAGAATACATTTTACGCGATTTCATTCATGATAAAGACGCTTCATATGGAATAGTCGAGAAGATGTTTGAATCTATTTTCTATCATCCCGTCGTCAAACAAACTATACCCTCTATTGCTATCAAAATTACCAATGGTTTACAAGAGTGCATCCATGTGAAAGATACTAAATCCCTCGTAACTTTAGTGTTTCGGAAAACTAAGTGAAGTCATTGTGATATGTTTATTGAAATAAAAATATGTATATGAAAAAGTCTTTTCACAGATATAGGGGGAATGGGCTGACTGTAGGCATATATTCACAAGGAAGAAACGATCTCATGCGATACATAAAACAACCATGTATATCTACAAAAAGCAACATCAAAATACTGAGTTAAAGTTGATTATGTCAATACATCTCCTGAATGTGGTAGCGTGAGTTTTATTCTTTTGGGTGGAGGTATGTTTGTGTCAGGATGACCATGTGGAAGAGATGTGTTATGTCCTATCCAACACCTCTTATCCTCCCATGCTGAAAGTGCTCGTTTCTTGAACGTGTACGTTTTCACAGTATGAACTTGAGATTTTAAGATTGTCATATTGACAAACGTTATAGTTTTATTTTTATAGGCCTTCTTATAGGACCGATGTTTCATTTTATGAACAATGGATTTTGATATACCTTTAGCACGCTTAATACTATCTGCACATTCTTTTAGTTTCATGGAATACATTTTAGGACGGAGGAGAATCATTTCATCTATTTCCTTTCCTGCTGTTTCATCCTTAAAACAACCAAGTTTGGCTTTATTCTGTATGGAATAGAGTGGATGAGTGGGATTGTAGTTAGATGTGTCGAAATATTTTTCTAATGACTTGCCTACTTCATTAAAATTTAAATCTTTTTGAGTGGTAATTCCTAAAAAGAAACTATCTGTATCACCACCCAGCAAGCGAACCTCTTTTACGAGAGGGCATGGTTTTAATATTTTGTAGAAGAGTTGATACATTTCAAGCTTGGAATAATCTAAAACGGCTTGCCCAATATAGATGGGTTTGCACAACTCAACTTCAGATTTTATCATTTTAACACCTATAAGGTCCTCATCGATAATGTCTCTATCGATGAATAGAGGTGATGAGGTCAATTTGTGATATTTTTGATCATCAGTGACTAGTTTGTAGTTTATGCGTTTTCTAACATCCTCCATGGTCTTTCCGAATAGACTGTTATTCTTATATTTATAAAAATCCTTTTCAAAATTATTTTGGGCGAGTGCACGTTTTTGACTGTTACTATCTATGTAGGGTTTGAGGAAGGCTTTCTTTCTAAATTTGATAATGCGGTGAACTGACTTTAGAAGCATGCCCATTTCTAAATAGAATTTTAATATGCAGAAGTGTACGAGATAATTTTTCTTATCATATTGGGTGAGTAAAAGTTTGCGGCATGGTTTGTACCTTGGCTGTCCACACTCTGTTAAGTTATTATGAAATAGTGACATGAATGGTGAAAACATATCTTCAGTCACTTCGCCAGATTCAGGTGCGAGTGGGAAATCAGCAGTTTTATTTTTAATGCTATTTGGATAAATCAAATCCACTTCAAAATAATATCCCCAATCACCTTCATCTGGAATCTTCAGTATGTTTGAAGGGTTGGAGTAATACTCAAGCTCATCTTGATTTAACCAAGTAAACTCGGAATGAGGTAGTGGTTTAGACAGTGAACTGCCATATAAATTATTTTGGTCATAGTACTTTAGGTGGATATGATCATCATCTACTGTTTCAGATTTTATATGATGGTTATTTACAAATGTGAGACCACCGCGTATTCCGCGCTCAAATATATTATACATCTCCGGGTCTTGTAAGAGATGAATGGTCTCACCAGTCATTTTAAAGGCTGATTTAAAGGACATGGCTGGTAGACTGACAAAGTGGACAGGATCTAATTTGTCTTCTTCTAATGCCACTCGTCGAAATTCCTGAAAGACATCAGCCAGCAAAATGACATCTAATTCTAAGTAAGCGATCATATAATCGCCAAACGTTTTACAATCAAATTTTAACCATGCCTCTTGAGCATGTTCATAGTCCTCTACTGGACAATCTTCACCCGTCAAATCGTTTTTGAATTTGTCAATGGAAGGAAGGGTTGTTTCATTTAGTTTAGACATTGAGCTAAAATACGCATAAGGAAAGACTCCTTTGCGAGTGATTATTTCATCCGTTAAGTTTGGATAGTGTTTCTTCAAAGTTTGACTATGGGGAATAAACTTGAGATTACGAACGAGAGAAGCTAGTGACGCTGACATGAATTGAAATGAATCTAAAAATTTTATTTCGAAGAAGACTGTCTTATTTTCTTTAGTTTTATCTACTGGTACTTTTGCTGTCATTGCCATGAATTTTTCTCTCGTTTGTGCTATTACATTAGCTGCCACGATTTCATCTGGCTCAACCCTCCTTTTATGAGCATATGACTGTCATAGCCCTTAAAGTTATGAAAAATGACGGGTAGTACACGACGTCTCAACCTAAGTGAAAAGTTACATTTGGAGCAGAGTGCGTTTCTAAATTTACCAGTGATGTGATCATGATCACGCACTTTCTTAATTTTATCGTCATCAAACGTTTTATGACATTTAGGACAGGATGTGCAACTTTCAAATTTTTGTTTGTCTTCATCTGACATATGTAGTGACTTACGCTGCAATTGGGAATCATATGATTGTTGAAATTTAGCAGCTTTATCGAGAAATTCTAGAAATTTTGAAATGCAATCTTCACCTTGCCAAGTATGCATTTTGTTTTGTCTATTCCTAAAGTGGTCATGCCATACTTCATAGCAGGATATGGCTGCTGGCTCTTGGATGATATCATCAATGTAGCATTCTATGTCTGCGTAAATGACACGCAGGGGACTTAATTCGTCACCATTATCCCTATGTGAAAATATTTTATCTTTGGGCATGCGTTCCATTTGTAATTTACCTCGCTTGCACCATTCATAGTGAGTTTCAAATTTATCTTTACTCCAAAAGGAGCGGATGCAGCGGTCGCATACAAAATGTTCACCTCTTTTAGAGTGCCCCACGTGAGTGTACAAGCGAGAGATTTTGGGAATACCACAGTAGTGCCATTCCTCGCTATCATCTTGTTTTACTAATAAGAGGTTGACTACACGTTCATAACAAGTTGAACGTGAATTATAGCGGGCACCCTTCAACCCCTTCTCCCACACGTGAACGACAATTTTAATCTTATTATGTTTTTCGAACGTTTCTACATCTTTGATTTTCATGTTGTTACTATCACAACCTTCAAAGTCTAGTTCATCCTCCCACTGTCTATAGCTATAGGTATGATTTCGATTCGCGTTGATATCATTATAGTGAAGGATGGATAGGACTGCATATTTGAAACACTGTGATTTACAATCGACATTGATGACAGCTTTCTTATTATACAACGTTTTTGGTAGTTTAAATGTGCCTCGAGCTGCATGACTTTCTAATAGGGAAATTTTGAATATGGCTGAGTCCACACCATCAAAAATGAGAGCGCTGTCGCGTTGATTGAATTTATCTACATTTGATTTTAAACATTGAATGTGAAAATTTAGCCAAGACTCGCAGTCTACAACTTCAGTTGCGGAAGAGGAAGGAACATGAAACTGTATTCTCTCCGTCACTTGACCCGTTTGAAAATCTATCTTAATATATTTTAGTTTAAGGTAGATGAGCGCCTTCATTCAAAAATTCTCTAAATTGTTGAAGAGCGCTTCGATAATGTTTGAATTTTGAAGGAGCCACTCAGGAAAATCTACTATTTGAGTATTGGGCTCCATGCAGTAGTCGCGTACTAAATTATTATGTGAAACATTAATGAGGGAGATGGTAGAGGTACCGTTGGTGTAGTGATCATTTGCATGCGTGTGTTGAAGTCTGTGCGAAGATCGCTGAAAGTGACTATCAAAAGAAAGAGGGCACAAATCGCAAGGAAAGGAGATGTCATCGTCAGAATCAACTTCACCTCCGGAGATTGACGCCGCTTTGCGTTGACACACACGTTGTTTGATGTGTCGAAGGAGACTGTGCTTCCTTGTAAACATATGTCCGCAGTCGGCACATTCCCACTCGTTGCCTTGTCGCGAGAGTCCTGAGCTGGAACTCACATCACCTGAAAGAGAAATCATTCTATCATCTCTGTTCAAGTCTCAGTGTATTGTTACAACCTACTTTGACTCAACAACTCTAAACTTTCCTCGAGAAGGGAGGGTGTTGGTGATGAAGTTGATGCCTGAAATTGAGGAAGATGCTATTAGCCACACGTTTGAGGGAGATGAGTGAAGAAATTTTCAACTTACCATTTCAACGAAATTGTTTAAGCTTGATACTTCAACAAGATAGAGACTTCACTCAAATAATACGTCTCAAATTTGGAATTCACTTGTACGCCTCAAATAATAACAGAATTCGCTAGACAACAGTTCACTTATGCGTCTCAAAGACAGAGTGAAATGACACGAATGTCACTTTGCTTATATACTTTCATTCTCTTCATTCATTGACTGTTCATTCTGATTGGCTGCTTGTGTATACTTAAGAATTAGAAAAATGTTAAAGTTATCATTATTCAAAGTCAGCATTTCAAAGACAACATGACAAGTCCTCCAACAACACCAAATACCGCATTGGAGTTCTCCTCTCCATGTACATCAGCAAAGGTGCTCGTTACACCAAATGCACCAAGAAAGGCGAAGGTGGAGAAGACATACAATCTCGACAATATACGAAAGTTATCATTATCGGAGGACGATGAAGAGGAGTTGCCCGACCTAGCAGGCATACGGTGGAAATATTTACAATATGATGCCGAAGGGGTGATGGAGATGACCAGCAAGTCGCACTTGCATCAAATATGGGAGTGGTACACCCCTAACTCCCAACCGCGAACCGTGGCGGAGTGGGCGTACATTGAGAAAGTGAGGGACGCTGCAGAAGAACGTTTAAAGCAGCTCAACTGTTTTTGTGATCTATGTGAAGTCAGACTCTGGGACGATATTGACGATGAAGACCTTTTGAAATACATGCCATAATAAATGTTTATTTCGTATTATCTTTGCTTTCATACTGACTTACTTGAATGGGGTTTTAGTGAATAATTTAACCATGTATACTTTTTCATTTGGAAATAGTAGCACGCTTAGTCTAACTTGTAAATCTTAAAACATTTCATATGCGCGATGATGGTAGATGAAATAGTGTCAAATAAATTAAGATAGCTTACACTTCTGATACAGGGATAGCAATCGACTGCGATCCATGTGTAAAGAGCCTGTTAGACTACGGATGGGCTTAAGTGGATGATTTAACCATGTATACTTTTTCATTTGGAAATAGTAGCACGCTTAGTCTAACTTGTAAATCTTAAAACATTTCATATGGGCGATGATGGTAGATGAAATAGTGTCAAATAAATTAAGATAGCTTACACTTCTGATACAGGGATAGCAATCGACTGCGATCCATGTGTAAAGAGCTTGTTAGACTACGGAAGAGAGAAGTGTGTTATGTTGCGTGTGGCGCGTGAGTGTCCTCCCATTTCATTCCATTCATCAATTCGTCTCATTGATAGAGACAGGTAGAACTCATGGTTCTCATAACGTATGCAATGGAAAGTTTTAGGCAACCCTCGACAGTTGGCTAAATGTCGCCCTGGCGCGAATGCATACTACGTTGAGACAGAGGCAATCACTTGCAAACATGACGCAGAGAGGTTTAACAAGATTGACTATTGCCGAATGTCCCTTGCGGTATACATAGCTACGGGTTTCACCGCCGCCCTTTACAGGAACGCCCGTCGAAAGGAAGTATTACACCGAACTTCATTTGCAACGTTCAAGTTGACTGATAGCAGATTCAACTTAATGATAGTATTCGCCAGTCCGAAGACTGCCCAGGGCAAACCTCGAGGAGGTTCTATCATGTCTTGCCCCATGGTGGCCCTTAAGAGAGCCGATGGTTCGTTCTCGGGGGGACGTGAATTTGACTATTGACTGGAATAGTCAATGGGTATGACGGTTAGGTTGTCATAGACCCTATACCGCCGAGGTCGTACTGGTGCATCTGGCACCTTTCGGATGCGAGTGGTATTTGGAGTCCACACCTCATCCGTCCAAACAATCCTCTTGATCTTCCCCTTCTTCTCATCCTCCTCATCCCACTCGTCGAGGATGACGAACTCGGGAATGGCGTTGTCTTCATCGGTGAAGACGGGAATGTTGTCGGCAGATGTCGCTTCCATCGTGACTTCAAATTGAATGAGAAGCGCTACAATCTTCTGGCTTA
This sequence comes from Prostheceraeus crozeri, assembly GCA_907163375.1. NCBI lineage: Eukaryota > Metazoa > Platyhelminthes > Polycladida > Euryleptidae > Prostheceraeus > Prostheceraeus crozeri. The sequence continues at coordinate 94,011 of CAJQUW010008708.1, forward strand.
TATAGGGTTTTCAACAATGAATTGCTCAACAGCGAATCAGAATGCTTCAGGGATAGCAATCGACTACATAATGTTCAAGTTGACTGATAGCAGATTCAACTTAATGATAGTATTCGCCAGTCCGAAGACTGCCCAGGGCAAACCGAGAGGAGGTTCTATCATGTCTTGCCCCTAGGTGGCCCTTAAGAGAGCCGATGGTTCGTTCTCGGGAGTGAATTGATGGGGTGGTGAAGGCAGGCAAAGATCTGCAATGAAAATGATATGTATTAGAATAGGATATACTATCTTATTTGCTTTTCACTTACCAAGTTAGTCATCCTTAGGCAGTCTCGCGGGCTTCCTGATTGAAAATTTGTGCAGATGGCCGCGCATTCTTAGTGTGGCATGTAAGCACTTCTTACTCGGATGACCATTGTAGCATATTATACTTTCGTCTAGGCTTTGGTTGATGAGGACTTCGCCGGCCAAATGATTATCCCGAATAGGGATGTGAAATTCAAACAAACGATCCTCATTCACACGTTCCCACTCATCCCTCATGCGCTCCAACTTCTCATACGCCTGCCTCTCATCACCCCGCCGAGCCACAGTCCTCTCCAACTCAACATTCCTCGCTCTCAACACACTCATCTCCTTCATCATCTCCTCAAACTTCGCTTCTGCATCTCTCATTCTTCTCTCCGCAGCACTCGCCCTCTTCTCACACTCATCAGTCTTCTCTTCCAACACTCGCACATTCTCCTTCAACTCTTTCACAACACGCCTCATACGGATATTCTCATCTGCCACCTCCTTACATTTCACCTCCTTCATTTTCAGCTCACTCAACTCACTCAACGTTCTCTCATTCACCTTCTTCAAACTTTCGTACCGATCTACCAACAAAGCATGTGCCGCTTGCTGCGACACATGCTTCTTTTCCATGTCCTCATCCCACCGCGCCGACTGCTTCCGTACCCCACCACCCTTCACTATTGGGGAAGATGAGCTCTTCGGGGGGTCGCTAATAACAATATTGGATACCTCCGACGATGAAGAGCTCAACTTCCTCACACGCTTCCTCACTCGCTCCCTATCCAAATCCACATCATCCTCATCATCACTCTCAAACACTCTCTTCCGCCACTTGTCAGCCTTCAAACCGGCCACAGCATTCTCTACCTCACTCTCCACAGCATTCCCACTAGCATTCTCAACAACATTCCCACTAGCATTCTCCACAGCATTCCCACTAGCATTCTCAAAAACATTCCCACTAGCATTCTCAACAACATTCTTGGCCTCTTTCCCCAACATTCGCTCCTTCTCAGCATTCATCAACTCCACAAATCTCAAATCGGTCACCAACCCTCCTGTGCACTCACCATGCCTCAAATAAAACTCGGCCTCCTGCCCAACAACCAACAGCACCCTGCACTTCACACAGGCAACCCTACTCAGGATAACCATGTGGTCGGCCCCTGCCTTCTTGATGTGGTCCTTGAGACCGTCTCGGCGGTTAATTCGGCCGCATACACACATTTTAATGTGGAACTTTTTATTTTTGTCATTGTTGACCATGGCTGCGATTTTATCGTTAACTGTAAGATAATGAAAATTGTATAAGTTTGGAATCATGTAGTATACAGACTAAAGCATAACACTTAGTGAGGAATGATAGATTTCAGTGTAGTGAGTGGCACTCGATCCCGTCGACAGCCCGAAGGCCTTGTACTGATCACTAGGGAAGTGAGAGATCTTCCCCGATACCCGCTCTTTACAGCTGAAGACATCATTGTCACTGCCCCGAAGTGGTAACAGGAACGCCGAGTCAAAGGTAGTGATCAGTAACTGGGATCTAACCCCTCAAAGCTGCCTTAGACTGAGTTAAATTTCAAATCTGATAGCAGATTTGAATGTAGCATACGGCCTAGAACATAATATCATCATTCAACATTCAACTTAGTCAACATTCAACATAATATCAACACTTAGTGAGGAATGATAGATTTGAGTGTAGTGAGTGGCACTCGATCCCGTCGACAGCCCGAAGGCCTTGTACTGATCACTAGGGAAGTGAGAGATCTTCCCCGATACCCGCTCTTTACAGCTGAAGACATCATTGTCACTGCCCCGAAGTGGTAACAGGAACGCCGAGTCAAAGGTAGTGATCAGTAGCTGGGATCTAACCCCTCAAAGCTGCCTTAGACTTAGTTAAATTTCAAATCTGATAGCAGATTTGAACTCAGGATACTTGAAAACCTTAGTCTATATGTTAAAACTTTGAAAAAACTGAAAATTAAGAATTTTTAAAAAATTCCGCATTTTACTACTCATACTACTTTTAAAAAATTTTATCAGTAGTAAAGACACTATCAAATTCTATCATGCAAACTTTGAAGTAAGAAGATAGCTTGCCTACTTCAAAAGATAGAGTCCTTTGAAACACCCGATATCGGGAGCTCAGAGCGACGACCGTCGCTTACCTCGTCTTTCGATGAAGTGATCAGACTTACGTTGTCGGGGGTTTATATATGCTCGGAAGAAAACTTAAAATGGCTCTATCTCCGAAAGTATTCATCGTAGCGACATGCGGTTTGTTGCAAACGATTCGTCTCATCATTTTCTATCATATGACACCTGAGCCATTCTCATATGATTACGAGAAGTTGGTCCGTCAGCACATGTCCATGTAACATGCCACAAGTGAAAAAATTCCTAAGTGTGAGAGCTCCAGTGTGGTGAAAATTTTGAAAAATTTAAAACTTCCGAATTTCGACCTGGGACCGTCACCAAAACATTTTTCATCAAATTTCACTGACCTCCCCCCCTCCCCCCCCTTCATTCAGAGAAATTTGATGAAAAATGTTTTGGTGACGGTCCCAGGTCGAAATTCCACACTTTGGAAAATTTTCAAAATTTTACCAATACAAAGCCACTCTGACACTTAGGATTTTTTCAGGTGAGCGAGCTCCGACCTAAAATCTTGTAACCGCTCTAACTTTTGAACGAAGACAGATAGGAAGAAGCCGATTCTTTCACTGAATTTGTCTCACTCTTAGCTTTCAAACGAGCTATCGCACGACAAAATCCGTCCACTGGAAGCCAAAATCGAAGCAAGCTGTCCAGGGGGGGGACGTCAGCCGAAAATTTTTTCTCTCCGATTGACTTGAAACTCACCCTACCGATGCAGAATTTCACGCTGAATCCGAATCTGACCTCCGTTTTCTCATCCGATGCTTCGTTTTGACGCTACACACCAAAACGTCCCAAATTCTAACTCTGTCGTTTTTCGAAAAATGTTGAAAATTTTTTCTCACCGATTGCCTTGAAACTCACCCTACCGATGCAGAATTTCACGCTGAATACGAATCCGACCTCCGTTTTCTCATCCGACCACTCCTTCCACTCGAAACAACCCATTTTACAACCCAACATTCAGCAGATTGCACGAAAAACATCACACACTATAGCCTCAAGACTAATCCTGGCGGTCGCCCAAGTCCACCACGACACTCTATCGTTCCAGAGGGGGGGGGACTCAGACCCGAAGCACCACGGCGGCCGACCACGACACTCTGCCGTGCCAGAGGGGGGGGACGTCAGCGATGGCGGCCATCTTGCGCTATCCAGAAGTGGAGTTTTACTTACTACTTTTATCTCGGATCATTGGTCTTAAAATCAAATTTAATACCATTAATGAACCTATGGTATTTATTGGTGTGTATCTGCCTTATTTTGATAATCGCACCCCTGAAAATAAATACAGATGTATAAAGGAATATGATGATCTTATGAGTATAATTGACGATATAATCTCCAAAAAACCTCACTCTAAAATCTGCTTAATGGGCGATTTTAATGCTTCTTTGATTCATCGCTATGTTAAACAATCATCATCACATGACAATGTATTGCAAGATTGTGTGAATAATCATTCTTTGCATCCGGCAAATATTGAATTCAGTGAAAACATCACTATGACATATCATCATGAAGGAAATAATTCGTCATCACTTATTGATTACTTTCTCCTTAATGACAATCTGAAAAATGATGTAGATGAATGGAAAGTGTTGATAGACTTACCACATCCAAATACTGTATTCCATATACCAGTCTTAATCTCATTTCTGTTCCGATCGATACTATCACCGTGAAGTCCAAAGACAAAGACCATATTGATAAGACTATCTCAATCCGTCATGACTGGTCTGATGATATCAAATGTTCAAATTATCGGAATTTATTTGCTAGATTATTGAAGAAGTCAGAAATTAAAAGACTTGATTCCTCAAAATGTTTCTCTATAGAGGAAGCAAAAGATCTACTTGATAAACAGTTTGATACATTGACATCTGCGATAGCTATTTACAGCTTATGAATCAGATTGTGTCAAGAAAACTGTCAGACGCAAACAATTTTGTAAAATCTCTTGGACCCCTGAATTAAATCATTTAAAGAAAAGAAAGATAATCTGGTGGAAAATATGGAAAGAAAATGATAGACAGCAAAACGGATTAATTCTTAATATATACAAAGATGTTATGAAGAAATTTCGTAAGGCAACACGGAGACTATTCAATATACTCGTACATAAAAAATAAGTATAATTCCTTGAATGGCTTATTACTCTGTGGTAACTCACGACAATTTTGGAAGAAATTCAAAATAAAGGAAGCTGATACGTCATCAAATTTAACAACGTCTGATCTTAAATCCCATTTCACTAAGCTATTTCATAAAGAATCGACGTCAGGGGATAGTTTTCATTCAAGCATTGAAACTACTGTAGATAAAGAATTTAAGAAGAATAATCAGTTCTTGCTTCCAAATTATATATCTATTCCTACTTCGGATGTGAAACTGGCTATAAAACAATTGAATGCAGTCTTGTCCTGGATTTGATGGAATAACGGTTAAACATCTGAAAATGGGTAAAAGTTTAATATTATTGGAATATTTATCTAAATTGTTCGGTTGTATAATTGATTCAACAGTCACTCCGTCTCATTTCGACTGTGGCATAATGTATATATCATCAAAAAGTGGTAAAGATCCTAATATAGCCACTAATACAAGAGGTATAGCTGTCAGCACAACACTTTCTAAAATTCTCGAAATTATAATTTTGAATGAATTCCGGAAAGAAATACCGATAGGTTCTTCTCAATATGGATTTCGAAAAAATACTGGCACGTATATGGTCTCCACAACAATAAATGAATGCATTAAGCACCATTATGTAAATAAATCTCCATTGTACATAGCATCATTAGATACTGAGAAGTGTTTTGACACAATCTAGCAGGATGGTTTATTTTACAAACTCTTGGATAAAATCAAATGCAAGAATTCCGTAAAGAGGCAATTAAATTTACGATTATGGGTCCTTCTCAAAAGATGGTATGATCAATTGTATATCAAGATATCTTGGAAAGGAGAGTTGTCTACTACCATACGTGTGAGACGTGGAGTGCGCCAAGATAGTATTCTTTCTCCCTGGTTGTATTCGATGTTTGCCGAAGACATTTTACAAGCAGTTCAATCATCTGGCCATTCATTACGATTTCATGATATGCCATTTACTCCTTTATATTATGCGGATGACCTCACAATAATGAGTAGAACATCTTATGGCCTTCAAGAACAATTACGACTATCTAATGAACATGCGAAAACCTGGAAATTCAAATTTAATGGAACTAAGTCAAAAGTACTGATATGCAACAGCCCAAAAGACGTTTGCTTTTATATCAACGACGATCAATTGGAAAATGTGAATTCACTAAAAATTCTCGGAGTCATTCATAATATGAAAGGTGATTCGGATCATCATGACAATACTATTGGCTCAAAGGCAAGGCAGGCGTACTACACCATAGGAAAGCATAAGGTGGCTTAAATCCATATCCTCAAAGCATTGTCTATAAAATGGCCATTCAACCCATTCTTCTGTATGATCTTCAAACCTTGCCCAGACCAAGAAGTGACACCGTAAGGAAACTTGATGGTCTTCTCTGCAATCGCATATTTTGTCAGGGAAAATATGCTCACCACCACGTGACTCGAGAGGTGTTAGAAATTCATGATCCCATTGACTTGATTAAGATAGCAGAATGCGGCTTGTATCGACGCTTAATGTGTTCTTTGTCACCTATAGGAGATATCTACAGATCGATGACGATGGACTTCTATACCAAAGACATTTGCGCTGATGGTGGACTTATCAATCGCATCCTAATCCATGATATTGATCTAATCTTGCTAGCATGCACACGTAAGAAGGTGGCTAAGATAGTAGCACTGTGCAAGAACGCGCCCACTTCTCGCTATTCGGGCCTAATAGATTCTGTTCGGTATTTGCTTCACCAATGTGAACCTAACTTTGACTTGATTGACTTATTGTTAAAGTTGTGATGTGCTTCCTATCAACGCTCTTTATTACGTCATACTACTACTCAGGGATGCGGAGTCCTATCATTTTGACTTATATCATTTTATATCATTTCCGGGTGGCAAGTGTATAAGCCTAGTTTTTTGGAAAATTAAGTGGCAATCTACATCATAGATCATTATAAGCTTACATGAACCTATACTTAATGATCATTGTATCAATTATCAATCATTTTCGATGATAGTTGATCAAATGTCGCTTTCAGTTGCATGCATACGACTCGGTTCCTCCCATCTTGCTGAGGTGTGCTTCACACGGTTATTCTCCAGTTTCCACCAGACAGGAAAATACCCCCTTTTCCAAAAAATATGAGTACACTTTCGATTTTGATATGCGCTTTAGGGAAGCCATCACACACGATTAACGTGAGGGTAAGAGGAAATGTTCTCAAACAGACAAGTATTTCATTTTTGTCTCTGATGTGACCTTTGTTGCGTAGGTGTGATCGAGGCTAGGAAGACTTGTCTTCTCTACTAAATCGCCGAGTGAAAAGACAATCCCTTTTCACAATCAAGGTTCATTCCCTCAGTTATTATAAGCTGTGTATGAACTGCTGTCTCTGTACTTCTGTTTGAACGAGAAAGTTGACATCAAGACAATGACAGCTATGCACGAGAATAAATAATTTGATTGTATTATATTATTTCGGGTCTAGTTATAGACAGGAGTCTGGAGTCCTATCATTTGATAGGACTCCGACTCCGACTCCAGCAAAAATGATAGGACTCAGGGACTCCGACTCCGCATCCCTGCTACTACTTTTCGAAATTATGATAAATTGAAAGCGAAACGCATGGTATTGTTGATAAAAAATAGAAAAGAAATGAATTTTAAGAATGAGATTAGTGAAACATCGACTTTAGCTAGCGACCAAATGAAACGAACTCTTGATTTTCTAAAGGAAAAAGCTGCTAATTCATGGCTGTCAGCTCTTCCTTTGAGGTCCCCGGGATATTCTTCAATAAGAACGAATTCAGGGATGCGATAAGGTTGATATACAACTGGCCAATAACAATAACTCCCTCACATTGCGGCGGTAGAGCAAGAAACAGTATCAATCATTCCTTGAATTGCAAATTAGGTGGATATGTTTCTTTACGCCATAACCTCGTTCAGGATGTTATTGCAGAACTTCTACATGATGTCTGTAAAGATTTAAACATTGAACCTGAGCTTTTTCCAGTGGAGAATGATGTCTTTCTACTGTCAGGATCCAATGATGATCGTGCCACGTTGGACATTTCTGCTCGGGGTGTTTGGGGAACTTTAGACAAATGCTTTTTTGATATAAGAATTACAAGTAGCAAGCACACTCCAAAAAGAAGGCCAAATGTGCAGTGATGACTCATCACCCCCTCCCCAGAGAGAGGAAGGAGCTCGCCAAGAATGTGGAGGTGATCGGACCGAGAGGAAACCAACCCCTCCCCCTCCTGTGAGACTTTGGTTGCTAGACTTCGGTGTTCCACCCTTGGGATGTGATAAGTTATGGACGCTTTGGGATAAGATAGGCCATTTTTCGGGATGAATGAGTGCTCGAATGGAGAAACGGAGGGAAAATTCGGACTCTACATGAAATTTTGGATCGGGTTGGTTGTTGGCCGTTGGACTTTGGATGCAAGACTTCGGTGTTCCACCTTGTGGATGTGTCATGTTTTGGACATTTTGGGATGAGAAAGGTTATTTTTCAGGATGAAGGAGTGCTCGCATGGAAAACGGAGGCCAGATTCGGATTCTACGCGAATTTTGAGTCAGGGGGTTGTTTCCAGCTTAGTCGGACGAGACTTGGAAAACCGACCCCTCCTCCCCCCTCCTGTCTGACTTTGGTTGCTAGACTTTGGTGCTCCACCCTCGGGATGTGACCAGTTGTGGACGCTTTGGGATAAGAAGGGCCATCTTTCGGATTACTGAGTTCTCGCATGGAGAAACTGAGGCCAAATTCGGAGTCTACATGAAATTTTGGGTCAGGAAGGATGTTTCCAGCTTAGTCGGACGAGACTTGGAAAACCGACCCCTCCCCTTGGGCAGGCAGACTTGGGTTTCATGGTTTCCTCTCTATAATTGGAACGAGAGATCATATGAAGAAACGGCTTTCAGATTTGGAATCCTCATCACTTTCTGCATCTGATGGGTGGGTTTATAGAAAAAGTTGAGACACGCCTCCTGTAGTGTTTTCAAACTTAGGATTTTTGCAGGTTTTGGATGTTTTGGGATGAGAAAGGCCACTTTTCGGGATGAACGAGTCTTCAGAGAGGAAAACCGAGGCCAGATTCGGAATCTACGTGAATTTTTGGGTCTGAATACTTGTTCCCAGCTCCATCGGATGAGAATTGAGAAACCTCACCCCTCCCCCCTCCATGCCGGCAAGCCAGCAAGCAGACTTGGAAAACCAGAGAAGGGTTTCGGAAATGACGGGAAGGCAGAAGGCAGGAAATACTTGTGATATTTCTCGACCGACTTCTCTCCACTATATAAATGGAGTTTCCACCGACAGGCATCAGTTCAATCGCCAGTCGAGATACAGGTAGGTGAACTCCGGAGCTCCGATGATAGCATTGGAAATCTCCAGGCAGATTTTTCGATTGCCGCACTCACCTAAGTTGTCAGAGTGAGTGGAGAGCCAGGAGATGGCCTAGTCTCCAGGCCATCGTAGTAGGCCTAAACTTTAAAGGCATGTATCTTTGCTTGTAGGAATCGGATATACTTCGTTCAACGTTTGTTCGAGAGCTCATGATTCAGGTCAAGTCATATACTACTAATAAACGTTCTATAAAAAGTGCTAAACTGCCAAAAAATTTAAATTCGTTATTTTTGGATGTTTTCTGGGGTTTTCGACCCTGCTGAATTCAACGAAGGCATTTATGAGTGTGTACGAGAAAGAACTTAAACACTAAAGAAGAGAGAGAGAGTGATGTCTTTACAATTCTCATTTGCCTCTCGCAAGTGCATGGCACGGAGATTTTCGTTGTAATATTCTAATGACAGGGTGTTCCTCCGGGACAGCGGATGATGCTGTAGTGATAAATGTGGCAAGGGAGTGTGTCATATTTTAGACCGAAACCTCTGGGGCAACTCATGTTGGGCATTTGACACAGTTCTCAACGTAGCACTTTGAACGCCAATCGGTTGAGTCATAGCTATCTTGTCATGGATGGCCTATAAACATCTCCATTGCAAAACGCTTGTGGATCGCGACAGGGCTGCTATCTGGCCACTCTCTACATTTAGACACGACTTGCCTCTGACGATCGCATGATCAATGTAAGCCTCGGTGGCTATCTGCTTCACATGGAGAAATGAAGAACTGCATTTTAATGCAACATGAGTTCTTATAAGAGCTGCCTCTATCGCCGAGGCTAAATGATGAAGGGATGAAACGGGAGGTCACCCTTGCACCACATGCAACAAACAACAGTCTTCTCTCTCATGTAGCAAGCAATCTCATATCATACGAATGAAAAGTCGTTGACTATAATCAATAAACGCAGTGACAGGAGGAATAAATGGCTGTTTCATCCACACTTCAACATGGTGGGAATGTTTTATAGATGTATAGCATTAGAAAGTTCATGTTTCACTAAATGTAACGGTTAGCGCAGTCAGAATGTGTAGAAGGATGTTTTATAAAAGCAGTGGTTGCCAGCGCTAGAAAGTTTCATCTAATAGGTTTTATGAATTTTACTGCACTGTGTAGATTTTTTTACATTACGTACTTTCGTTGCTCTGGCAGTGTTAAAAGGTTTTACATTGCTATCAAAAAGTCCCTTTCATATTTCAAATTAATCTAACTTTGTTGATATTCAATATTTTTGCGCGGTTTAAAGACTGGTTTGTAGCCAGAACGCCCAAGTTTTGTTTTATGCCTCGCAGCTTATTGTTTCTCGAGCAGGTGTGCGAAAATTAGCGTGAATCATCAATAGTGCGTCATGATGAATCATCACTATCAGTCATTGCTAACACCGTAGCCGTTCACTTGTTATTTTGTCGATCACTATGCTGTCGCTGGAACAAAGCATAGAAGTTGTGCGCCTAATGATAAAGTATGAATCCACCACTGTAGTTCGCCGAGAACTTCAACGGCAAAAGTGGGAGAACATTCCATCTGACCCGACAATGCGATCTCTACTCAAGAAGTTCTTAGAGACTGGGAGCGTCGTTGACAGGGATAGAAGTGAACGTCCCAGAACTTCAGTTAACGACGATAACTGTGAGGCCGCAGCTGCATATCTTGCAATGACACCTGATGACTTTCATTCCGTTAATGAAGTGAAAAATGTGCTGGATATCTCGTTCGGATCAACGCATTCCAAACTACGGCGCTGTTTAGAAATGAAACCCTACAAACTTCAGCTACACCAACGCTTGAGTGATGAGGATAAAGTGGCAAGAGTCTTTGCATGTGAGACTATGATTGAGAAAAACGAAGAGACTGGTTGTTTTGCAAAATTGATAACTTCAGATGAAGCAGTCTTTCATTTTAATGGAGCAGTAAACCGCCACAATTGCAGGATATGGGTTAAAGAGAAGCCACAACCATGTCTGATAAAAGAACATTCGTCGCCGAAAGTTGTTGTGTGGATTGGAATGAATTCTACACGCTTGTATGGACCATTCTTTTTTAATCAGCCGACTGTTAATGACAATTATCTTGAAATGCTGCGAACTTTCTTCTTGCGGGAGCTTCAACAAGAAGGAATTGTGGATGAAGTTTGGTTTCAGCAAGACGGGGCTCCACACTATTGGGCGACTTCAGTGCGAAATTTCCTCAACGATGTTTTTCATGATCGATGGATTGGAAGAAATGGTCCACTCCCCTGGCCAGCACGATCGCCAAATCTCTCACCCCCAGATTTCTTCTTTTGGGGACATTTGAAGAATGCCGTCTACAAGTGTCGCCCAAGCAACTTGAATGAACTGAAAGCTTCCATTGTGGAAGAATTACTGAATGTTCACTCAGACATTCTGCAGAGAGTAAACAGTTGTTTCGAAGATCGTCTAAGACGTTGCATTGATTATGATGGAGATACTGTAGAAAAGTAATTGATTCTATTGATTCCAACAATAGTGCGCAAATTAGTTTGTTGCTATCAGCTGCTAATCAGCTTGTTTGAAAAAGTTATAAGATTTAAATGATACCAAATGTACTTGGTTGTACTGTTATTTACCTTATTTTGCCATATTTCGATATATCATTATTCAATTTCTCTGTAAAATTGATTACATTAAATGACTTAGGGTAAAACTTGGGCGTTTTGGCTACAAATCAGTCTTTAAACCGTGCAAAAATTTTGAATATCACCAAAGTTACATTAATTTGAAATAAGAAAGGGACTTTTTGATAGCACTGTATATTGAGTTGAGACGCGTACTACACTCGCGCTATACACTGAGTTGAGTACTGTTTTATGAATACAGGTAAAGTCTTGTCACAAACGCTAGTAGTGACAATGTGAACACTAAATCAGAGACATAGGCATGTGGCAGATGTAACAGATTGAAACTAAGGGTTGGCAAGAAAAAAGATGTTTCATCAATCTGTACCGCATGTGTTAGAAGTCTTGTAGGTGTGAGTATCATACGAGACAACCATTCAACCTTAGACATTGTTTCATTCTAAGCGACTGTAAAATCGCGTTAGAACTGTGTCGTTCATACTATGTCTCAGATGTGATAGGAAGAAAGATGACAGATGCAGTGGAGTTTAATAATGAATTTTGTTCCTTACGAGAATTTTTATCGTCAAAGGCTCTCGAGGTGTTATTAGGGACTACATCATCTCATTTCATCATGAAAAGGCAGACTTAGAATTTGCTATCGCTAAAGGTTACCTCGTTTTCCAACAGCTCCTGGACAGTTTGATGAATAAAGATGTGAAAGGACGTTTAGTTGCAGAGATCGACTTTGAGAAAGTGACTGATGAACATGGGGGTGAACGTGTAGTGTTTCATTTTGCATCATGTTCTGCAGAGACGATACATGATTCCAAAGATTTCTATCAGCGACACATGGCGAAAATTGCATCTCGACTAGATTCATTTCATGAGCATGAATCCAACTTGCTCTTATGTCGCATAAAACACATTCATATTCAGCTGAATGTGCTAAACTAGATTTGTCTACAAGATTTGGGAAAAGCAATCATGAGTCAGTTATCTGCGTGCCTCCTTTTCCCTGTCGCAAATGAGTTCTCTTATTGGCTATCATTAACTCATGACACACATCGTAAGTCCTTAAGTTCATAATCCAAGGGTCAGGTATCTTACGACAAGATATAGGGAGTTATAACTTTATACAAATTCATTTTTCACTGAGCATTGTTACAGTGTGGTGATCCTGCAACAGGGGTGAGACACGAGCTGAATTAATGATTCGTCAAAAGAAGGAAAAGAACACAATCATGGAGTTGTAAGAAAGGAACTTCTCAATGGCAATAAAGGCAGGTGATCCAAGGAAGATTACCGATTGTCTAGAAACGATTGACTATGTGAAGAAAGCAACAACAGTAAGTCATCAAAGACAATCCAACATGCCAAAAGAGGGAAGATGGTTTCGACATAAACAGAAATATCAGTGAAGAACATCCTTCCTTTAAAACATGAAGACATCGCACACTCACACATGCACAGCACACTGCTTCATCGCGCTTCTTCGTGAATGACGCATGAGCCTTTACGAGGCTAGCCATAATGAAGCCTGAAAGTCATTTGCTTTCATGACGGTTCCAAGACCGTGTAACTCAGAGGATGGGTGGAAAATTGATGAGATCAATGTAAGTGAAACATCAGAGACACTTCAATAACGCTAAGTCTATCGCGTTGGTCATAAACTCTGTCAAATCTACATATGAGATGCATTACTAAGTTTTGATAGTCATCGCATTGAGCAATGAAGGATATTGCGTTACTCATATGAATGAACAAAAGTTAGATTTACATGTCATCGAAGAAGAAAATGCAAACCAAGTGCGACATAAAGCGTAGAGATGAACATATAAAAGTTTTGCATACGGAAGTTTTTTAGATGTATGGATGTGTTACACACCTTTGTTGTGAATGAAGTCAACAATGTTTTTACAATGTTAAGTACATTATTTAATGCGTCAATGACATGGAAAAAATCCTAAAGTCCATAAGCTAAAGGTAGGGTTCCCTACCGTTGGATTTAGAGATTTAGTGCTTTGTATAACATACATTAACAATAATTGTTGTTGTAGAGTGCATACACGTATTTACTAACTTAACCAAGTATGAATGACATACTTCGATAGGTAAATTGCTAAAGTCCATAATCTAAAGGGTAGGGTTACCTACGGTTGGATTTAGGGATTTATGGTTTTATATAGCACAAGTTAATGCCAACCGTTAGTGTACAGTACATTTATCAACTCAACCATTTGTGGATGACATACTTCGATCGATAAATTGCTAAAGTTCATAATCTAAAGGCAGGATTATTTACGGTTGGATTTCCGGATTTAGCGTTTTTTGTAACATAAATTAACGATCTCTTTTAGTGTAGAGTACATGCAACACATGATGCATATGTTCGCTTTATGGAATGACTTTGAACGTAATACTCAATTTCATGGTGAAAAGACAGGTTTCATGTCGTTGATAAGATGTAGTGACATACTCATTGTTATACACTTTACATTTGATGCAGTCAGCTGATATGTGATTGATGCATGTTCAATAGAAGAGTTGAATACATTGTATGCATTTTAGTGATTGGAATAATAGGGGTGTAAAGAGTTGATTAGGAAAATATATAATAGTCAACGTATTTAAGTTTCTTGTTATCCAAGCTAGAAATATGCAAACATCATTTATCAGTCAGTGTTGTACTTTAACATCCATGTTTTGTACAAGGTAGGATTCGTCGGACGTGTTATGACGAACGGTTGGATAAATTCATGAAGCGTTGAGTAACACAAACCAAGTATTAAAACGAAAAGCACAAGTGAGAAAAAATGTATGACATTAAATACTTAAGTATTTCATGTTAAACACAAGGTAATGATGATGCATAGGAATAATCGATGTAATCAATGTCTTGCCTCACATGCTTTTACTTATACGTTTACTGTAACTATAATGACAGAAGAACAAATTTTCGTACTTCGCCTTTTATTAACGCAATAACAATTCAATCTGAAATGATAATACAACGTTTATACAAATGAAAGAAAAAATTACAAAACGTATTTACAAATTACCTTTAACTGTACAGGATAAACCACGGCCACGCAAGAAGAAATGTCTGTTCACCGTTCCACGCAAAGTAAAGTCACGTAGTGAAAGCAAATTGATGATGATCTGATGTTCACGATGTTCACAATACAATAAATACGGACAAATGAAATGAAGGCAGATCGCACTCACAACACACATCGCACGCATCGAACATAACAATGTAACATGAAAATGACGCAATGATGACAATGACAATTACGATGACAATAATAACTAACAACAAACGATCAAGACCTACACCCCCGCCTGTGGCAAACACTTAAAAAATCAAAAAAATAGGAAAAAGTGTGAAGCCAACAAAGAGTATCAGTAACAGTATCGTATTGAAATCGTAAAAAAAATATGAAGCTCTATATTATCGATAAAAAATAATGAAAAAATTTCAAAAGGCAGCTAGGGCAAATTACCTAATTCGAAAGCAGAAGATAGAAGACAGACTTTTGTAATAGGTCTAGCAAGAAAAGAATAGCGTTTATTTTTTACGTCGTAAACCTTGATCTTGACCGACCTTACCAACCCATCACTACTTGGATATGCCTCCTCAACTATACCCATTTGCCATTTCCCGCGTGCTAGATTTCTGTCGATGAGAAGTACCACATCTCCTTTGTCAATATTTTCTCTCTGTTTGGTCCATTTGTTTCTTTGCATTAACGTTGGAATATAATGTCTCATCCAATTTTCCCAAAATTCGTTAACAAGGGCTTGTACTTGATTCATTTCTGTAATTTACCACTGGTCAAAATGAATTGGGGAACTTCAACGTTATTATGTCCGCATAAAAAATGGTTCGGGGAAATTGGCGATTCATCTAATACTGATGTACTGGATGGATATAAGGGCCGCGAATTAGCGAGATTGGCAATTTCTGGCAAAAATGTCCTCCAAACTTCCTCACGCTTCTTAGCATAGCCACAAACACCGGCTTAAGTATTCCTGACAGAACGTATCATTCTCTCAACAGCACCATTGTGATGGCTTGCACCAGGAGGTAAAAATTTCCACGTGAATTCACATTTTCGTTGAGCAGCAAATTC
This sequence comes from Prostheceraeus crozeri, assembly GCA_907163375.1. Taxonomy (NCBI): domain Eukaryota; kingdom Metazoa; phylum Platyhelminthes; order Polycladida; family Euryleptidae; genus Prostheceraeus; species Prostheceraeus crozeri. The sequence goes on from CAJQUW010008708.1 coordinate 109,733, forward strand.
TTGAATTTCCTCTTTATTCCAGTTTTGTATCACTTCAGTAAGAAATTTCTGGGCTCCCACGAAGTTAGTCCCATTGTCTGATGTAACAATCTCTGCATGACCGCGTATGGTTGAGAATCTACGGAATGCTAGCAAAAAACTTTCGGTTGATGCATCACAAACAAGCTCTAAATGTACAGCCCGTACAGTGAGACAAGAAAAAATGCAACCATATCCGTCTGATGTAGAATTCCTTGCATAGATAACTTTGAGGGGCCCAAAATAATCGATAACGGTATGATAGAAGGTAGGAGTATAAAGTTCAGTTCTTATACTAGGTAGATCAGCCATGAACTGCTCACTGCTTTTATCTCTTAATTTTCTGCACTTGACACATTTTTTGGTGATTTCTTAGCAAAGTTTGCTGCATCTTGTTACCCAAAACTTTCGTCTCATCTCTGCCAGTGTGCGTTTATATCCAGGATGAGCCATATCTTGATGACATTTCTTTGCCAGCAGCATAGAAAGACGATGTGATCCATCTAAAATAATTGGGTATTTCTCAGCATACGATATTCCCATGTTGCCCAATCTTCCCTTGGCCCTTATTATGCCGTCATCGTCGAACGGACTTAATGAAACTAAATTCGATTTTTCCAACGTCCTCTGCGCGTTCAGCAAAATATATTTTTCTGCCGCCTCTAATTCTGTCATAAATAAGAACTTGCTTTACGAAGGTTTCCTTTTGCATGCATCTATGAATCTCAAGACCCATCCCATCACTTTTCTCAGTCTCTCAAATGTAGAAAATGTAGTATAATCGATAAATCTAGTAGTCTCTTCGCTAGAAAGATCGGAAACTGTATTAACAGACCTCTTCTTTTCGCTGTCAAAATTCTCCGTTATTTTCATCTCAGCAGCTGGCCATTCCTCCTCACCTAGTGAAAGAAATTGAGGTCCTTTTATCAAATTATCCAAGTCTTTGACACATATTCCTTTCGACAACTTGTCCGCCGGATTCAAAAGACTCGGCACATGTCTCCAAATAGATGGATCAAAAGTCCTCTGAATTACTCCGACTCGAACTTGAACATATGGCTTAAACTCTTTTGAATTACTGTGAATCCATGAAATAGCCGTCATACTATCAGTCCAAAGGATAACATTGTCGATCTTATACCGTAATGCTTTTAAAACAGTTTGAGCAAGGCGAGACAACATTGTACAGGCCATAAGTTCATATCGTGGAATCGTTTGAGCTTTGATGGGTGTGACGTTAGCCTTGGCAGCAACAAAGGCACATTCGTAAGAGCCATCTTGCAAGGTCCACCTTAAAAATATGCAAGCCCCATAAGCTTTCTCACTTGCGTCAGCAAACCCGTGAAATTGTACACCCTGGGAATCTTGAGGTTCAATACATCTTCGAAATTTGAAATCACTTGCATCACTCAAACTTTCAAACAAACCAGCATGACCATCTAGATTGACTTTGTCGTCCCATTTTAAGCCCCTTTGCCATAGATCCTGCAAAAATATTTTTGCCCTTATAGAAATTGGAGCGATTAAGCCTAGCGGATCCCAGTGAGACGCAATAAAACCAAATACTTGCCTCTTCGAAGGATTGTCATTCAATGGTTTGACTCGGTTTATCAAACTAATCACATCCTCGTTTTTATCCCAGTAATATCCCAAAACCGTACAACTATGCTTATCAGTTTGATCGATTGATGAAATATTACTGTTCCACTTTTTGATCGCAAATCCTCTTTGATTTGGAGCGTTTTCGATACCTTCAAGTATTTCTCTAACTTGCAGCAAGTCGTCATTAGATTCTGCAATGTCATCAACGTACCGCCCATTTCTTAATATTTCCTTGATAACTGGTTTATCTGAAGCAAAATCTTCGGCAACTTTCAGCATGACGTAGCCAGCTATATCAGGGCTAGACCGGTCACCAAAAGGTACTCTCGTCATTCGATAAGTCGTTGGCTGCTTACTAAGATCGCAATCCCTCCAGAGAAACCGATGGAACTTTTGATCTTCATAATGAAGACTTATCTGATGGAACATTTTTTGGATGTCCCCTGTTACTGCAATCTTCTCTTCCCTAAATCTCATGATCACGTCAATCAATGAATTAGTGTAGTTCGGGCCTTTAAGTAGTAAATCATTCAGTGATATGCCGTTGCATTTTGAGGCAGCATCAAAGACTATTCGGTACGGTGTAGATTCCTTTTCTTGTCTGATTACTACATGATGAGGTAAATACCATCCACTAGACGCGTTGATTTCTTCTTCAGACACTGGTTTAGCAAATCCATCACTAAATAGCTTCTCAATTTGTCCTGTATAGTACTGCTTGAGCTTTGGATTTCTAAGCAACTGCTTCTCAATATTTTTAAGTCGTTGGAAAGCTACATCGTAATTGTTTGGTAGAGCATTAGAGTCACCGTTCCAAGGCAGTTTCACGCAGTATCGTCCGTCAACATATTCGATGGATTGATTTATTTTTTAACTGAATAAATCTTCCTTTTCACACTTTTCGCAAACCGGGGATCTAACACCCATACTTTCAGTTTCAAAACATTTCGCAAGAGGCTCTGTATCAATTTGAATGAGGTTTATTGCAGGTGCTGAATTACGTGACTCTCCACCAATAATAACCCAACCTAGTGGTGTCCTTTTTGCTAACCTACCTTGATAGTTTTCTACTATCTCCAAATCTTGATGAACAGCGGGGATATCTACTCCCAATAAAAGGTCAACTTTGCCGCCTTCCAGCAAGAATTGATCGGGCTCTATCATAGAAAAACTCTCCAGTACGGTTTTTTCAATAGGTAACATATCTGCACAGATCGTAGGGAGCTCATAGCAATCGACAGAGAATCTAGGTTCCCCTTCCGTGATTGAAGAAATTCAATTGATAACTTCCTTGAATGGCTACTCTCAATGCTACCACCTGCAACAGTAAATTCTATCCTTTCCTTAGGTCCCGACAAGCCGACTTTGTTTGCGAAGGACTTCCGGACCAGAGATTGCATGCTCGCACCATCAAGTAATGCATTAGCAAAGAACCTATCGCCATGCCTGTTATACACATGTATCTTCACTGTCGGTAAATGTATATGACCTTTGCATACTTTCATCGTATTAATTGACTTTGAATCAGTATCAGTCTTTACCTCATCTACGTTTCATGCGTTGCGTATGTCTTCATGTAATAGGAAACTATGTCTGTATTTGCAACCCTTAACGCCGCAAACTTTATTCCGGTAGCAATCTTTTCTCAAATGACCTTTTTTAAGACAGTTGAAACACGCATTTGCTTCCAGAACACATGCTTTTCGTTCTTGCATATTCTTCTTGATGAAAATGGGGCATTTCCAAATCGGGTGATTACCGCGGCAAAGCCAACATGTCTGTTCACGAGTCTCACTTCTTTGATAACTGAACACTTGAAATCGCTTTTGATCCTTAGACTACTTAGCCTCGGTAGATGAAAAAACATTCCTCCGTACTTTAGTTTCCTCATCCAACCAACGAGAAAATTCCGCAATCGAGTTTCCATTCCTAGCTCGTTTGTACAAAACTACATCTTCAGAATCAAGTTTGCTCAACAGTTCATTCAGAACGAATATATTATTTGCCTGTGTATACCTGTTTATCTCTTCCATCTTTTTCAGAAATTCTCATACTCTATTAGCGAATTGTGAAAATGCATTGAAATCGCCTTTTCTCACTTGTTTCATACTTTGTACATCCTTAAGTAAGCAATCTGCAATACTTTTAACACAACCGTATCTAGCATCCAGGTGATTCCACGCTGCCCCGTAGGTAGAAAACCCATCCAAATCATGCTTACCTGTACCACTTAGAGCGAGTTTGAGTCTCAGCAAAGCCATTTCATCGGTCTCTGATTCAACCATTTGCTTGAACAAAGCTTTCCAGTTTATGTAATCTGATATTTCCACAAAATTCTGGAATCATGACCCTTTGAAGATTCGAAGACTTTCCTACAGACGACTGATCCAAACTTGATATGTCTACAGGTAAGCGATCTCTATCTTTCATTTCTTTAATGGCCTGCCTCGCACGCACCTTCATGTCTATATACTGTATATCTATATCATCCAAATAATCGTCTGAATCTAAATCTCCCTCCTGCTCATCTAATACCGCCTCATGCATCTCTACAACCTTGTTGTAAGCAACAGTTAGGTCCTTCAATTCTTCTTCCACGCAAAAATTATCCACCAAACTATCTAGCATTACTGCAATATGATTTAGTCTCCTTGTAAACATTCGCTTCGCCGAGCTGCGTGCCTTAATGCCCTCCTCACTCATTTCTAAGTTTATTATGCCTTACTAAACGCGACAACGCCTACACGAGTACTAAAGTAGACTTAAACCTTAGCTGCACGTACACTACTGAGACTTAACTTTGAGCACAGTTGAAAAATTAACGTACAAAAATTATAAAAAATATAAAATGGGGCGTTATAAAGCCCAAATAAGTAGTAAGAGATTAGGGAAGCTTAGCAAATACAAAGAATGAGTTCTATTCAAAGCAGAAAAATATAGGTAATAGAAATTACAAAATATTTATCTGAATAACGTATTGATGTTTGATAATAATGGCTACTGCTTAATGAAATGTTCGTAGACTAAATATTGATGCCAAAAGTTATTCACAAATAGTCTTTGGTTATCTGATAAGTATACTCACGCAAACTCCTGAGAATCTCACTGCAGGTTACTTGATTTGCACCTTGACACCATATAGACCACCCAATACACGAACTTGAGCTGATTTCAAGAGAAATAATTGCTTGTGGATTGTTCACCAATAATTGACCAATTTTGACTCAAGTCTTGAAATTGAAGTTGAAGATACACTGCTCGCAGTTGATCCAAGTTGAAGATTGTAATGACAGAAGAACAAATTTTCGTACTTCGCCTTTTATTAACGCAATAACAATTCAATCTGAAATGATAATACAACGTTTATACAAATGAAAGAAAAAATTACAAAACGTATTTACAAATTATCTTTAACTGTACAGGATAAACCACGGCCACGCAAGAAGAAATGTCTGTTCACCGTTCCACGCAAAGTAAAGTCACGTAGTGAAAGCAAATTGATGATGATCTGATGTTCACGATGTTCACAATACAATAAATACGGACAAATGAAATGAAGGCAGATCGCACTCACAACACACATCGCACGCATCGAACATAACAATGTAACATGAAAATGACGCAATGATGACAATGAAAATAACGATGACAATAATAACTAACAACAAACGACCAAGACCTACAGTAATTATCATGGTGATTAAACTGTGAATCTCACCAGCATGACTTTTACAATCTGAAGCATTTTGGGACTCTAGGTAGACCATGACCAAAGAGTAAATAAAACTTAAGTGAAATACAGGTTCATATAGAGGTTCAGGATTCTGGAACGTTTGTACTGTTGATATGAATGTTGTTCGACAGATACTTATTGGAACCGTTAAATGATCTGCTTTACAGTGAACAAGAAAATCAATAAGAGTGATGGAAAAACGTCTTTACAAATAGTGACAAGTGAAAACTCTACTAAATGACTGCATACATGCATTTTATCATCCATCAACAAAATTAATTTAGTCCAAGTAAGTTACATTAATGTTAAAAGTTATACGCTGACAGAGACATAAGTTCACTGAATTACACAGCAACACTCCTAAATCACTAATTCCACAGGATAGGCATCCCAGTGTCAAGATTTAGGGATTTAACGTTTTATACGTGCAAGTTACATGGATAAATCACTAAATCCATAGGATAGTCAACCCTATGGCAAGATTTAGCTTTTTATATGATCCATGTTAGCGATTTCTGTTCGTGTAGGACGTGACTCAATGAGTGTAGTCAGATGATGTATCATCAACTTAATTCACTTGGTTGTATGATGAAGAAAGAAGATAGAACAAAGATAGAAGTGTATGGTATTGAAAGCGATCTCATAAAGTTTAGAACACATAGTAGAAACATTGTAGGAATATGTTAAGTGAAAAGTTGCGTCACATGAGATGAGTGATGCATGAATTACCTCTACCTAGCATTGAAATGAATTGGTGGTATAACAAACAAGCTGTGTGTGTTTCAATAACATATCATGTACATACTGTGTCGTTTTCTTTTCACATAAAGTTGGGGTTCAAATAGATAGGACTGACTTATTAATAATGTCATAACCATTCCAGTATTTGCAAAGTTAGAAATAAAGTCACAACCGTGTCACTGTTTGTAAAGTGAAAAATAATGTCAACCATTTCACTGTTTGTAAAGTTAGAAATAATGTCAACCATGTCACTGTTCGTAAAGTTTAAAATTAAGTCATAACCATTTCACTGTTTGTAAAGTTAGGAATAACATCATAACTATTTCACTGTTTGTAAAGTTAGAAATAATGTCAACCATTTCACTGTTCGTAAAGTTAGAAATAATGTCAACCATTTCACTGTTCGTAAAGTTAGGAATAATGCCAACCACTTCACTGTTTGTAAAGTTAGGAATAATGTCAGAATCATTTGACTGTTCGTAAAGTTGGAAATAATATCACAACCATTTCACTGCTTGTAAAGTTAGAAATAAAGTCAAATTTATATCTGACAACGTATCTTCTGGGTTATGGGAAAACATGTCACTTTCCTGACTTGTTTCATCATTAAGTATATTTCGCAAAAGTTTTTCTATCGGTAGGATAACATCGCCCACTTGCATCTTTATTTAGTTTAGGTCGCTGACTTACATGTCTACAAATAGTACTGACTCATCATAAAGCGCCAGTCAAACTTGTAGATGACCTTTTCACCGACAAGTGTGTGGGCGGTAGTTCATCAGCATTAGGATGACTCATTCAAAACACATCATGTGGTTAACACGATTCTATTAACTGTGACTCATGCAGATAACGCATTTAAGATTTAACAATGTCAGCTACTTTACTGACATCACGTAAACCGGCTATGATACAATGTCCGTTGTGAAACACTGCAATATGTACAGGATGCCACTTCCGAATCAGAGCAGCAGGAAAGAGTTCAGTGTCATGAAATATACAATGATTGCTGGTTTTAATGTTTGATAGATTCACTATCATCTTCAATTGAACAGACACTACTATATTCTTCAATGTCAAGGGCTGAGACGTAGATGAGGCATGAGTGTTCGCATCTTCTTGACGACTTCGTAACAAATGGACTGCATCACGAAATGAGAAAGGTTTCCTAGGACTTGCATTTTTCCGCAGCGAAAGATTTGAAGATTTCGGCCGTTGCTCATACAAATGACCAACATTTGCGGACGACCGCGATGAAACACTAAACAAATTAACTAACATTGTGTCGAACAATCTCTTTGGGAATGGTGAGATTTTCTTTCAGGAATGTTTCAAGAGTATTGAATTGTAACCGTGTCCAATAGTCTAACGGCACACATACAGCGATGCATACTGTGTTGAGACAACCTTTAGATAATCCATCCGATGACTTGGTGTTTTTATGGCAACGACTTTTCCATGATGAGTTATCTTATGATCGAAAGCATTTTTACCCGATGCTAAAGTAAGGGAGTTCAGTGAACCCAGTGCGAGTGCAGAGGAGTTGATGGCTTCGAGCAACTGCATGGTTAGCGAAAGGGCGGAAATGATTGCCATGAGCTCACTCGTCCGTTTTATAACCACACCTAGCTCCAATCACATGCTTTTCTCTTTTCATGTTTTCCCTGTCTTTGCTACGTGACGAAGAGTGCAGCTATATCACGCGTGGTCTTTTCACCGTGTGGGTGGTTCATCTGTAGGTTCGCACGCCCCTATTCATATGCAATAACTATCCTCTCACAACGAACAAAGTCGTTCTAGTCCTCACTTCACAGACTTAAGTGACACGCCCCTTTCAACGAACAAAGACCTATTAGCAACAAGGCAGAGTGACTCATGTTGCGACATGCCCGCTTTACCGAACAAAGACCTATTAGTAGCAAAACGGAATGACTCATTTTGCTGCATAAATCATTGAAAAGGTATATCTCAATAAAAAAGGACCTCTATTGAATTATTTCATCTACACAACATGTTGACTGTCAAACAAAGGCGTTGTTGTAAACACACTCAGGTGAATCATTATATGTTTAACAACATATGCATTTCCTCAATCGTCTCTTCCATCCTCTCCATAATTTCCTCTGTATGTCGTGCATAAAATTGATCACTAAGAGTAATCCATTCTGGGCAATAGGATCCAAAACGAAGTGGTTTTTCCGAATCTTTCAACTCAATGTAGGCAATGAGTCTACCCTTCACATCTTGAGGTTGCAAATTCTCTAATAATCTTCTGAAGAGAGGAAGGCTCTCAGTTGCTGCCACTTTCACATCATTAATCTTTACTTTATGTAAGTTTCCAATCTTGTAAAAATCCATCGAATCCTTGTTGATCAAGAGTCAAATCACCCATGTGGTTACTTAATGTACGATGTGTCATCATGAACGTTGTGAACACTCACTAGATTTAATATTGCTTCAATGACTTGCACTATGAATAAAACAGAAATAACAAACATGATCCACTGTAAGTTTATTCAACATCAGTCAAATACAATTGACAAAGCAATCAGAGAGTAGTGAATGCAAATCATGAAAACATGTTCAGACTCTATATACACCCATGCTGTTGACAATAATATAGATACAGTTCATAAACATCATAGAGACTACAATGCCAGCGTGGAGAGAGTTTTGCAATGTAGGTGGCTTTATTTCTAGTATTACAATCGGATGGTGGTCTGTAAAGGTGATGTCTCTCACCGAAGCATACAGACATATCAAAAATCATTTCATCTCTAAACTTCTTTTGATCACAATGCATATGATAGTCTTGGTTTACACGATCTACCCAACATGGTAAATATAAGTTATCAATGTGTAACTGAAGTGTTGCCGCTTCTCGTTCACAATCATTTCCTAATATTTTAACAATATAAAAACCTGACAGCCATCGCTTGAAATCACTTATCAAATACGTTTCATTTACAAATCCAATATGAATCAAAATATAACGATCAAGTCCATGTACATGACGTCGTGACCATTCATCTCTGTGTGGAGGACAGTAGTCAAATCTATCATACACACTAACAACAGTTTGATCACTTTCCCTCATTGCATTAGCACTCAAAACCTGCATTGGAATCCCCTCAAACAACCTACAATTTTTTGAAAGACTTAATGTACATTGCAAAATAATACATTGAGTAGGAACTTTACAAGGATGTCCGTCCTTCAAATATCAGAAGATACAAACGACATGATTGCAATGTATTAATTGAACATAACGCACAAGACCACGTTTTTCACATTCACTACAAACTAACTGATTAGAATATTTAACATTTCCATTTCGTGGCAGCACCATCTTTCTTTGATACACGACGACGTTTAGGTTTGGTCACAGGTTCTTGACTCTCTTTAACACATGAATCAATGACTTTTTCAATGTGATCAAGACCTCTTAACTGAGGCTGATGATGAATTTGAGCAATACGCAAATTGAGAGAAATATAATTACCGTCAGATTGATGAGGTCCCACATAAACAGCAGGCACCTCAATATGAAAGGAATAAAAGCCTACACCTAGCGTTGACAATTCTGTTTCAACTGACTGTTTAACTGTCACTCCTGAAGTAACTTTACAATACTTGCTTTGTAAAATAAAGCAGCAATTACCGTGATACAAAGGTTTATCATATGAAGTTTTCTTTTCTGGCCACAAATGTAATAGTTCAGTGGGAATAAGAGCCTTTTGCCTCACAACGTCTTTTAAAATGTCAAGCTGTTGACGCAACCAATAATCGATAGGTATACTCAGGTTTTGACCGCAACGATTTACTTGCGTATCAACTTTTGGTAAGTATACCGCTGGCGTTTGAAGATAGAGAACGACACCGTTGTAGCGCACTTGTTGTTTGTAGGTGGGATAGCCTTGAATTACCTTTCCGATTTTCGGATGCCACAGCTCGTGATGATGAGGATTGAGTGATGCAGCAGTATGAGTAGGATTCATGACCATGGCAGTCTGTAACGAATGAATACCACTAAGTACATTCATGATCATCATAGAAAAGAAAATCCTTAGCTTAGCAGTGACATATGAGGTGGCCCTTAAGAGGACCTTTTGGGGCGTTCACATGATTTAAAGTTTCTCACCAAAAGTCTAGCTCCTCGTTTCCATCCAGTAAACTAATGAGTGTACCCTTCCGCCTCGAATTAAGCTTCAGATCCTTAAACGACTTGAAGTTATAACGTCTAGGTGGCGGTGGTGGTGGAGGCGGTGATAGTTCGACAAAATATGTTTGTACAATCATCGGCCACACACTCTCCTGTACCTCTCTTCTAAAATGTTCGTAAGGTTTAGGCCACACAGTCATGACACTCACTTGCAAATTCGGAAACAGGATTGAATCGGGCAAAATTGAGACGGAGAATGGCTTGAGCAAGTCACACACGCTTTTCAAGTCAAGAGAATGAAATGAAGAGAAAATGGGGAGATGACTGCTTTTATAGGCTCCTCCGAATCCACACTTGACACTATGATAGCCAATGATAGAACTCCGCTTCTCCCCTGACTTCGTTGCGGCAGGGAAAAGGAGGCGCGCAGATGACTGACTCATGATTGCTTTTCCCAAATCTTGTAGACAAATCTAGTTTAGCACATTCAGCTGAATATGAATGTGTTTTATGCGACATAAGAGCAAGTTGGATTCATGCTCATGAAATGAATCTAGTCGAGATGCAATTTTCGCCGTGTGTCGCTGATAGAAATCTTTAGAATCATGTATCGTCTCTGCAGAATATGATGCAAAATGAAACACTACACGTTCACCCCCATGTTCATCAGTCACTTTCTCAAAGTCGATCTCTGCAACTAAACGTCCTTTCACATCTTTATTCATCAAACTGTCCATGAGCTGTTGGAAAACGAAGTAACCTTTAGCGATAGCAAATTCTAAGTCTGCCTTTTCATGATGAAATGAGATGATGTAGTCCCTAATAACACCTCGAGAGCCTTTGACGATAAAAATTCTCGTAAGGAACAAAATTCATTATTAAACTCCACTGCATCTGTCATCTTTCTTCCTATCACATCTGAGACATAGCATGAACGACACAGTTCTAACGCGATTTTACAGTCGCTCAGAATGAAACAATGTCTAAGGTTGAATGGTTGTCTCGTATGATACTCACACCTACAAGACTTCTAACACATGCGGTACAGATTGATGAAAGCACAGTTTTTATAAAACATCCTATACTATTTTATTTTGGTGTAAACGACTGGTGTAAACCTGTACGTTATGATAAAACATTCTAGCGCTGCGGTGAACATGGCTTTTATGAAACATCCTTCTACACATTCTCACTACAGTAGACGACTGTTCTAATTAAACCTGAAGTTTCTAATGCTGATTTCTCTTAAATGTAACACCCTCTATAAAACATTCCTACCATGTTGAAATGTGGATGAAATAGTTGAAACACGACTTTTCATTCGTATGATAAGAGATTGCTTGCTACAGAAGAGAGAAGACTGTTGCGTGTTCCATGTGGTGCAAGGGTGGCCTCCCGTTTCATCCCTTCATCATTTAGCCTCGGTGATAAATGAACTCATGGTTCTTTCTCACATGTATGAGTTACCTATGGCTAACCAGCGAAGGAGTGCTAGGGCACTCAGTGCAATGCTGATTTCATAAGGCAACCTGTGGCAGATAGCTAAATGTCGCCGTGGCGGTCAGAGTACAACGTTGAGACGAAAGACAACCACTTGGAAACATGACGCAGAGAGGTTTCTCAAGGATTACAATTGCCAACGTCCCATGCAATACTCATCGCTACGGACTTCACCGCTGTCTCGAAAGAAAGCCTACCAACAGGAGGTATTACACCGAAAATCTCATTGCCATGCACCCTTGAGTGATTGTTTGATAGCAGAACCACCAACATCTACCATGATAAAGGCAAATGTGAAACGTCAAGGCAACTCTCTCTCTTTGGTGTTCAAGCCATGAGAAGACTTGCTCGTATACACTTATAAATGCCTTCGTTGAATATAGCAGGGTCGAAAACCCCAGAAAACATCCAAAAAATAACGAATTGGGTAACAACGGAAAGTGGAGAAAGATACATAACAGAATTGAGTAAAAGTTTTCAGGAAGATCTAAAGAATATGGAAGTATATGAGGATGTTGATGACGAAATTTTACAAGTTATAACCAACACAGAAGCAGCTGCGACACCTACATCCACAAAAATTCAAACAGAGAGGCACATGAAGAGATTCAAGGCTTTCCTCGAAGAAAATGAATTGTCAACCAAGATCGAAAAGGTACCAATCAATATTCTGGCAAATTATTTATGCTTCTTCTACTATTCGTTGAAAACCAAAGATGAGAAACCGTATTCTGCTTAATCATTGGTCTGCATTCGTGCAGCGATACAAAGATACTTAAATAGTCCCAACGTTGACAGAAGAATCAATATTATTGATGACGTCCAGTTCAAGAGAGCTAATGGCATATTGAAAGCAATGGTCAAAAAGTGGATGAATTATGAAGGCACCAGCAATGTTAAATACGATTCGATTGACAAGGATGATTTAGTGAAAATCAAAGATTATTTCACACGTGACACGCCAGACGTTCTTCAGGAAGAATCATGGTTTTCGATTGTTTACTACCTTGCACTGCGTGGTCGAGAAGTTTTGCGTGACTTACCAAAGAATGCGTTGGAATTTTTATTTGATGCAAGTGGACGAGAATACATTTACATAAATACAACATACATCACCAAAAATGAGAGAATAAGAGAGAATAGCATTATATTTATCAAATGAAAATCAAAAATAACATAATACAGATACAAAAGATCGAGTTCAAGTAAAGTCACGTAAGTCATTTATAATGAGAGAAGAGAAAACAACAAATGAGTTTTGTCTTCTTTCCGTGTTGCAATGCGGAACGAGTACACGGCCACGACTATTTGGATGAATAACAATTGAATGCAATGGGTGACCAGGACATTGGCATTTTTCATAAAAATCCACAATGTGTTTTCAACGTCGTCTTTTAAAGTTTTCCCACGTGTTGATACACGAACAATCTGACACACAAATGATTCTTTTAGCACGTTTGAATATTCTTGATACAATACTTTGACAGTTACATTGAAGATTGCAGAACAAAGGTGTACAATAATAAATAAGATTGCCGATATTTGCTTTGAATATGATCCAAAGCTCATCGTGTGTAACAATATTTTTCAACACTCTTAAGAGATATAATCTTTTAAAACACTTAAATTCAATTTCACGAAAATGAGACTTCCACTTCAAAGTATTAGACCAAATGACACCCAAAGTTTTCAATTCGTCTACAAGCTCAAATGGTAATTCTAATTGAATAATTCGACGTTTCTTAGAAAAACACAAAGCTTTAGTTTTACTAACATTGATACTAGAGTTATTTTGGTCCGCCCAATACTTCATATGCTCGTATTCAGATAAAAAGATCGAAGAATTTGAAAATTCAGAATTGCCCATTAATGGTACAACTTCACAAATATCATCCGCATATTGAGCAATATGAGTACTATCAAAAATAGGTAAGAAATCGCAACAATACAGAGTAAAAAACATAGGTCCCAGCAAAGGCCCCTGCGGGTCACCACTTGTCACACTCAGAATCGAACTGATGATTCCTCGAATTTTTACACATTGAAATCTGTCAGATAGATATGATTTCATCAGTTGAACAAAACCTTTTGGAAAATTCAGTTTCAACAATTTTTGTAACAAAATAGTGTGATCCATGGTGTCAAATGCACGAGAAAAATCATAATTTATCATGACACAAGATTCTACGTCGGGTTTGTCCAGCATTTTTGTGAGAAAGTACATAGTACATTGATACAAGACAACAAGTTGTGATGGACTTTTGCCTATAGGCAGATTGACATGATGGTATACTGTTAGACAAAACATCACGCATACTACCCATGACATGAAACTCCAACAATTTAGCTGGGATGCTCAACAACGTAATAGGCCGTAATTGATTTAGTTTAGCGGGGACGGTCTTCGGAATCGGTGAAACAGTACATATCTTAAAAAGAGAAGGCAGTAATGGTTATTTGACCGGTCCAGGACAAGCATTTTAAAAAAATCAAGAACTTTTTTTTACCTCTAAAATCACCAATTTACGGGCCAAAATAGATGCGAAAATGGGAAAAATACAACAAATAGGAAACTAGCTTAAATTTATAAAAATACAAATGTGAAAAATACAACAAATAGGAAACTACCTTAAATTTATAAAAACAAATGGGAAAATACAAAAATAGGAAAGTACCTTAAATTATAAAAATGCAAATGAGGAAAAAATGTTTATGACCAAATGTAATAAAAATGTAGAATAAAATAATGATAATTACAAAAATGAATATGAACAAAAATATTCATTTAAAAATGGAAGATGAAAAAACAAAAGAACCATCAGCCCCTTTATATCCTTCATTATCATATGAAATGGATATAGCAAAACACAAAGATAGAGTCAGATACATGAAAGATAAAGAATCCCAATTATTACTTAGACTAGATCATTATGATAAATTAAGAAAACGATGGACGATAGTTAAGAATGTGACACAAGGAATTGGCATATTCTTAGCAATAAGTTTAGGTGCTCTCACTATTGTCATTTCATCTGGCGTTCTTACAATTCCTGTTGTTGCTACTGCTTTAACAGGTACAGGTGTTTTTACAACTTCACTCGCAACAATGATAGATAAGTCTTTAATCAATAAGAAACGTAAATCCTTAAGTAAGAAACATGTACATGTCAAAGAGGTATATGACAAACTTCATTACTACTTTCAAAGAGTGTGTGATGATAATTTTATTACGTTAGATGAGATTGAAAAATTTGAACAAATAGCTAGAGAAGCAAATAAAATACCAAACAAGTTTTCTCAAGGCAAAGATAATAATGATGTTTTTTTAGAAGAAATAAAAACTTTATTAAACAAAACATTAGAGCATCAGTAAAGTGTTTTTGCTGTGTACCAATAATACTACAAAATTCAAATATTATATTATAAAATAATGGATACCAATGAGACAAATGAGGCAAAAATAAAACAACTAGAAGAACTAATAAAACAGAAAAATATTATGAAGGAGGAACGTAGACAATATCGAATGTTGCAAGTTGGCGTTGAATCTAATATGAAAGACAAAATCCAATTAGTTGAGCAAGTTAAATCTGATATTAAGAAAGAACGTACAAATCATGATAAACAAATGGGTCTGATTGATCCAGTGCAGAAAACTATCTTAGATGATTATGATCTGCTAGAAGAAAATATAAATAAGAAATTACCAAAATCTATGCTATTTGAACATTCTACAATTTTTATAGATGGAAAGTCATCTCTTAGATTTTTCTTAGGCGGAAAGGAAATATTTCCACATCCTTCTCGAGGTTTAATTTATGCACCAGACAAAACACCCTTTAGTTTAGACAGAAATTTCGTGGATTTATTAAGAGGAGCGGAGTTAGATAAATATCATGCTGATGATCTACTGAAATATAAAGCTATGTTAGATAAAGTTAACGCAGTAAAAACTCTTAAACGTTATAAACAATTAGTACACTTATTGTCAATGGCATCAGTCCCAACAGCGACTGGTATTCCAACGGGTGCTTATTCAACAGCGACTGGTAATTATTCACCAATTGTCGCTTATTCAAAAACACCAACAGGAGAGAGAATTGTATTTTTACCAGATGATACACAAGAATTAATGAATAGATTACAGATTTTATTAGCTGCAGCAAACGAAGGACATAACTCTAGCTTTAACGAAATACATGCAATATCGAAACGGTTATGGGAAAAGAACGCTATAACTGAACAAGAGTACCAAAATTTATCTAATTATGTTATTAGCCTCAGCGCAAGAAGCACATAACTCTATATGGGAATATCTAAATTATTTAGTTAAAAATGTCTTCGGCAGAACTAGAAAAAATTAATAAACATTTAGAAAATTTAACCGAGATTTTAACCTCATCAAAATTTAGTACGACTTTAAAATTTATAGCAACTGCGTCATCACATACTTGTCATTTAGATCCTATTATTCACTTAGAACAAGACAAACATTATGAAGTAGCATTAACTAGTTTTTCAACATTTAACACTATACAAAATATTATCAAAGATGTAAATGACCGATTTAAGTATTCAAATGACAAAGGTAAAACTTGGCAAGAATTAACTTTTCTTCCTGGATCTTATGAAGTTGAATCTATTTCCAATGAAATAAAAAGACATTTAGGTATTCAATTTAAAGACAAGAAACAATTACATTTCGCAGTTGAACCAGCAGTAAATAAATTTTGTCTTACTTTAGATAAAAATTATCAAGTTGATTTTAATCATGATAGATCATTGTCGAAACTATTAGGATTTAAAAAGAAACTCTATGCACAAGGTTTTCATATCAGTGAAAATATACCTAAAATAACTGAAATAAATTCAATCAACGTTCAGTGTGATATTATAGAAGGTGGTTATGTTAATGGAAAGCTAACAAATAATATCTTCAGTTATCCAGCATTTACAGTTCCGATTGGTTACAGTTTAAATGTAATCCCAAAATCATTAATATATTTTCCAGTTACACGAAAAACAATTAATTCCATTACCATTAGAATAACAGATGAGAAAGGAAAGGCAATAAATTTTGGAGGTGAAGAGATTATGATAGATCTATTATTACGAGAGGTTTAATTCAAAATATTGACTTAAAAATGAGTGAAAACACTTCTGTAAAATCTCCACTAAACAAGAAAGTGAAATTCAATCATCATCCCAACCTATCCAGTAAGGTTTTAGCAGTTATCTGTGGAAGATCAGGTTGTGGGAAAACGTATCTATTATTTAAAATTCTCACGACACCAAACTTTTTGGATTATAACAATCTTATTATTTATACAACAACAGCAGACCAACCTATTTACCAATTCTTGAAATATGGTTTTGAAAATAATCTTACAAAATCAGCTATAGCTTCACTGTTTGAAGAATATGAAAAATCGGAGTATGAAGAAGAAATAAGTTCTTGGTGTGAAGAAGCAGCGAAAAATGAACAACTAGTAGAACCCAATAAAAATAAACACATATCGATACAACTAATAGATGATAGTGGTAATATGCAAGATCCTAGTAAACTAAATAAAACGAGAAAACATTGTGTTGTGTTTGATGATTGTGTTAATGACAAAGATCAGGCAGTTCAGAGAAATTATTTCATAAGAGGTCGACATAATAACTGTAGTGTTTTTTATTTAACACAAAGTATGTATTCATTAGATGGCAGCGTTATTAGAAAGAATGCTAATATTTTTATGCTTTTCGAAATTAATTCAAGAAACCTAAGTGATTTGTTAAGAGACTTATGTATAAGAGATAAAGATGATTTTAAACAATCTTGCAGTATTGCTTGGTCAAACGATTATGGATTTATTACAATCAATATTGATAAAAAAGTACATGATAGAGTTATAGAACATTTGTTCACAGAGTAAAACTCTGAATCGAACAATTCTTCTCTGACTAGATGTTTAAAAATTAAAAAGGTACAGTAGTTATTCCATCAGGTAAAATCCTTCTTTTATCATCAAATGGATCTAATGCTAATTTATGTTCCTCTTTTAAGTACATTTTATGTTTCTTTGAACAAAGTCTATAATTACATGTTGACTTTATTTCATTATTAAACAATGCCTTCTTATAATCTTGAAATGTTATTTGTTTAGCTATTGATGCTTTTGAAATTCCTTTTAATGTTTTAGATGTTTTAGACTTTGTATTATAACAATAACATTTGGCTTTTAGAAATACAGCTTCTGTTATGTACTCTTCATTTCCTTCTAGTTCATCTTTTACTTTACATAAATCAGAAGGATGAATGATATCTTTTATTTTATTAATTTCTTCATCAAGTGAAGAATTATACGGTATTGTTAATTCTAAGAAAACAGAATCGGTATCTGTAAAGTGTAATTTATAGTTCTGACCATAAGCAGGTGGAAAATAATCATATATAAAACTGTACATAAATAGTTTAGCTAATTCTAATATAGTAAATCCTATAAAATTAAACTTATCATGTTTTACAATGCTTCTTCTTAGATGAACAGCACATAGATTATCACTAAATCTAGTAGTTCTTTTATATGTTGGTTTTCTTGTTAAATTTTGAAATCGATCTTCATTATAAACTATTTCAATATTTTGTCTATTACGTACATTTTCTAAAGTTTTACCATAAAATGCGTTATTCATTAATTTAAAGAATACGTTTCCAAAATCATCTTTATTTCTCTTAGCTATTTTACGTTTTTCAATATTAAATTCTATATAATTTTTTAACCACTTAGATTTCTTATATACTAATTTTCGGTGTATTTTAGTGAGAATCATTCCATGATCTAAATACCAATCTAACATTCTTCCTTCAACAACATACTTTTCTTTATTACTTTGTGTTAACAGGAGTTTCTTTGTTGGTCTGTATTTTTTAGGTAATATAGACTTTTGATAATCTGTAAAATCATCTATATCAGGTATTTTATTTTCAGGACAGAATGGAAAATATTTTGTTGTATCTTTTATTTCATCAGGGTATCGTAAATCAACTTCATATACGTAACCATTTCCATCTTCAATAGTTCGTTCGTACTTATCATTGGGCGAAGCCTGAGAACCTTCGGTTCGATTACCACTCCATTCCATTTCACCAGTAGGCAATTCTTGTATCATGCAAGAAGAATATAAGCTATTAAAATCATAATATAACAAATAGTTTTCTCTCATAAACTCATCAATTGCATTTTCACGTTCTACTCCTTCTCGTTTCGTTCGAAAAATTTCTAATATCTTTTCTTTCTCCTCTAGTGATAAAGGTTTCATTATTCCTTATTCTTGTGGGTTTACTTTCTTGTTATAACATTTAACATATCTATTACCTAAAACTGATGAAACTCCACCTCTAATTCCAGATTCAAAAAATAACAATTTATCGTAAGAACTTTCTTTATAGTATTTAAGTTTAATATCAGTAAATTTCAATCCTGCTAACCATGTTAAACCTGGTGTAGAATAGCAATAACATGGATCTATTCCGTAATATTCGATACACATATCACGAAAGTTTTCAAATAGATCAGCTAGTATTAATACATCTATCTGAAGATATTTCATTGTATAATCATACATTGTTCTACAATTTAACTCTTTCCAATTCTTTTCAGCTTCTGTATAATCTTCTTCAGACAGTTGTGATTGTTTTAATGTTGTTTTAAATTTGTCACGTGAAGGAAGTTGTTGTTCTTGCATTATTTCATTTATTTTGGTGATGTCCCCAGTTATGTACTCATAGGGAAATATCCCTTTAAGAGGTTTCAAGTTATATTTATTTAGTATTTTACATTGTTCAAGTTTCAATGTTTTTCCCATGGCTTCCAATGAATAAGGAGTAAAAAATCTAAATGCATCTAATATTCGAATACAACCAAATTGCATTGAAAAGTATTCTTCTTCTGTTTTACATAGTACGTTTGTTCTTAATTGCTGTAATGTTTCAGATGAAAATAAATCGTTTATTATTAAATGGAAATCATACTTAGAACCATTGTAGAAATATAAAGGAACAAAGTTATATCTAAATTTGTTTGCATTAAGATTACAAGAATTATGTGCTGCACCTCTATATAATCCATTTAGATGATCATGATCCTTTACTTTGTCGGCAGAACCGTCGCTTTGCTTATAAGTTGTAAATTCTTTACCACAGTAATAACAATTCCTTTCATTATTAAATTGCACTAATTGTTCAGACGTTAATAGAAGCATTGGTTTATTTGTTTTAAGCAATTGTGAAAAACGTCCTTGTAATTCTTCTATTGTGTTAACAAACTTTATAGCACTGTCCTCACCATAGTACTGATAATATTCTGATTTAAATAATTCGGGGTAAAAATTTGAATGAATGTACATTCCCCAACATAATGGTTTCTGCTCAAACAAATGCTTGCTAGTACTTTGTTCTGTAATTTTGACATTATATGCTTCAAAATCACAATATATTGTAAAGGGTACTTTATTTTTGAAATACCATTTATTGTATTCTAAATAATCTTCTTTTGGAAACGTATTTCTGACTGCTTCATTTTCTTGACAATTTGCAAAGTGATTATTCAATGCTTGTTCAGTTCTAAAACTTATCATACATTGAAGACAGGGGAAATTAGCATTATCTGAAGTTTTTGTAAATATAGAAACATCTTTGCACAATATGTAATGTTCTTTATAACATAATATATTTGCTTGTGCTGGTTGTTCTAACATCTGTACCTGTTGTTGATATTGCTGCTGTAGCATCTGTACCTGTTCTTGATATTGTTGGTGTAACATCTGTAACTGTTGATATTGCTGCTGTAACATCTGTAACTGTTGTTGATATTGCTGTTCTAACATCTGTAACTGTTGTTGATATTGGTGTTCTAACATCCGTAACTGTTGATATTGCTGCTGTAACATCTGTAACTGTTGTTGATATTGCTGTTCTAACATCTGTAACTGTTGTTGATATTGCTGTTCTAACATCTCTAACTGCTGTTGATATCCAGAAGTAAAACCACGTCCTTTATAATTATTATGATTAATCATTATTGGTGATAAGGTTTTTATAATTTCATATTTTTCAGTACATATTATATTTCCTTTGTAAATAATATTATGATGCATGTAATTTCCTCTTTCATTGTATACTATTTCTGTTTGGCATAAATTTTTGTTATTCAAATAAAATTCTTTTAAGTTGTTATAAACAATATTATTAACTTCAATATCTCCGGGATATAAGGGAGTAACATCACCAACAGAAACATACGACACATTTAATTCAAAAGCATTTACTTCTATTATATGTTTGTTCTTTTTATGAAACTTTGTTAGCTTATTATAATCATATGGAAATTCATCTAATCCATCAGAAAGATCAAATTCATTTATGTATTCTTCTTTTTTGTAATGACTTAGTCTTTCTTTGTGATATCGTGCAGGATGTAAATGTGCTATAACACTACACAGAAAACAATAGTTGTCGTCGTTTTGTATGTTAATTATTTGTGGTGAACTGAAAGGTAGGGGTATGTAACTACCTCCAGTATTATTTTTATATTTATTAATTACTAATTTCTTGGATACTATTCTAACAAGCTTCCAACCAGATTCACGCAACTGAGCTTCAGTTATAGCATCTTTTAATTTATTTATCATTGTTTCAAATATGGGTTGTATATTATTTACATTATGAATTTCTTGTGTTTTACTGAAATGGCCTTGTACTATTTCTTCAATATTACCATCAGGTCCAGTCTTTGTGTAACATACTTCTACATTCATATAACATTTGAAAGATTTTCTAAATATACTATAAAAGTTGGATAGAATATCATAAAAAGTTTCATCGGTTTCGACAGATTCATCATACTCATAAATGTCACTTTGTTCGGGATCATCATATAAATACTTTATATCTATTTCAGGTTCATCTATTACACTAAAAACTTTTTTATATTCTGAATGTGAATAATCATCAAATACTCTTTTAACTTCTATATCAGTAGGTAATGTTTTTAGATAGTTTATATATTCATTCATTCTCGTTATATCACTTGTATTATGTCGTTCTACATTCTGTAAATGCAAACGACTCTTTAAATGAGATTTATAACCTCTAGGCGTCTTTAACTGTTTGTTACACAAGGTACAATATAGGTTACCCTCTTCCATTTTACTTTTTTTAATAAAAAATTTATGTTTTACTTTTTTATAAAAAAAATTTATGTTTTTACATAGAACCTCGGTTCCGCCAACTTCGTTGGATATATACAGGAATATTTAATTCATTTAATGTCTTTAGATCGTAAGCTGTTAAATGTTCTTTCTTAACCAACCACCATAAATTATTATACACTAAGAATACTCTGAAACTTCGTAGACACGGTGGTAAGTATCCATTTTTAATATGTGGTTTTAAACCGTGTTTTATTTTGTAGTCCTTAACGAACTCTATGTATTTATGATGGTACTGAAATTTAACTTCTTTCTTTGAATTTACAGGATTTATAGGATGATGATAATCTTTTAACACTGGTATGTGTTTGATGATATACTGACTATAGTCATTATGTTTAGACATAATTTTATTTATTTTTTTAAAACTAATTTATTATTTCATAATGGTTTTATATCACTTATTGTATTCTTAGCATCATCAACTAAAGGTTTCACATTTTTCAGTACATCTCGAAAATCACTAATTCCTGTTCGTATAACATCTAGTGTAGCTCTATTTTCTATATTCATTTCTTTTTTCCTATTTTTTATATGAGAAAAAATGCTTCAGACTCCAGACTAGTCCGACACTCCTTTGAGTGTTTTATATCTCTGTAGCACCTCCGGACTACTACGGTCTATTTAGTCTGAGGCTTAAATGAAGGCAAGGCACTCAAGTGAGTGTCGGACTGTCTGAAGCTTAAAAGAAGACAAGAGATTCAAGTGAGTCTATGGACTTGACCTCCGGACTATTACGGAAATCAATCAATCAATCTACCAATTTATCAATCATTCTATTTAGTCTGAAGCTTAAAAGAAGACAAGAGATTCAAGTAACTGTATGGACTTGACCTCCGGACTATTACAGATAGAAAATTTAATTACTCATGACAAATTGTTACATGACGTGCGAAGTTTCTCTTCATTAAAACTTTGTTACAGTTATTACATCGCACTTGTGCTTTTAAATATTCTTTACATTGGTATTTGCTATCAGAAATTCTGTTTTGGGTTTAAGAATTTCACAACTAGTACATTTACGTGTGTGAATTGTACATGACTTAGAATGATTAGTAAAACCCTGGGCAGTGAAATATTTATTACAATTCAAACATTGTCTATCTTTTATTTTTGGTTGTGTTGGTAATTGACATCTTTTTTGATGACGTGCAAAATTCTTAGATGTTATATCTTTTCCACATTCAGCACACGTTTTTTTACTGGTTGCGACTGTTCTAGCACTTGTTGTTCTAGCATTTGTTGTTCTAACATTTGTTGTTGTAACATTTGTTGTTGTAACATTTGTTGTTCTACTGGTTGGTGCTGTTGTAAGTGTTGTAAGTGTTGCACTGGGTGTGCTTTTGCATGTGCTGTTGCATGTACTGGAGATGCAGTTGCATGTACTACTTTCACATGCTTATTTAATAATGCTTTGTTATGGAATGCCGCATTACAGATTTCACATAGAACCTTGGTTCTGCCAACTTTGTTGGATAGAAGCTTGGCTCCACCAAGTGAATCTTCGATGCCGAGACGCAAAGCGTCAACTTCTTCTTCGGAACGCGGGGCTTCAAATTCCTCGTTAGATAACATATTTTTAAACAGAAAAAATGATGTTGACAAATGTTGGAGGAGGCGCTTACATTTCAATTAATCAAGAATCAGACATAGACCTAGACAACTATATCATGAAAACTGGAGACGTTTTAACAGGACCGTTACATCTTTCTATTCTTCCACAACAAAATACTGAATTAGCAAATAAAGAATATGTTGATAGACAGGCGGCTCCACTAATAAATGAATTAGAGTTGCTAAAACTTAATGACAAATCATTAACAAAAAAAATATTAAAACTTGATAAAAAGAATAAAGCTCTAGAAGTAGATATATCAACACTTCATAAAAAAATAACAGAACAGTCAAAGATTGTAATCCTATTATCAATAACTTTAAGGGGTGCCATTATAAAGAATACAAATCAAAATAAACAACTGAAAGAAGAGTTAGTCAAAGTTACTGAAAAGAATCAAAAATTATTACAACACTTGCAACAACTGCAATCTACATTCCAAAAAAGTGTTGACGAATTGAGTACCAGAATTACACAACAAGTGAAGTTCATGAATAAAATGATAAATGAAGTAAAAACACTTAATCAAAAGGTTAGTGATAAAGCACAATTGAATGCTCTTAAAACGGCGTTGAAGATTAACCAGGAGAAAATGCAAGTTAATAGCAAAGAAATTAAAGCACATCACACGCTGCTTGACGCAATAGATAAAGTGCAACAGAAAATTAATAAAGTTATCACGAAGTTGTTGTCCATTCATACACGTAAATCTTAATCAGACCAAAGGTCCTCAGGTTATTAACCAATCCTAACCATTTTTCCATTAAGAATTTCAATTGAATATTCTACATCTTCTAGCAATAAACGATAAGCCATCAATGATGTTGTGGAATTTGTCTTTTCAATATTAATTGTCACATCACAACCGGTCTTGATAATATCTTCAGATTGTGCACTTAAATCAAGACAGAAAACAGGATATAAATTCTTCCAATCTACAGGATTTAATTGTGCTTCAACTTCAAATTCTCGACATAGATTTCTATAAGCGTCATATCCTTCCATGAATTGATTATTTGAGCGATCAAATCTTAATGGATCGATAGGATAACGTGTTTGATTTAATGAAATTTGTAAACTTCTAATTGAATTAATATGGAAAAGACTATTGTTCTTATCAAAACTAGGAGTTTCATTCTTTTGAAGAGTGAGTAAAAAATATCTTGGAGTATTCGATGTCCTTGTGAAATGCCAGTTAAATCTTTGTTCAGTAAAAGTGACAGAGCTCGCAGTACGTTTCATAAAACTTACTGGAATTGGTTTATTGGTATTTAATCGTTTCGTAATATTTAATTCAACTTCTAAACTAGGAGTAATGTGCTTAATCCACCATTCAAATCTATCAATTTTTAAATATGCTTTCTTCCCACCCTTTCCACAAAATATTGATTCATTATTTACAGTGCGATGAATTATTAATTTGAACTTTAATTGATATGATATTTTATTGTAATCTAAATACCCGAATAATGGAGACAATGACCAATCAATAGTTTGTTTACTTTTATTATTAAAATTACGTCTTTCTTTATATGCAGTATTATTTGTTTTATTTAAATGCTTTGCAATTTGTTCTACATCTTTCGCAATTCCTGCGGCATCTGTTCCAGCGTGAGTTAAATCATCTATAATTAAACCATCATTATTATCTGGAAACCATCCTTCGATTTCATGCATTTTAGTATTTTCACCTATTGTAACAAATCGAAGCATCGAATCAATAATACCAGGTGAATCACTTATTGTTTCTATATTTTGAGTTGCAACATCTAAACGCATTTGTGTGAATAATCTTGGGAAGAAATTGTTTTCTAATGTAATGTTATCCGTAGCAGGCAATGGTGTTGTAAAATTAGCATCAGAATATAGAGAATATTCACAGTGTAAAAATGAATCGGGTAAATATAAATAACTTTGTTGATTGTCAACTTCAAAAATTAAATCACCACCAGTATTCACTCTTCCTGAAGAACCGGGGTTCATAGCAACTCCTATATAGTCATTCTTTTTTTGATTATAACTGACAAACGGGGGATCGTCTAATCTAAATTTGCTTTCGATCAGAGTTGACATTATATTTTTTATTAGAAAAAATCAGTTTGATACTCGGCTAAAGCCTCTGAACAAGGTTCTACTAGAATTTTGCTAATCCATTTCCTCTCATTTCTTCAATTGTGTTTTCATCATGTTTACTTTCCATCTTCGCTAATTGTGCAATTTTGTTTTTTGTTTCCTCTGACAGCTTTTTGTCTTTCTGCATTTCTTTTGCATCACTTCTAAGTTTGCGAATAGCTTCTAGTTGCTTTAATTTGTTTTGTGACTTAACAGCATTTGATATTGCACTAGCTGTACTACCCATAGCAGCTGCTCCTTTAGCAGCAGATGAAATCAAATCTTTATTATTTTTCATCAAGTTAACGATACTTCCGATACCAGAAAAGATGCCAGCTCCGTCTGTTTGAATAGTGTCTACACTATCATAATGGTACACAGGTTTCAGAGATGGTTCATGAGCAATTTTATTATTTGAAGCAAAATGTTTAAGATTGTGTTTATAAATTATCGGCATTTTTTAAGCTTAAATTTGAGTTTTGGGAAAAATATTTACGTTTATGATTGGTTAAAAACCTGAGGACCTTTGGTCCGATCAGCTTAAGCCTCTGAACAAGCTTCTGTTGGTTAGAAAAACCCAAGACTATAAATTTTTTGTAAAAAAATAAATAATAAAACGGTTGAATTAAAACTACGTAACATCATTGACAAAAATACACCGAAAACTATTACGGTTGACAAAAAGAAGTATTACATAAGTAGACCAATGATCGAGAATATTAAATTACAAGAAGAAAAGAATGGAGGAATTCTACCATTAATTCCTCTATTAATAAGAGGTATAGCAGCAGCAGGAAGTGTTGCAGGTGGGACAGCTGGTATTGTTCAAGCAGTAAATAAATCAGAGAAGGCAGCATTAGAAGAACAAAAACGACATAATCGAGAGTTAGAGAAAGCGGCAAGAGGTGAGGGAACAGTAGATAATTTTATTAGTAAATTAAATTTAGCTAATGAAGGGAAACGAGTTCTTAAAAATGTACTAAATAATATTGATGATTTAATTCAAATAAAAGAAACGAAAGATGGATCTGGCATATATCTAAACCCTAGTATGGTACGTTAAAAATTAATCTTTAGAAATGAGGGAAGTGGATTCCTTGAATTTGAATAACTTAAGAATTTCAACTCTAGATCTAATGGATTATCTCTTAGAAGTACATAGAACCTCAAATTCTCACCACACGGGTGGCGACATACAAAAAGCATTAGAAAACTTTCCTGGCTTTATTTGGAGTAAATATTCGAAAGAGAAACATCTACCCGGTCATGATTTTACTGGTCCCGGCACAAGATTAGATTTAAGATTAAACGATGATAATACACCTAGAGAAAATAGTAAACCAATAAATAGAGTAGATGCCGCGGCTTACCGACATGATTTAGCTTATCGAAATCATGACCTAAGTTCTCGACATGTAGCTGATAAGACAATGATACAAGAATTAGATGGTATTCAGAATCCTTCCTTTAGAGAAAGAATTGAAAGAATGTTTGTTAAGAAAGCTTTACAAGCAAAAATGTTTTTTGGCCAGGGGATAGATGAAACGACAGCAAAGCTGACTGAGAGCAACGCTCGAACCTACGCGTCCGAAATGTCGAATGACCCAAGCCGCTATGCGTCCGAAATTCATAGGGAATACAGAAAGCCGAAATATCTATTGAAAGTAAAAGTATTTAATAAAGATGATATTTGGAGTGCTGATCTAATAAATATGCCTAATGAAAGATACTACAAATACGCATTGACCGTTATAGATTTATATACACGTTACGCTTGGGTAAAGCCTTTAAAAAACAAAAGTGGTCTGTCAATTAAATATGCGTTTGAAGAAATCTTTAAAGAAAATAATAGAACACCAAAGAAGCTATTCGTTGATAAAGGGTCCGAGTTTTACAATAGAAACGTAAAGCCACTATTTGAAACTGTTTATTCCACAGAAAATGCAGGAAAAGCTGTAGTAATAGAGCGCTCTAATAGAACGCTAAAAGGTAAGATCTTCAAAAAATTTACTCAGCAAGGAAATCAGAAATGGTTAAAAATATTAGCAGGAATTGTAGATGAGTACAATAATAAAGTTCATTCAGGTATTGAAGAAACTCCAAAGAAGGCTTCTGACGATCCTGGTTTAATACGAAAGAAAATATTCGAAAATAATTATTCGAATGAGAATAATCCGAATGTACAGAAACGTAAGCCGAAATTTAAAATTGGAGATAGGGTGCGAATATTTATGTAAATATAAGAATAAATTTGAAAAAGGCTTTGTTGGATACTGGACGAAAGAGATATTTGAAGTTTGCAAAATAAATCAAACTTATCCGATTACTTACGAAATCAAAGATTTAGATGATGAAGATATCAGAGGCCGATTTTATCAAAATGAATTACAACGAAGCGATTTTTAATTATCATTATTATTATTATTCAATTCTAACATAATATCTAGAAATGGTACTCCTTTCTGTAATTTCAATAAAACATAAAGACATAATTGCCCACAGTAAGTAGTTCCTGGTTTTTGAATTTGAAATGTATTATAAATACCATTTCCTAGTATTTCTCTTACTTCATTCGTAGGTGGAAGTCCGTATGAGTCGAAGTAGTAATTATCCCAATTTTTATTTCTATGTCCCGCTGACCAATGTACGCCTTTTTTGTCTGAAGTGTGAAGATTCGTTATAAAATTTACAGTTGGCTTATTTTTGATCAATTGTAATTCGCCTCTCATTAGGACATGAAAATTCTTTATTCCTAATCGATTAGCGATTTTCTTTAGGTCGAAATTTAACGTGGTTTGTTTCCCGTATTGTTTTAGGAACTCAGTCAGGCCAGTCATTTTAAATGAAACAAAAATCCAAATTGTCAATAGTGTTGTCACTTTTCAGTCTCCACTCAAATAAGTTGCAATAAATGCTACTATTTGTTACTTGTGAAGTAGAGTCCAACATTTATATGAAACGAGAATCCAAATTGTCAACGTCCATTGTCACTTTTCAATCTCCACTCAAATAAGTTGCAATAAATGTTACTACTTGTTACTTGTGAAGTAGAGTCGAACATTTATATGAAACAGAAATCCAAATTGTCAACGTCCATTGTCACTTTTCAATCTCCACTCAAATAAGATGCAATAAATGTTACTACTTGTTACTTATGAAGTAGAGTTCAACATTTATATGAAACGAGAATCCAAATTGTCAACGTCCATTGTCACTTTTCAATCTCCACTCAAATAAGTTGTAATAAATGTTACTACTTGTTACTTGTGAAGTAGAGTCCAACATTTACAAGTCCTCTAATTCCTGCGTTAGACCAGTAGGTTGTTGCTCAGTTTGTTGCACATTGGGTGAATCAAATATGGATTCCGCTAATCTTCGCTTTTCTTCTTCTTTCTCATGATCAATGAAATCTTCCAGATCTGTAAAATGCTTCATCACAAAATGAATCGATAAGGAGGAATTAGCTAAATTTGGATAATGTCTTGACATTTTGAACAATTTGATTAATAATGTTATATATGAACGTGAAAATTTAATGTTATGAGTCTCATTCAACTCTTTCACGAATTTTGTATAATTCATATTAGACAATAACTTCAGTCGCTGAAGCACTTCTACTTGTAAAACATAGCAGCGTAGAAGATTCCGATGTGTAATTTTCTCAAAACCAATGAGTTTATTCAATGAAGAGATGCACGATGATGTACTTATAATATCCTTTTTCTCGAGAAATACAGGTAAATTGCTGCTGTCAACATCCTTGAATGAATCTCGGATTATTTCAAACACTTCTCTCTTTTTATCTTCTTCGTTTCCACTCGTCTTCTGTTTCTTTCTTAGTGATACAAGAATAAATTTTATTGATATCGTTTTGAAGAAATCCAGATGGTCTGGTGAAATAAGAGGCACAACTTGATCCACGAAGCAACAAAATTCTCTCTCTATTTTGCTGACGGAAGACATTGCAAATGAGAACTTTGCTTCTAGGGTACACGATGCAATGACAGACGAGAGAGAGAAATGAACTTTTAGTAGCAACTTTGCCACCGTTGCCATAACGATCTTCAACCTGATGACAGTTTGCAATTGTTTTGTCGTCATGTGAGTGCGCTGGCAAGAATTAAAACAATTTGCCTAACGTACAGTTAAAATCTCATTGTTTCACAGAGCAGTAGCAACAACAGGAATTGTTCATTTGTTCCAATATCGGATATAAAGGGGCTGATGGTTCTTTTGTTTTTACATCTTCCATTTTTAAATGAATATTTTTGTTCATATTCATTTTTGTAATTATCATTATTTTATTCTACTTTTTTTATTACATTTGGTCATAAACATTTTTTCCTCATTTGCATTTTTATAATTTAAGGTACTTTCCTATTTTTGTATTTTCCCATTTGTTTTTATAAATTTAAGGTAGTTTCCTATTTGTTGTATTTTTCCCAATTGTATTTTTATAAATTTAAGCTAGTTTCCTATTTGTTGTATTTTTCCCATTTTCGCATCTATTTTGGCCCGTAAATTGGTGATTTTAGAGGTAAAAAAAAGTTCTTGATTTTTTTTAAATGCTTGTCCTGGACCGGTCAAATAACCATTACTGAAGGCACCTTCCGTAAAATAGCACAACTGTTGATCAAATGGCAGAGTGGCTCAGAAATAAAAGGAGCTGCAAGTCTGAAAAATCGATTCGAAATTTCGTCAGATCCCGTTGCTTTACGTGGGGACAGTCTCTCCAAGAAACATGAAACGTCGAATGGTTCCATCAAAGGGGACCAATCATCATCATCAAATGAAAAGATACTTCCTGTTTTTTCAATGAAAAAACTAACAAACTGTTCGTTGATAAAATTAGCAACTTCCACATTGTCATTGAAATCACATAATACAGAGCTCATGTTGTCTTTAACATTTCTACCATTCATTTCGGCGACAATATTTCAAATATTACGCGTAGATGACCGAGCCTCAGCTGCCCAATCTTCTTTACACTTTTGAATAAGAATTTTACACTTCATCTTCAATGAACGAAAAAGCTGAAAATTACCGGATCTGTAAGCAGACCAACGCCTACTTATCAGGTCTTTCAGATAAGGCGACATCCATGGCTTGTCTCTAACCGTCATAGCAACGTTCGTGCAAGGAAAAGCCTGTAAACAATAGAAAAACATCTCATAAAATAGGTCTACTTTTTTATCAATGTCTTCCTCAAAATATATACGATGGAAAGGACAATTGTTTAAACGTTGATAAAATATCGATAAAGTTTCATTGTTGATGGAATACACAGGGCATAAGCGTTTACAGTCATCATCAACTGAATAATCAATAGGACTCAGTAGGATCTGACAATGTGATCCTCGTCTACGATTGCTAAGAGGTGGTCCAACAACGGCATCATTGTATTTGTCACTCAAAGACCAGCTTACAAAAAACTTGTCGAGGATAGAATCACCACGCGTTGGACAAAAAACCTTTTCAACTAAATCATGACTTCTTTGGAGATAAGAAGTATCACAATTGTTAAAGTCTCCTCCAACTATAATACGTAGTTCATTGAAATCAATAACACAACGATCCAAATATTCAACTAAATGATCAATAACATCTTTTTTCAGCACTGCGTTTAAATTCGGAGGAACGTATATACCAACCACAACGTAGTATGAATTACAATGTTTGAAGGTTATCAAAAGAGACTCAGATACTCCGAAAATATTATTATCACAAACATTAAGTATGCGAAAATTGCACTTTGAGCAGATTGCTACACCTCCACCGATAGTTCGAGTTCGATCACATCTGAATAAGTTGTAACCATCTATGTGGAATAACGAGGAATCATGGGACATCTTCAACCAAGACTCAGTTACAATTAGAAAGTCCGGTTTAAAGCATGCACATGACAATCTAAGGTCGTCAATTTTGCCAGTTGTAGCAATCGAACGAGGATTCAACATCAAAACACTAGGAGGAGTTTGTCATGTATCACGACGCAGTATACCCGGAATCACTTTACCATGTTTTATGATGACATTCTCACCACTATCTCTGCGAGTTTTTTGCTCGGCACGAAGGACCCTCTCTTTCTTAAGCTGTAAAGGAGTCAGATCCGCTTTAATGAACACACGGCGATGAATGTTGTCACGGTGTAGATGTCGGAGATTGGCTGCATTTTTCAGGACAGACATCTTGTCGTCCAACGAATGAAAGATCACTTTTATTGGTCTATTCTTGACACCCTTAGCACCGACACGAAAACATATCTTTACCTTTATATCCGGACTGACAACAGCAGCTGATAAAATGTCTGTTATTACAGTTTTATCTCTGGCATCAGATTTAGATTCAAAGACTCCGAAAAACATTGCGTTGTTCTTTCGCATTTCCCTGCTTTCCATTTCACTAATAATTCGATTCTCCATGTTTTCCTGTACATCACTGATGTTTCCGGAGACATGTTGCAGCTTGTCATAAACTTTCAGTTCCATTTCCGAAATAAGTCGCTTACTTTCTGTCAGCAATTCCTTTCTGATTTCAGAAACAGCTTCATTCACAATTGACCTGAGCATTTGCTGATCAGTTGATCTCAAAGGAGGGCATTGACTATTTTCCAGAAAATCTGCATGATCAACTGCATCCTTCAGAGCTATGATCAGCTGCTTTTTGGAAAGTTTTTTAAACTCACCAGAAGATAATCGTCGCACGTTTGAAAATGACAAAGAATCTTCGCAATCTGACATGATTCAAGGTCGTCCAAGAGCAAAATGTACCAGTGAGATTTGAACCTCTTCCAGTTGGATGTCAAAGCAGCGACCTCAACCAACAGACTACCAGAACACTCTCCAATTTGGATGGACTGCGTAAATGTGTTCCAATAATTATTAGAAATCAACTTGAATGTGTCTGGGGATGACGTCACTGCACACCAAAGGTTTACAGTCTCAGTGAAGACAACATACACAGCAAGAGTAGAAATCACTGCACCAAAGACGAGAAACCCGAATATCGCGGAGCACGGATGAGTACAAACTGAACGTCGAATATGAGCACAAAATGAGAATGACGACGAAATAAGCTTCCTGATGATATAAATTTTTCCACCAAACGAATGCAAGAAACACATAAAACTCGATGTAATAGGAACTCGATCACAGCGACGACCAGCGCGTAGCGACGCAGACAAAAGTGTACGAGTATCATTGTCAACCAAAGACTTCGAAAATTTATCTCAAGCACGCATATACGATGTTCCTGAATGTCCTAGCCGGTGTCCTGTTTCATGTCTAAGACTATACTTCTCAAAGATCAAACCGGATTGCAATTTATTATTTCCAATATCGTTGAAAAAGTACATAGACCAAACATTCTGGTACTGTGAAAAGAGATCTTTGGGTGTAAACTCCATCGGATCTTTTATGAAGAGCATTTCTGAAAAGGCAAAGCTCAAAAAGATATATACAAACCATTGTCTTCGGGTAACTGTCGTCTCGACCCTGCGTGACAGTGGGTTACAATCAAATGATATCGCGGCAGTGACAGGACACAAAAATGTTAAGAGTGTGGAAAGATATGTCAGGCGCAAGAAGGATGGAGAGAAACGATTATATTCACAGATGCTGAACACACCACTGCTGTCTGTCGAAGAAACGGAATTTTCTTCAACGACAACAACTTCGACAACAGTAATAAAGGAAAAAATTCAAATGGATGCTTCAAGGGAATGCCACATCAGCTCAGATCCTAACAAAAAAATGAAAATTGAGGCTAACATGGAAACAAACGTCGTGACAATAACTTTCGAGTGACTTACTTCTTGATTCATTTCTGTGTTATTCCATTTTAATGTGTTTATATTCTCCGTGCATGAAATGTCATTGTTGCACGGAGATTTTTTACATAGAAATTGAGCATAATAAAAATATGACGCTCTGCGTTCAACAATATTTCCTTTTTGATTGTAGAATTGAATTCGAACATAGCAATTAAATCCAAGATATTACAATCTATATTTATGAATATACGCTGATTGAAATTTCAAAAATGTCTTTCACATGCATAGATAGAGATATCATAATTACGGGATACATTGTGGCCCTCCTTTTTGCACATTGTACCATAGCTCAATTACGCACAATATTTTTTGTCTTGCCCCTGGGAGGGCACATAGACTTCGTAATCTTAAGATTAGCATTAATCAGTCCATGCAAGCAAATCTGATATCGAATGTGAAAATTTGGAAATTTCTAAAGAAACAGAAAACGCTTTATCACATTATTATAACGTTACAAAAGGTTATTATAGCGTTGGAAAACGTTATTCAACATTAGGAAGACTATGGAGGTCAAGATAACATTTCATGGAAATATTCGTGTAATCCCATTGGTTATTGGACATTTGCCATAATTTTAGAACATAAGCTGTTCTATGTTTCTAGGCAGACAAGAAAATCGGAAGAATGATCGTCCGCTTCGCAACCTCGGATTACTACATTTTCTTGCCCTAGTATGGCTTCATAGAATGAAGACATGCTAATAGGTTGACTTTGCACACCTATTTTTTGTAAATTTTATCTGCCTTAATGCCTTATGCACTTATGAGTGTAATAAAATAATGCATAAAACTGAAATAATGGCCAATATATTTATGGCATTTTACCAAAGCGCTTTCTCCAAAGAATCGTGTCCTCTACCCAATGTACCAATTCCCACTCACCCATGCATCTGCACGGCTAACTTTTTACATGAAATTATTTTTCTTCCATCTTTAAAAACGTAGGAGTTTTGCGTCTCCTGGTCCAGATCGTCTCCCAAATGTCTGTTTTAAGGAGGTTGATGCTTTTCTGGTTCTTCTTCTATTGTCACAAATGTATTTTCTTTCTTGATCGTGGCTCTGCCAAGCATTTGGAAGCATGTAGGGCCTACATGTTTTCCGATAACAAAGGAAGTGGTAAACAGACGGCTACTTACCGTCCGGTCAGTCTTACTTGCACAGCTGCCAAACTTAAGGAATGCGTAAGATAATTTCAGCTCGAACTCAGCTTGCTGTCTCCAGCTTCTATAGCTTTTAGAAGATAATCACTTTGTGACGTTTGGGCTAATGTGATTCAGCTTGATTTTGAGTGGCCTTTAGCACGGTACCACACCAAAAAGTGGTGACCAAATTGCTTGCTCCAGGTATTCAGAGGGAGGTTTTTTGAGTCTGTATTGATTCTAGAGTGTTGTTATTGATGGTGATTTTTTTCTTTTTCTTGTACTATGACCAGGGTTGCCGTGGGGATTGATATATGAATCCCTACCCCACCCCATACCCATAGAAAAATCTGTGGGTATCCCCACACCCCCACAGGAAAAGTCCCTGATTGATATGTTGCCCATGTTCGTATAGAATGATTGATGTCCAATATCTCCATCTCAGTGGAACTTCTGCACAGCATTCAAGCATTCATCCGAAGGCCGTATTTGACTCCAGAGATGCGGAATGGGAGTCCTTGAAGAAAGTCACCGACTGCGTGTTGTAACTGTTATGACTATTCTTTGCTATCTTCGGTATAGGCCTATTGCTCTTTATAATCGTAGTAGCATATTTTCTATCATTATTAAGCCTTGATTCTGACTTGCCACCTAGAAATTATTGTACAGAAAATTTAACTAAATGCTCGTTCAAGTAAGGAATAGATGCCGCTATGCACCCGTATTTGACTTATAAATTTACATGCGTGAATCACTTGGTTCCATTCGCAGATAGGTGTTCTTTATCTGTCTCTACTGATTCGCAGTAGTATAGGGTATGGGATCCGGCGCATCGCTTCGCTCTGCACCGGATCCCAAACCTAGGTAGATACAAAAAAATAGGACCCTCCCGAAATTCACAAAATGAAATTACTAATGCAAAACAGGGTCCAATTCATAACATGAAATTTACAAAGGAAAATAAGGTACTCCCTAACTTCACAAAATGAAATTACAAATGCATATTAGCAACAGCAATGTTCATTGTAGTAAAATATTTGCTTAAAAAATGGAAGATGAAAATGAAAAAACAAAAGAACCATCAGCCCCTCTATATCCGATATTATCGCAATTTATAACAAGTGAAATTAAACCTTCGGTTCCCAATGAAATGGATATGGCAAAGCGAAACGAAGTGAAACACAAAGACAGGATAAGGTATATAAAAGATAAGGAGACACAACTATTGTTAAAACTAGAACATTATGATAAATTAAGAAAAAGATGGACTATAGTGAAGAATGTAACACAAGGAGTTGGAGTATTCTTAACAGTTTCTTTAGCCGCTCTAACTATTGTAATATCTTCTGGTGCTCTTACAATTCCTGTTGTTGCTACTGCTTTAACAAGTACAGGTGCTTTTACAACTTCACTTGCGACAATGAAACAATGAATTCATGAGACAAAACGGTTGCTACCCGCACTTAATCAAAAGATAAGGAGTGATGATTGAAGAGAGAGAGAGAGAGATTTATTGTTCTCGCAAAGGAAAACAACGAACAGCTTTTCCCTAAAATTATTGTGAATAGCGCAATCTTGTCATTTCAATTTACGCATCGGCAAAATTTTGACAGTTCAACTTACGCGTCGGTAAAATTTTGACAGTTCAATTTACGCCTACGTAAATTATTTTCAGAGTCAGTTTTTAAAGTGAGTTTTGCAAATGCAAATGCGTTCACAAAATCCATTTAGCGTTTCCTCTCTCCGCATGAATTGATTAAAAGTAGTTGCTATTGTGAATTCAGAACACATAAGACAATCGATAGTAAAGCAGTTGCTACTGTGAATTCAGAACACATAAGGGTAACGATAGAAAAGCAGTTGCTATTGTGAACTCAGAACACATAAGGAAAACGACGATATACGAGACAGTTGTTATTTTAATTCATCTCATACCTTCTATTATTCATGATGAGCAAAAATTTAGGCGATCGTATTGAAACGACAAAAGGACAAATCGCAAAAAAAGTGTGCTTGATAAACGAATTTGTAAAGAAGAAACACTTTATAAATACTGTGGATCTACAAAAAGGTTTAGAAAACTTTAGTGATATTGACTTTGATGATTTCTTGACGTCGTGTGAAATATCACAGCGAATTTTAAACGAAGTTAAAGGCGCTGCTGCATTAGAACGCAAGCGAAAAACTTTACAAAAGCAATATATTGTGAAGCGTGAAACGGCGAGAATGAAACATTCTCTTGATGAATGACTTGAAACGGATTATTATAACAAGATAATGAAAACAAGTCAAATTGTTTTAAATCTACAACCAGGAACATCATCAACTCAAGATGAAGAGACAACACAATTGCAAGCCATTCAAGACAAATGATTTTGTGGACAACTACATCTGAAAAGCAAGCAAGCAAGCAGTGAATCAAGAACTATCTAAAACTCACTTTTTTTCTAATTCATTTTGAGGAGTGCATGAAAAAAGGAAATCTGTTAAACAATGTAACTTTTCAATTCAGATTAAATTAAATCATTTCAAAATCGAAAAAGTAGTAAGGAAAGTTATCATTATGCGACAGTTTTTAACTCAACCCCCCCTCCCACTTCTCTTCTAGGGGTCCCTATCAGAAATTTTTTTATTATAAAATGTCTAGCATAACCGAGTTCTTTAAATTATATGGAACGCAAACGACTACGAATTTCGATCTAAAGAAAATCGCTAATCGATTAGGAACAAAGAATTTTCACGTATTGATTAGAGACAAATTACAATTTCTAAAAAATAAGCCATCTATAAATTTCGTAACAAATATTCACACATCAGATCAAAAAGGAGTACATTGGCCAGCGGGTCTGTCTAATAAAAATGCTGACAATTACTATTTCGACTCATATGGATTGCCTGCAACAAAAGAAGTAAGAGAAATACTTGGCAATGGAACATACAATACGTTTCAAATTCAAACGCCAGGAACTACTTATTGTGGTCAATTATGATTATATGTTTTGTATAAATTACAAAAAGGAGTACCATTTCTAGATATTATGTTAGAATTGAACAAGGAATTGAATAAGGGAATTTAATTCTCGAAACGTTAGTTCCAATTACTGTAATTAAAGTTCAAACGAAGCTAGCTAAAGCGCCACCTAAAGGTTAAAATTTAGTTATTTGTAATTCGTTTTCATAAAATCGGCCTCTGATTTCCTCATTATCTAAATCTCTAATTTCATAAGTAATCGAATAAGTTTGATTTATTTTAGAAACTTCAAATATCTCTTTAGTCGAATAGCCAACAAAACCTTTTTCAAATTTATTTTTATACTTAAATATTCGTACCCACTCTCCAACTTTAAATTTCGGCTTACGTTTCTGTAAATTTGGATTACTTTCATTCGGAGAACTATTTTCGAATATTTTCTTTCGTATTAAATCAGGATCGTTAGAAGCCTTCTTTAGAGTTTCTTCAATACCTGAATGAACTTTATTATTGTACTTATCTACAATTCCTGGTAGTATCTTCAACCATTTCTGTTTATCTTGTTCTGTACTTTTCTTGTATATTTTATTTTTTAATGTTCTATTAAACCTCTCTAATACTACGGCTTTTCCAGCATTTTCTGTGGAATAAACTAAATAAATTTTGTGGCTTAACATTTCTGTTATAAAACTCAGATCCTTTATCAAGGAATAGCTTCTTTGGTTTTCTATTACTTTCTTTAAAGATTTCTTCAAACGCATATTTAATTGACAGACCACTTTTGTTTTTTAAAGGCTTCACCCAAGCGGATCGAGTATATAAATCTATAACGGTCAATGCGTATTTGTAGTATCTTTCATTCGGCATATGAGTAAGATCAGCACTCCAAATATCATCTTTATGAAACACTTTTACCTTCAATAGATATTTCGGCTTTCTATATTCCTTGTGAATTTCGGACGCGTAGGTTTCAGAGTTATGAGTTTTGTCTAGACCCTGTCCGAACAATATTTTAGCTTGTAAAGCTTTCTTAACAAACATTCTTTCAATTTTTTCTCTAAATGCTGGATTTTGAATACTATCTAATTCCTGAATCATTATCTTATCTGCTTCATGTCGAGAACTTAGGTCATGATTTCGATAAGCTAAATCGTGTCTATAAGCTGCTGCATCAACTCTGTTTATTGGTTCTTCACCTGGTTTTGGATTATTATTCTCATCTAGTCTTTTATATAGTCTTGTAGCGGGGCCAGTAAACTTACGCCCAGGTGAATGTTTCTCTTTCGAATATTTACTCCAAATAAAGCCAGGAAAGTTTTCTAATGTTTTTTGCATATAGCTACCTTCGTAACGCTGACAACCGGAAGTCGACGCTTCGCGTCTCGGCATCGAAGATGCAGTTGAATCACCACCGGTGTGCTGACAATTTGAAGTTTTATGTACTTTTAAGAGATAATTCAATAAATCTAAATTAGATATTTTTAATTTAATTAAATTTTCGGAATTTGTAGAACTTGTAGAATTTGTACAACTTGTAGAGTTTGTGGAATTCATTTTTAAAGATAAAATAAAATAAATGTTTTACCTTATCATCCTAGGACTTAGATATATTCCAGAACCATCTTTAGTTTCTTTTATTTCTATCAAATCATCAACATTATGTAGAATGTTTTTGAGAACTCGTTTTCCTTCATCAACTAAACTTAATTTACCAATAAAATTATCTACTATGCCTTCACCCCTAGCAACTTTCGCTAGCTCTCTGTTGCGACGTTTTTGTTCTTCCAATGCTGCCTTCTCTGATTTATTTTTATTTACTGCCTGGACAATACCAGCTGTCCCTCCTGCAACACTTAATGCTGCTGCTATACCTCCTATTATTAGTGGAATTAATGGGAGAATTCCACCATTCTTTTCTTCTTGTAATTTAATAGTCTCTATCATTGGTTTACTTATGTAATATTTCTTTTGATCAATAGTAATAGTTTTAGGTGTATTTTTTTCAACAAAGTTACGTAGTTTTAATTCAACAGTTTTATTATTACTTTTCGCTAGCGACATTTTTAATAAGAAATTTTAAGTTAAGAACAAATTTTAAGTTACCAAAAATTTTAATTAACCAATCCTAACCATCTTTCCATTAAGAATTTCAATAGAATATTTTACATCTTCTAGCAGTGAACCATGAGCCATTAATGAAGTTGTGGAATCTTTCTTTTCAATATTAATTGTTACATCACAACCCTTTTTAACAATATCTTCAGATTGTGCACTAAAATCGAAACAGAAAACAGGATATAAATGTCTCCAATCTCCAGGAGTTAATTGTGGTTCAACCCCAAATTCTATACAAAGATTTCTATAAGCATCATATCCTTCCATAAATTGATTATTGGAATCATCGAATCTTAATGGATCAATAGGATATCGGGCTTGATTTAAAGCAACTTGTAAACTTCGAATTGTATTAATATTGAAAAGATTGTTGTTTTTATCAAAACGTGGATCATCATTTATTTGAAAAGTTAGTAATAAATATCTTGGAGTATTCGAAGTTCTAGTAAAATGCCAGTTAAATCTTTGTTCAGTAAAAGTGACAGAACTAGCAGCACGCTTTCGAAAATTTACTGGAATTGGTTTGTTAGTGTTTAATCTATTTGCAATAGTTGATTCAACCTCTAAACTAGGAGTAATATGTTTTATCCACCACTCAAGTCTATCAATTTTTAAATATGCTTTTCTTCCAGTCTTACCATAAAAAATTAATTCATTATTTGCTGTGCGATAAATTATTAATTTAAATATTTAATTGACATGATATTTTGTCATAATCTAAATATCCGAATAATGGAGACAATGACCAATTTACCGTCTGTTTACTTTTCTTGTTAAAAACACGTCTTTCTTTATATGTAGTATTATTTGTTTTATTTAAATGATTTGCAATATTTTCTACATCTTTCGCAATTCCTGCTGCATCTGTTCCAGCGTGAGTTAAATCATCAACAATTATACCATCATTATTATCTGGAAACCAACCTTCGATTTCATGCTTTTTATTATTTTCACCAAGTGTTACAAATCTAAGCATTGTATCAATTACGCCTGGAGAATCACTTATTGCTTCTATGTTTTGAGTTACAACATCTAAACGCATTTGTGTAAATAATCTTGGAAAGAAATTATTCTCTAATGCAATATTATCGGTATCTGGTGATGGTGTTGTAAAATTGGCATCACTATATAAAGAATATTCACAGTGTAAAAAGGAATCAGGTAAATATAAATAACTTTGTTGATTATCAACTTCAAAGATTAAATCTCCTCCAGTATTTACTCTACTAGGAAATCCGGGATTCATAGCAATTCTAATATAGTCATTCTTTTTTTGATTGTAACTGAAGAACGGAGGATCGTCTAATCTAAATTTACTTTCAATCAGGGAAGACAGTTTTATAAAAAATAATTTGACTTTTTTGTTTTTTCTAAAAGTAATTTTCTTAGGATTCTTTTTTAGAATAAATTTTAGAATTTTGCTAAACCATTACCTCTTATTTCTTCATTTGATTTCTCCTCATGTTTACTATCAGATGGAGCTCCGCTCCTCGAGGCTTCGCATGCTGCTGCTATGTTAGCAATTTTGTTTTTTGTTTCCTCTGAGAGTTTTTTAAATTTTTTTAGTTCTTCAGAATCATTCTTAAGTTTACGAATAGTTTCTAGTTGCTTTAATTCGTTTTGAGACTTAACAGCATTTGATATTCCACTATCTGCACTACCTATAGCAGCTGCTCCTTTTGCAGCAGATGTAATTAAATCTATATTATTTTTAATAACATTAACGATACTTCCTATATTATCACTGATGCCAGAAAATATACCAGCTCCTTCTTTGGAACTGTTTCTGCATTGCTATAATGGTAAACAGATTTCATAGATGGTTCATGGGCAATTTTTTTATTTGACGAAAAATGTTTAAGATTGTGTTTATAAATTACAGGCATTTTTTAGGATGAAATTTGACTTTTGGGGGAAATTATTTAAGTTTATGATTAAGATTTACGTGTGTGAATGGACAACAACCGCGTGATAACTTTATTAATTTTCTGTTGCACTTTATCTATTGCGTCAAGCAGCGTGTGATGTATTTTAATTTCTTTTCAATTAACTTGCATTTTCTCCTGATTCATCTTCAACGCCGTTTTAAGTGCATTCAATTGAACTTTAAGAACATCTATTTGATTTTTAACAGCATCTAACAGTTCTTTATTTCCTTATAATTTTTCTTTAATTCATTTTCTAAATTGATTTTAAGAGTTTTCATTTTATCAACTCTTTGATTAAGTGAGTTTACTTCATTTATTATTCTATTCATCTTTTTCATTTGTTGAGTAATTTTGGAACTTAATTCATCAACACTTTTTTGGAATGTAGCTTGTAACTTATTTAAAATTTTTAAAATTTTTTTAGGAAGTTTTTCTAATTCGCTTTGTAATTGTTCTTTCAATAGTTGTATCTGATGTTTATTTTTAATGACTGCAGATTTTAACTTTATAGAAAGTAATATTAAAATTTTTGATTCTTCTGAAATTTTTTGAAAAAGTTTTGCTATAGTTACTTCTAGCTCTCTATCCTTTTAATCAAGTTTTGATAATTTTTCGCTTAATTATTTGTCATTAAGTTTTAGCAACTTTAATTCATTCATCAGTGGAACCAAAACATCATTTATATATTTTTCTTTTAAGTCATTGACTTGTGTATCAACATATCGTTTATTCGTTAACTCTGTATTTTGTTGTGGAAGAATAGAAAGATGTAATGGGCCAGATGAAATGATATAATTTTCTATTTCTGATTCACGATTATTCGGGATATATGCACCTCCACCAACATTTGGTAACATCATTTTTTAAACAATAAAAAAGTAATTTTTTTCTAATAAAAATAAAAAAATGGAAATGAGTCAAATGTGCCTAATTATAAATCCTAAGTCAGAGTTCTATGATAGCAAACATCAGTGTACGGATTATTTAAAGGCAGAAGTAATGTGTTTAAGTTGTATAAAATTATATTGAAGAAAAAAATGGAAAAAGGAAATTTAGAAAAATTATATTCGCCCGTATCATCCTGTTCTTGTTATTCGACGAGATCATCGGGATTTGAAAATATATGTTTTGATGATAATAATAATAATCCATGCATAGATATTAATCTTTTGTTTGAATTACAAGCTGAAATATTTAAAGAACAGACTAAAGGTTTACCTAACATTGAAACAAATTATTGTATATTTCCAGGTGATCCATTTATGAAATTTATGGATATTGTAAGTAAATATAATGATGTAGCGTATGTAGAATTAAATAAAGAAAATATGTTTATCATAGGGTATAATAGTGTATATGGGTTTATTAGAGTGGTTTTACCAATTAGTGATACTGATTGGATTGAAACTAAAATTATCAATTATATCAACATTAGAGAATTAGTAAAAAAATTAAAATCTTTCTCAAAATCTAAAATTAGATTATTTGTAGACGAATTAAATCAATGCAATATTCATATTGAAAGTAAAAAACATGATGATGAATTATTATGTCAAGCATATTTTAGAGATACTGTTTATAAATGAGAAATGGTAGAAATGCCCCAAAGATATGATAATGATACATATGTTGAATTCTATTCAAATTTAAACATTAATTTATTAAAATCATATATAAATGGCTTTGCACAACAAGAAAAAATTATATGTGAACAACACCTTATACTATTAACAATGACCATAATCATAATCATGATCATAATCGTAATCAAAATAATCCTGTGAATCATATTGAAGAATCTGATGATAATGATGATAATAATGATGATAATAATGATTCTAATACACTAAAACAAATAAATAATAAAAATACCAGTAATTATAAAAATTTATGTGAAGAAAAATTTATATCTCAACATGATATTGATACCACACATAATCAAAATTTATCTAAATTTCATTTTT
This sequence comes from Prostheceraeus crozeri, assembly GCA_907163375.1. Lineage (NCBI taxonomy): Eukaryota > Metazoa > Platyhelminthes > Polycladida > Euryleptidae > Prostheceraeus > Prostheceraeus crozeri. The sequence goes on from CAJQUW010008708.1 coordinate 153,420, forward strand.
TAACAATTGAAAATAATAATAATGGAATAGTTGAAGATACTATTGGACAGCTATGTGTCGGGTCTACAAAATTTAAATTGGGATTCACATCTAATCAATTTAAAATTTTATCATCTTTAATAAAAACTAAAAATGATTCAGATTATGGTGGTGTTATTAAATTTTCCAATAGAGATCAAAGACCAATATTTTTCTCTATTATATTATTATCAGATAATAAATATAATTTGGAATTAGATATGCCTATCAGATCAGGGAATGGCATCCTATACCAAAAAGTGTAATTTCTGATGTTGATGAAGAATCAATAGCTAGTGAAAATAAATTTAAATTATCTTTTAATAACACTTTATATGATAAAGAAAATAAAATAACTAAAGAACGTGATATTATACGTGAAATATTTCATTATCTTCCTAATTATTATTCTAGTCATGAAGATAATGTTACAAAAGAAATGTATGCTGACCGTGATAAAGAAATATATTATTGTATTTCACATCATGATAAAACGGTAGTTCATTTTATATATTTAAATTTCGGAGAATATAAAAATACCATCCCTTATTTGAAAGAAAATAATAATATTAAAAAATGTGATGTTGAACTTTTGGAAATTGTAAAAAAACGATTAGAGACAAAATATTCTATAAATAAATTTTTAGATGTAACAAATTTTTAGATGTAACAAAAAAATTTATCATTCCCACGTGTCATCATTTCATATTAGAATGTCTATATCTAAATTAAAACACAAATTTTTTCTTTAAAAAAATGGAAAACACCAAATTTTATTGTGTCTTATGTAAAAGACACTTACAAACAAAAAGAAGTTATCAATCTCATTTAAAAAGTATGATGCATTTACAAAATGTAGATCGAGCTGATGAGGGAAATATATCAAAATTAAATAATTAAAAAACTATCTAGAAACATTACCTACCGATATAAAAGTTAAAAAAATATTTGATGATTATTCACATTCGGAATATAAAAAAGTTTTTAATAGTGAAGATTTTTTTGGGGAAATCGAAGGTTCTAGTACTTCGCCCGAAACAGATATAAGATATTTATTTAATGAAACTGACAAAACCGACGAAGCTGTAGCAGATATAAAATATTTATTTGATGAATCTGTTGAACATAATGAAACCGATGAAAATTTTTATGATGTATTGGCAAACTTCTATAATATATTTAAGAAATCTTTTTTAAATGTTATATGAATGTAGAAGTACTTTATACAAAAACTGGATCCGATGGAATGACTGAAGAAATAATACAAGGACATTTTACACCGACACAAGAAATTCATAATGTAAATGATATACAACCCATATTTGAAACAATAATAAATATATTAAAAGATGCTATAACTGATGCTCAGTTGAGAGAATCTTTTTGGAGATTTGTTGCAATACTATCTAAGAAAATAGTAATTGACAAATATAAAAATAATACTGGTAGTAGTTACATACCCCTTCCTTTCAGTTCTCCACAAATAATCAACATACGGAATGAAGATGAATATTGTTTTCTGTGGAGTGTTATAGCACATTTACATCCTGCAAAATATCACAAAGAAAAACTAAGTCATTATAATAAAGAAGAATATATGAATGAGCTTGATCTCTCTGATGACTTAGATGAAGGTCCGTGTAATTTTAATAAATTAATGAAGTTTCATGAAAAGAATAAAAATTTAATAGAAGTAAATGTTTTTGAATTAAATGTGAAGTATGTTTCTATTGGTGATGTTACTCCCTTATATCCCGGAGATATTGAAGTTAATAACATTGTTTATAACAACTTAAAAGAACTTTATTTGAGTAACAAAAATTTATGCCAAACAGAAATAGTACACAATGAAAGAGGAAATTACATGCATCATAATATTATTTACAAAGGAAATATAATATGTACTGAAAAATATGAAATTATGAAAACTTTATCACCAATAATGATTAATCATAATAATTATAAAGGATGTGGATTTCCCTATGAGTACGAAACCGAGCGTTCGTCTCTATTGTCAGAATATATACATAAGTTAGAGATGTTACCGCAACTATATAAAAAACAATATCAACAAGAATATCAACAAGAGTTACAAATGTTACATAATCAATATCTACAAGAATGTCAACAAGAAGAAACTATATCATTTCACAAATATATTGAAGACGAAAGGAATCTTGAAGATGAAGAATATTTAAAATTATCATACATAGTCAACCAACAATGTAATTCTCAATTCAATGAACTAGAATGCCATCCAAAAAATCTGCAACAATATAAAAAATGTTGTCACCAAAAAATCTAAAAGAATATGATATGGGTACACATATATTAAGTAAGGAATATCATGAACAATATGAAGAACAATGTAGAAAACATTATGAAGAACAATTTCAAAAAAATATCAAGAACAATATTAAGAACAGCTAGAAATATTACAACAGGAATATCAACAAAAGTTAAAAATGTTAAAGCAGCAGTTAATGCAACCAGCACAAGCGAATATACTATATTATCAAGGTCATTACATATTGTGTAAAGATATTTCTATATTTACAAAAACTTCAGATAATGCTAATTTTACCTGTCTCCAATGTATGACGAGCTTTGGAACTAAAGAAGAAATGAATAGACATTTGGAGAATTGTCAACAAAATGAAGCAGTTAAAAATACTTTTACTAAAGAAGATTATTTAGTATATAATAAATGGTATTACAAAAATAAAGTACCCTTTATTATATATTGTGATTTTGAAGCATATAATGTTAACATGACACAAAGTTCTGGTAAGCATTTGCTTGAACAAAAACCATTATGCTGGGGAATGTACATTCATTCAAATTATCCTGAATTATTTAAATCAGAATATTATCAATACTATGGTGAAGAAAGTTCAGAAATGTTTACAAAGAAAATAGAAGAATTACAAAAATATCTTTCACAATTGTTTAAAATAAATAAACCAATGCTTCCATTAACGTATGACCAATTAGTACAATTTGGTAATGAAAAAAATTGTTATTACTGTGGAAAAGAATTCACTACTTATTAAGTAAAAGATCATGATCATCTAAATGGATTATATAGAGGTGCAGCACATAATTCTTGTAATCTTAATGCTAATAAATTTAGATATAACTTTGTACCTTTATATTTCTACAATGGTTCTAAATATGATTTCCATTTAATAATAAAATATCTATTCTCATCTGAAAAATTACAACTACTAAGAACAAACGTGCTATTTAAAACATAAGAAGAATATTTTTCAATGCAATTTGGTTGTATTAGAATTTTAGATGCATTTAGATTTTTTAATCCTTATTCATTAGATGTTATGGGAAAAACTTTGAAACCTGAACAATGTAAAATATTAAATAAATATAATTTAATTCCTTTAAGAGGTATTTTTCCCTACGAATATTTAACTGGAGAAATAGATAGAATAAATGAAATAATGCAAGAACATCAACTTTCTTCACGCGATAAATTTAAATCAACATTAAAACAGTCATAACTATCTGAAGAAGATTATGCACAAGCTGAAAAAAAATGGAAAGAGTTAAATTATAGAACAATGTATGATTATGCAATGAAATATCTTCAGATAGATGTGTTAATCCTTGCTGATCTTTTTGAAAACTTTCGTGATATGTGTATAGAATATTTTTGAGTAGATCCATGTTATACATATAGTACACCTGGTTTAACATAATTGGCAGGATTAAAACATACAAATGTTAAACTTAAATATTATAAAGAAAGTTCTTATGATGAATTATTATTTTTGGAATCTGGAATTAGAGGTGGCGTTTCATCTGTTCTAGGTAATAGATATGTTAAAATCTATAATAAGAAAGTAAATCCTGATGATTACGGTTATTTAAAAATTTTAAATCCAGAAGAAAAAGATCAATTTATAAAATTGTTTAATCAAAATATAGAAGGACTTATATCAAATGAAGAGAGTCAAGCAGCAGTTGATGAATTCATGAGAGAAAACTATTTGTTATATTATGATTTTAATAGCTTATATTCTTCTTGCATGATACAAGAATTACCAACAGGTGAAATGGAATGGAGTACCATTCTTGAATGCGAACCTACATTAGATGGTGAAAATAATTATGGTTATATATATGAAGTTGATTTAACATACCCTGATTATATAAAAGGCGCAACAAAATATCATCCTTTCTGTCCCGAAAACAAAATTCCCAATATAGAAGATTTTTCAGATTATCAAAATTCTTTAATTCCTAAGAAATACAGGCCAACAAAAAAACTTATGTTAACACAAAGTAATAAAGGAAAGTATGTTGTTGAAGGAAGAATGCTAGATTGGTATTTAGATCATGGAATGATTCTTTTTAAAATTCACCGGAAACTAGTGTATAGAAAATCCAGGTGGTTAAAAGATTATATAGAGTTCAATATTGAAAAACGTAAAATAGCTAAGAGAAATAAAGATGATTTTGGAAACGTGTTCTTTAAATTAATGAATAGCGCATTTTATGGTGAGACTTTAGAAAATGTGCGTAACAGGCAGAACATAGAAATACTTTATGATAAAGATAGATATCAAAATTTAACAAGGAAACCTACATATAAAAAAACTACTGGATTTAGTGATAATCTATGTGCTGTACATTTACGTCGAATCAGCGTAAAACATGATAAGTTTAATTTTATTGGATTCACTATATTAGAATTAGCTAACGTATTTATGTATAGATTTATATATGATTATTTAGCACCTGCTTATGGCGAAAACTATAAATTACACTTTACAGATACTGATAGCGTTTTCTTAGAATTAACAATACCGTATAATTCTTCACTTGATGAAGAAATCAATAAAATAAAAGATATCATTCATCCTTCTGATTTATGTAAAGTAAAAGATGAACTAGAAGGAAATGAAGCGTACATAACAGAAGCTGTATTTTTAAAAGCGAAATGTTATTGTTTTAATACAAAGTCTAACACAAATTCTAGCACGAATTCAAAAGCATCTAAAACATTAAAAGGAATTTCAAAGGCATCAGTGGCTAATCAAATAACATTTCAAGATTATAAGAATGCATTATTTAATAATGAAATAAAAACAGCATGTAATTATAGACTTAATTCAAAGAAACAGAATGTATTTAAAAGAGGAACATAAATTAGCATTAGATCCATTTGATGATAAAAGAAAAATTTTACCTGATGGAATAACTACTCTACCTTTTAAATTTTCTAATTTTTAAATTTCTAAAGATTAAGAAAAAAATAAATTATTCGATCACTCCGCGAAAATATTTTCTATCGATTTTCAGTCGGGGCGAAGCTTAGTCAGAGAACAATTGTTCGATAACTGTATCATGTATTTTTTTATCAATATTAATTGTAATGAAGCCATAATCTCTTGACCAAGCATTGTTACGCGATTGCTTAAATTCATCTTTATCTCTTATACATAAATCTCTTAACAAATCACATAAATTTCTTGCATTTATTTCAAATAGTATAAATATATTTGCATTCTTTCTAATAACACTTACATCTAATGAATACATACTTTGTGTTAAATAAAAAACACTACAGTTGTTATGTATACCTCTTATGAAATAATTTCTCTGAACTGACTGATTTCTATCATTAACGCAATCATCAAAAATTACACAATGTTTCATTCTTTTATCTAATTTACAAGGATATTGCATATTACCACTATCATCTATTTATTGTATCTTTATGTGCTTATTTTTATTAGATTCTACGAATTGTTTATTTTTCGCTGCTTCTTCACACCACGAACTTATTTCCTCTTCATATTCAGATTTTTCATATCCTTCAGATAAGGAAGCAATTGCTGTTTTTTAAGATTATTTTCAAGTCCATATTTTAAAAATTGATAAACAGGTTGTTCTGCTGTTGTTGTATAAATCATAAGATTGTCATAATCCAAAAAATTTGGAGTAGTTAAAATTTTAAATAATAGATATGTTTTACCACATCCTGGTCTTCCACAAATAACTGATAAAACTATATTGGATAGTTCACGGTGATGATTGAATTTAAGTTTTTTATTAACTGCTAGGTTTGTAGAAATTTCTTCACTCATTTTTAATAAAAAAAATTTTATTTTTTAAGAAGAAGAAAATTAAACTTCTCTAACCAAAAGATCTATCATAATCTCTTCACCTCCAAAATTTATTTCTTGTCCTTTCTCATCCGTAATTCTAATGTTAATGCTGTTAATAGTTTTTCTTGTAATATGGAAATATATTAATGTTTGTGGAATTACATTTAATCTATAACCAATGGATACAGTAAAAGCTGGAAAACTGAATATTAAATTTGACAATTTACCATTTATATATCCTCCTTCAATAATGTCGCAATGTACAACAATTGAATTTATTTCAGTTATTTTAGGAATCTTCTCACCTAAATGATAACCTTGACTATACATGTAGGTTTGTTTATCAAATCCCAATAGTTTTGATACTGATCTATCATGATTAAAATCAACTTGATGATTTTCGTCTAAAGTAAGAAAAAATTTATTAACTGCTTGTTCAAATGCGAAATGTAATTGTTTCTTATCTTTAAATGGTATACCTAAATGTCTCTTAATTTCATTTGATATTGATTCAACTTCGTAAGAATCAGGAAGAAAAGTTAGTACTTTCCACGCTTTGCCTTTATCAGTAGAATATCTAAATTGATCATTCACATCTTTGATAACGTTTTGAATAGTGTTAAATGTGGAGAAACTAGTCAATGCAATTTGATAATTTTTATTTTGTTCCAAATGTAGAATGGGTTCTAAATTACAAGTGTGTGATGAAGTAGTTGTTATAATTTTTAACGTCGTACTAAATTTTGATGAACGCAAAATCTCTGTTAAATTTTCTAAATGATTATTAATTTTTTCTAAATCTGCTGAACACATTTTTTAGTTGAAATTTTAGATAAATATTTTTGTATAAAAATTAAAAACCGCATATTTCAGCTATACTTTTATAATCCTCTTCATTTAGAATCTTCTTTTCTAATAGTCTTTTTAATATAGCTTGAATTTCATTGAAACTATAATTATGTCCTTCTTTTATTGCAGATATCAAAATATTTAATCTATTTAGTAATTCTTGTGGATCATCTGGTAAAAATATAGTTGTTTCTGTTTTAAAAACTTTTCCTACTTTAGGTGCCGTTGGTAATAAATTTTGTAATTGTTCATAACGGTTAAGAGATTTTACTGTACCAACGCTATCTAACATGGTTTTATGTTTTATAAGATCTTCTACGGCATATGTTTTTAAATCTGCTCCTCTTAAAAGAACAACAAAATTTCTATCTAAACTAATAGGTGATTTATCTGGTGAAAAAGTTAAACCCCGTAAAGGTTGTGGAAATATTTCTTTTCCGCCAAGATAAAATCTTGCAAATAATTTTTTATCTAAGAAGAAAGTAGAATGTTCAAATAACATAGATTTTGGTAATTTTTTTCTATATTTGCTTCTAACAATCCATAATCATCTAATAATGTTTTAAGTACTGGATCTGTTATATTTACTCGGTTATCGTGATTAGCAAGTTCTTTTTCAAGAGTTTTAAATGGTTCAATAGTATTTTCAAAATCAGTTTTTACTTGTTCGGTTTGCTGCATTTTTTCAAACATATCAGATTGAATACCAGCTTTTATCATTCTATGCTGAGTATGATTTTCTTTCATAATATTTTTTTGCTTTATTAACTCATCTAATTGTTGAATTCTTTTTTGATTATCAGCTTTAATTCTATCCATTTTTAAAATATAATATTTGAATTTTGTGGTAACATTGGAATACAACAAAAACATTTTACTGAACAAATTTTTTTATTGCTTTGTCGTCTGACATCTTTTCGTCTAAAGTTTTGTTCAATAAAGTTTTTAGTTCTTTCAAAAAAATTTTATCATTTTCTTCATTAGAATTTTTACCATCACTAGAAATTTTACCAACCTGTTTATTCTTGTCATTAACTTGTGTCTGTAATTGAAATGATATTTAATTTACTTCATTAGCTATTTGATCAAATTCTTCAATCTCATCTAACGTGATAACATTATCATCACATACTCTTTGAAAGTAATAATGCAGTTTATCATAAACTTCTTTAACGTGAGAATATTTATTTTTTAATGATTTTCGTTTCGTAGTAATTAAAGATTTATCTAACATTGTAACAAGTGAAGTTGCAAAAACACCCGTACCTGTTAAAGCAGTAGCAACTACTGGAATTACTAAAACACCCGAAGTTATTATAATTGTGAATACCCCTAAACTTATTGTTAAGAATATGCCAATTCCTTGTGTTACATTTTTAACTTTAAACCATCTCTTTCTTAATTTTTTATAATGTTCTAATCTTAATAATAATTGAGATTCCTTATTTTTCATATACCTAACTCTATCTTTGTGCTTTTCTTTATTCATTTTTTCAATGTCCATTTCACTTGTTTTTAATTGTGATAACGAAGGATATATTCTCGTCGTCGTCCCCGTCGAAGTTTCTTCCATTTTTGAGGTTTCCATTTTTTAATAAATATTTTGATATTATTTGGTCTATGTGAAAAGACTACGTAAATTTGTGGACTACGTGAAATTTTGAGACAACTTAAATTTTCGACCACGTGCTATTTTGAGACAACTTAAATTTTCGACCACGTGAAATTTTTGAAACCTCTTTTCAGTATATGAAAAGTATATCTTTTCAGTAACCCCAACGACCTTAAAACTGTTTTTTTGATTTTATCCTTAAAATTATTTTTATTTATAAAACTCTTTTTCAGTGTATGAAATATTTACTATACTCATTCTGGAGGTATCTTATTTTCTTTTTAGTTGTCCTGAATCGGTCATATATTCATTTGTTTGCATTTTTGGGTACCTTTTATTTATTTTTTTTGCTTATCCTGGACCGGTCATATATTCATTTTTTTTCTCTTTAGTTGTGCTGAATCGGTCATATATTCATTTTTTTGCATTTTTGGGGTACCTTATTTTTTTTATTTTTTGCTTGTCCTAGAACGGTCTTATGTACATTACTATTCGCAAGTTTTTATCGTCTGCTACCAGCTTGCACGAGCAGTTTACATAGGTTCTTCTCATTCCGCTCTTTATTCTTTGATGATGGATGAGACATGACACCTTTTTCCATAAAGCTACCCTAACATAGTTTACCATAAACGTAATTCTATTTCGAAATGTTTCTTTAGTAGTATGACGACATTGTCTTTACTTCTTTGCTTCCATAACAAATCGGTTATTGATCAGCTTTTGGTTCTCAAACTTCCTCTTTTACTCACTTTGGATTTTTGGGTCAGACAGAGAATCCTCAAGCCTAGATATATCAGCACTGTATCCTCAGTTTGATTCTTAGATGTACGGCGAAAGCACCTGGGGGAAGTAGCAAAGCGCGTTGATATTATATTGACACACAACTGCACTTCTCAGTGCAAAACACAAATCGAATGAGTGTAAATGCTACAGGAGTTATGGGCAGGCCAGAAGTGTTGATGTCATTCGATTTTGTAATTTCGCAGGCATGCAACACTGAGCGAGGTCTGCTTTTCTGGGGAGCAATTGCAATACAGCTTATATGTAATAGCCCGGAAAAGGGAATGTGGGGAATACCATAGTATAGTCAATTATCTTAAGCAGTTGCAAAGTAATTAGACACTAATGAAGAAATTTGTAATTGCAATCAATAACTGTAAGAAATAAGGACAGTGCATAAAAGTCACTTGTTGTAAGGATGTACAAGTCGGATAATCACTAAAAGAAATGATGTTACAAACCAGGGATGCGGAATCCTATCATTTTGATAGGACTCCGTCTTTTGATAGGACTACGACTCCGACTCCGGGTGGCAAGTATATATAGCCTAGTTTTTTGAAAAAACATCAGGTAACATGCATCATAGATCAATATAGGCTTACCTGAACCTATCTTTAGTAATCATTGCTGTATCAAACATCAATCATTTTCGATGAAAGTTTATTAAAAGTCGCTTTAAGTTTGATGCATGCGACTCGGCTCCTCCCATCTTTTTGATATGTGCCCTACACAGTTTTTCTCCAGTCTCTACCAGGCAGGAAAATCTCCCATCCTCCTTCAAAACATATGAGTACGATTTCGATTTCAATATGCGCTGTGGAGGAGACATCACACGCGATTAACGTGAGGGTAGGAGGTAATGTTCTCAAACAAACTAGCATTTCATTTTTGTCTCTGATGTGACCTTTGGTGCATAGGTGTGACTGAGGTAGGAAAGCTTGTCTTCTCTACTAAATCACCGAGTGAAAAGACAATACTTTTTTTACACTAGTGATCCCATTGCAAAATCAAGGCCAAAATGTGAAATGATGAGTGATTATGCTGACTCAGCCCCCCCCCCCTCTGAAGAGAGGAAGGACATGGCCAAGGATGTGCTTGGAGGGATCGGACCGAGAGGAGGAAACCGGTCCCCCCCTCCTGTCAGACTTCCAACTTGGGTGGGAGTGATCGTAGAGTCGTGCCATAGCTCGTTTGAAAGCTATCGTTTGTGTAGATTTTCCTTGGTTTTGAGAGGCGAGTGACTTTAAGATTTTAGGAATCTCGGAAAGCGACAGCGTTAGAATGGGCAGGTGTTGGACGTTTTGGGATGAGAAAGGCCCTGTTTCGGCATGAAGTCGAGTTCGGATGGATAAACGGAGGGCAGATTGGGACTCTACGTACAATGTTACATGAGTAGGGTGATTTTCAAGTCAATCGGAGAGAAAAGTGCTAACCTTCACTATGGGTCGACACTTAGGATTTTTCGTGAAAAAAAAATTAAAAATGTCAGAATTGACCTCCGAGCCCCATCGTGTTTCTCGTCAAAAGTTGGGTCGGTGATGTGTCGATGAAAAGACACCACCCCCCCTCGAGTCGAACTTTGTCAAAAGTGATGTTTTGACCAAAGTTGCTCAGAAACATGTGAAACAAGCTTCTATCAAGGTTTGGTGTTGAAATTCGCACAAAATATTTTTTGGAATTTTTTTCTTGTTAGAACTGTGTCATTCATGCTATGTCTCAGACGTGATACGAAAAGATGACAGATGCAGTAGAGTTTAATAATGAATTTTATTCACTACGTTTTCATCGACAAAGTCTTTTTCCAACAGCTCATGGACAGTTTGATGAATAAAGATGTGAAAGGACGTTTAGTTGCAGAGATCGACTTTGAGAAAGTGACTGATGAACATGGGGGTGAACGTGTAGTGTTTCATTTTGCATCATATTCTGCAGAGACGATGCATGATCCTAAAGATTTCTATCAGCGACACATGGCGAAAATTGCATCTCGACTAGATTCATTTCATGAGCATGGATCCAACTTGCTCTTATGTCGCATAAAGCACATTCATATTCAACTCAACGTGCTAAACTAGATTTGACTACAAGATTTGGGAAGAGCAATCATGAGTCAGTCGTCCGCGTGCCTCCTTTTCCCTGTCGCAACGAAGTCAGGGGAGAAGCGGAGTTCTATCATTGGCTATCATAGTGTCAAGTGTGGATTCGGAGGAGCCTATAAAAGCAGTCATCTCCCCATTTTCTCTTCATTTCATTCTCTTGACTTGAAAACCGTGTGTGACTTGCTGAAGCCATACTCCGTCTCAATTTTGACCGATTCAATCATGTTTCCAAATTTGCAAGTGAGTGTCATGACTGTGTGGCCTAAACCTTACCAACATTTTAGAAGAGAGGTACAGGAGAGTGTGTGGCCGATGATTGTACAAACATATTTTATTGAACCATCACCACCTCCACCGCCTCCAGCACCGCCTCCACGACCTAGACGTTATACCTTCAAGTCCTTTAAGGAATTGAAACTTAATTCGGGTCCTAAGCCCAAGACGTTTAATTTACTGGACGATGACGAAGACTTAGACTTTGGTGATCAGCTTTAAATCATGTGAACGCCCCAAAAGGTCCTCTTAAGGGCCACCTCATATGTCACTGCTAAGCTAGGGATTTTCTTTTCTCTGATGATCATGAATGTACTTAGTGGTATTCATTCGTTACAGACTGCCATGGTCATGAATCCTACTCCTACTGCTGCATCACGCAATCCTCATCATCACGAGCTGTGGAATCCGAAAATCGAAAAGGTAATTCAAGGCTATCCCACCTACAAACAACAAGTGCGCTACAACGGTGTTCGACTCTATCTTCAAACGCCAGCGGTATACTTACCAAAAGTTGATACGCAAGTAAATCGTTGCGGTCAAAACCTGAGTATACCTATTGATGATTAGTTGCGTAAACAGCTTGACATTTTAAAAGACGTTGTGAGGCAAAAGGCTCTTATTCCCACTGAACTATTACATTTGTGGCCAGAAAAGAAAACTTCATATGATAAACCTTTGTATCACGGTAATCGCTGCTTCATTTTACAAAGCAAGTATTGTAAAGTTACTTCAGGAGTGACTGTTAAACAGTCAGTTGAAACAGAATTGTCAACGCTAGGTGTAGGCTTTTATTCCTTTCATATTGAGGTGCCTGCTGTTTATGTGGGACCTCATCAATCTGACGGTAATTATATTTCTCTCAATTTGCGTATTGCTCAAATTCATCATCAGCCTCAGTTAAGAGGTCTTGATCACATTGAAAAAGTCATTGATTCATGTGTTAAAGAGGGTCAAGAACCTGTGACCAAACCTAAACGTCGTCGTGTATCAAAGAAAGATGGTGCTGCCACGAAATGGAAATGTTAAATATTCTAATCAGTTAGTTTGTAGTGAATGTGAAAAACGTGGTCTTGTGCGTTATGTTCAATTAATACATTGCAATCATGTCGTTTGTATCTTCTGATATTTGAAGGACGGACATCCTTGTAAAGTTCCTACTCAATGTATTATTTTGCAATGTACATTAAGTCTTTCAAAAAATTGTAGGTTGTTTGAGGGGATTTCAATGCAGGTTTTGAGTGCTAATGCAATGAGGGAAAGTGATCAAACTGTTGTTAGTGTGTATGATAGATTTGCCTATTGTCCTCCACACAGAGACGAATGGTCACGACGTCATGTACATGGACTTGATCGTTATATTTTGATTCATATTGGATTTGTAAATGAAACGTATTTGATAAGTGATTTCAAACGATGGCTGTCAGGTTTTTATATTGTTAAAATATTAGGAAATGATTGTGAACGAGAAGCGGCAACACTTCAGTTACACATTGATAACTTATATTTACCATGTTGGGTAGATCGTGTAAGACAAGACTATCATATGCATTGTGATCAAAAGAAGTTTAGAGATGAAATGATTTTTGATATGTCTGTATGTTTCGGTGAGAGACATCACCTTTACAGACCACCATCCATTATCTGTTTGGAAGCTCCCCATGTCAGATATTTGACACATTAGTACAAAGCAAAATTAGTTAGTCTCGCTCGATTTTATAGCAGTAGTCTTATTTTATTAGTAGTCTTGAATTTCTTAATTTTCCATTCTTGTAAATGAATAAGTCTTCTTGAATTGTTATCATTTCGTTCCGTCTCCAATAATGATGAATAAATTCACTTGCGCATGATTATGGTGGCCGACGGTCGTCGAAGGCGCTCACGCGAGACTAACTAATTTTGCTTTGTACTAATGTGTCAAATATCTGACATGGGGAGCTTCCAAACAGATAATGAGACTGACTCCCCGATATTCTCATCATAGACCACCATCCCATTGTAATACTAGAAATAAAGCCATCTACATTTCAAAACTTTCTTCACGCTGACATTGTAGTCTCTATGTTGTTTATGAGCTGTATCTATATTATTGTCAACAGCATGGGTATATGTAAAACATGTTTTTTACTCCTTGTGAATGAGTGATGATCATTTCATGAAGTGTATTCTGTACTTGTGAATTTTGACTGATGTTGAATAAACTTACAGTGGAACATGATTGTTATTTCTGTTTTATTCATAGTGGAAGTCATTGAAGGAATGTGAAATCTATAGTCACAACGTTTATGATGGCGCATCGTACCTTAAGTAGCCACATGTGTCATTTCACACTTGATCAACAAGGATTCGATGGATTTTTACAAGATTGGAAGCTTATATTTAAAATGAAGTTGAATGATATCAAAGTAGTGGAAACTGAGAGCCTTCCTCTCTTCGAAAGATTGATAGAGAGTTTACAACCTCAAGATGTGAAGGGTAGACTCGTTGCTTATATAGAGTTGAAAGATTTGCAAAAACCACTTCGTTTTGGATCCGCAGAATTTGGATTCTGTTGCACTAATCCATTGCACAGAATGGATTACTCTTAGTGATCAATTTTATGTACGTCATATGGAGAAAATTATGGAGAGAATAGTAGAGACGATGGAAGGAAATGCATACGTTGTTAAACATATCATGATTCAACTGAGTGTGTTTACATCCACGACTTTGTTTGATGGTCGACATGTTGTGTAGATGCAATAAAGATTTTTTTAACTGAGTATTTTGTAATGGTGTATAGAGCAATATGAGTCATTGCGCTTTGTTACATAAATGAAAGCGTCTTTGTTCGAGAAAAGGGACGTGTCACGAAATAAGTCATTGCGCGTTGGTACATAAATGAATGCGTCTTTGTTCGCTAGAAGGGACGTATCACAAAATGAGTCATTGCGCTTTGTGCATTACTATCAGGCTGTTTGTTAGATAAATGAATGCGTCTATGTTCGCTAGAAGGGGTGTGTCACTAAAGTCATTGTGAGGACTAGAACGACTTTTTAAGAGGGCAGTCAGTCATAGGGAAGGTTTCCACCCACGCAGTCAAAAGTTCACGTGTGATAACTCTCACGTAACAAAGACAGGGAAAACATGAAAAAGGAAACGCATGTGATTGGAGCTAGGTGTTGTTATAAAACGGACGAGTGAGCTCATGGCAATCATTTCCGTCCTTGCGCTAACCATGCAGTTGCTAGAAGCCATCAACTCCTCTGCTCTCGCACTGGGTACACTGAACTCCCTTACTTTAGCATCGGGTAAAAATGCTTTCAATCAAAAGATAACTCATCATGGAGAAGTCGTGACCATAGAAACTCCAAGTCATCGGATGGATTATCTAAAGGTTATGTCAACAAAGTATGGACTCGCTGTGTGTGTATCGTTAGACTATTGGACACGGTTACAACTCAATACTATTGAGACATTCCTGAAAGAAAATATCACCATTCCCAAAGAAATTGTTCGACACAATGGGAAGCGGCCACAAGTTCCCATCATGGAAAGAAGATACATGCATGTTCATATGGATAGACACTGTCTCATCATCCATAAAAAGGAGGGCAGCGAACTCGACTTACTCAATTGCAAACCTCTCCCCATTTTGGGAAAAGGATTCTACTCCTTTGAAATTAAAATTCAAGCCATCTACATGGGTCCGCGCAGGGACGGAAGGTTGTTTACGCTGTATCCCTATCTTGTCTCCATAACCTTTAAAAATGATGTCCATGTTGATGATGATCAACTACAGTAACACTCTCCACACACACTGAGAACGCACCATCGGTCTTTATGAGACCAAGGCCTAACGGCCGTCTTATCAAGAAAGAAAAAAATTACACTCACCATGCCACACATGAACATTACTCTCTCCTTCTTTCTTAGGCATTACATTCTTCACTCAGGTTTGAATCATGAACATGTGGAAATTATCAGCATGCCTCCATATATCATGGAAAAGTTAGTGTGTTACATTTCATGATATGAAACGTCAACTTCAGATAACTCTAGAACGCTTTCAACTACGAAGGTTGCATCGCGCTATCCTATCCAACTCTTGTCGTGTCATTAACGTAGGAGACGGCATTGTATTTATTCTCATTCGAGAGATGATTCTACGTAATGATCACTGCTACATTGTGATTCCAAAACCCTCATGGGAAAAGTATAAAAGGGAAGTTCACTCAACCCTCATGTCATTTGTGAGTCATGCTCCCCATCCGCATCATCAACGCCATGCGCGAAATGAGTCTCAGAAGAGACATCAATCTAGAAAAGTTGCATACCCATCTTCCCGATTCAGTATATCATCGCGGTCGTCCACAAATGTTGGTCAATCGCATGAGCAACGGTCGAAATCTTCAAATCTTTCGCTGCGGCAAAATCCAAGTCCTAGGATACCTTTCTCATTTCGTGATGCAATCCATGTGTTACGAAGTCGTCAAGAAAATGCGAACACTCATGCCTCATCTACGCCTCAGTCCCCTGACATTGAAGAATATAGTAGTGTCTGTTCAATTGAAGATGTTAGTGAATCTAGCAAACATTAAAACCGGCAATCATTGTATATTTTATGAAACTGAACTCTTTCGTGCTGCTCTGACTCGGAAGTGGCATCCTGTACATATTGCAGTGTTTCACAACGGACATTGTATCATGACTGGTTTACGTGATATCAGTAAAGTAGCTGACATTGTTAAATCTTTAATGCATTATCTGTAGGAGTCACAGTTAATAGAATCGTGTTGATCACATGATGTGTTTTGAATGAGTCATCCAAATGAACTATCGCCCACACACTTGTCGGTGAAAAGGTTGAACAAGACTGATAAGATTCTTATCTAACTGACTGGTGCTCTACCACTTCATGAGTCAGAGCTATTTATAGACATGAGTCAGCAAAGTTGTTGATGTTTTCTAGGCCGAATAAATTTTCATGATGTTACATTCGTTGGAAACTTGAGGATGTTAACCTACAAACTCAGGCATGGTTATGACTTTATTTTATACTTTACCTATCTTGCAAACAGTGAAATGCTTGTCACTTTGTTTTATACTTTACCTATAAATTGCTTAAGTTCATCATCTATGAGGATAGGGTTACCTACGGTTGGATTTAGGGATTTAGGGTTTTATATAACAGAAGTGAATGTTAACCGTTAGTGCGTAGTACATTTATTAACTTAACCATTTGAGAATGACATTATTCCTAACATTACAAACAACTACTTTATTTCTAACTCTACAAACAGTGAGATGATTCTAACTTTATTCTTCACCTATATTACAAACATTGAAATGCTTGTCACTTTATTTTATACTTTACCTATCTTGCAAACTCTGAAATGATTCTAACATTAATTCAAACTTCACAATCATCAACTTTATTTCTAGACCTACCCATCCTACAAAATGATCAAAACTTTTACGTTTGTCTATTGAGTGAGAATATCTTTGTGTCAAAAGAAAAACGAGACAGTCTGTACATGATATGTTATTGAATGAAAGACATGTCATCACAGTCACACATAGTTAATACTATCCACGGAGAAAATGAAGTCACTCATGTGCAGGGAGAAAACAAACTCACTGATGTGCAGGGACAAAACAAAGTCAGCAAAAGCACTGGATACCCCATCGATGATGTGTTGTGATCAGGAGTTGGACGCATGTTACAAGGCACTCACTTACAACATCTCATAGAAAACGCTATGGAGAAAAACAAAACATCAAACAGAACGGAGAGGAAGCATACATCATCATGCATCGTCGGGCGGAAGAGAAAGTTTCTGTTTCTTGGGTGGAGGTAGATGTGTGTCTGGATGGCCATACGGTAATGAGTGGTTAGGACTCATCCAGCATCGCTTGTCTTCCCACGCAGAGAGTGCCCGTTTCCTAAACGTTGTTGTCGTAACTTCGTGTACCTTTGATTTTAAAATCGTTATATTGACTTAACTTATTTTAGTTGGATTTATAGCATCTCGATAGTCTCTATGTGTCATTTTCCTAACGATGGACTTCGAGATGCCTTTCGCCCGTTTTATGGAAGTCTCTGATGATTTTAACTTCATAGAGTACATCTTGGGGCGAAGCAAGATCATCTCTTCTATCCTATTGCCGGCGCATTCATCTTTGAAGCAACCGAGCTTTGCTTTATTTAAGGTCGAGTAAAGCGGATGCTCTGTGGGATAGTTGGAGCTATCAAAGTGTATCTTTAGCTGGTGCAGAATATCTTCCTTACTGACTCCTTTCCTAGTGGTGAGTGCGAGGAAAAAGCTATCAGTATCTCCACCTACCAATTCTGCATGATGGATGAGTGGGCATGATTTTATCGTGTGGTAGTAGAGGTTGTACATCTCAAGCTTGGAGTGATCTAAAACGCCTTGACCTATGTAGATGGGTTTGCACAACTCTAGTTTGCGTTTTATCATCTTAATGCCGGCCAGATCTTCGGTAATGGCATCAGCATATACAAAGAGTGGCGAACGATGCATTTTTTTTAGCTACCTCAGGATCTGTCACCAAATTATAATTGATGCGTTGTCTTACATCCATCATGGTTTTACCAAAGAGGGAATTGTTCTTAAATTCGAAGAAATCCTTTTCAAAAGGATTCTTGGAGGTAGGACGTTTCTGGCTATTAAAATCTATGTAAGGCTTCAAAAAGGCCTTTTGATGAAATTGAACACCCCTATGCACTTTTTGTAACTGCATGCCCATCCTTAAATAGAATTTGAGAATTTTGTAATGAACAATGTAATGTTCTTTATCATACTGGGTGACCATCACCTTTCTAGCAGGATGATATTTAATTTTATTTTCTCCTTCATACTTAGACTTTAGTTGCTCCATGAAGGGAGAATACATATCTTCAGTCATTATACCAGACTCCGGAGCAAGAGGAAAGTCTGATGTCTTATTCTTAATGCAGTCTGGATAGGTGAGGTCGACTTCAAACCAGTAACCTATGTCGGCCTCATCTTCCAGTCCTAAAATGCGCTGGGGGTTGGAAAAGTGTTCAACCTCATGGGGTCAAGCCAAGCAAAGTAGGATTGCGGCAAAGGTCTCGACAGTGCACTTCCATATAAATTATTTTGGTCGATGTACATCAGGTGGGTGTCAAATTTACCATCGACTGTTTCATTGACAACATGCCTGTTGACAAACGTCAGTCCACCTCGGATCCCGCGTTCAAACATGGTGTACATTTCGGGATCGTCTAATTAATGTATTTTTTCCCTAGTCATTTCAAAAGCTGACTGGTAGGACAACCCCGATAAACTAATGTAATGGACGGAGTCCAACGCATCCTGCTCCAGTGTATCTTTCCTAAAAGCCTCAATGACATCGGCTAAGAGCAAAACATCTAATTTTAAGTCGGCAAGCATATAGTCACTAAACGAGTGACAACCTAATTCTTGCCATGCCTGCTGTGCATGCCTATAGTCATCAGGCGAACAGTCCTCACCCGTCAAATCGTTCTTAAATTTATCGATGGACGCTAGGGGGATGTTTCTTTCAATGTATCCATTGAACTAAAATAAGTATAAGGAAACACCCCTTTCCGTCGCATGAGACTGTCACTAATAATAGGATAGTCTTTCTTTAAATTTTGTGTGAGGGGAAGTGAGTCTAAATTATTAGCCAAAGTGGCTAAGGAAGAAGAGATAAACTAGAAACTGTCCATAGACTTAATATCATAAAAGACAGACTTCCCCTCCTTCGTCTTGTCAACATGGACTTTGGCCGACAGAGACATGAATTTTTCCTTACTTTGCGCTATGAGATTCGTCGATCATGACTTCATATGTCCTAGACCATGGCGAAGAAGAATATGCGCATCATAACATTTAAAGTTATGAAAGACGACGGGGAGCGTTCGCTCGCTGTTTGAGCCTAAGTGAGAAATTACACTTACTGCAAAAGGCAGACCTAAATTTGCCACTGAGATGGCAATGGTCCCTCACTTTCTTATGCTGCTTCTCATCAAAGGATGAACAGCAGCGGTGACATTCTGCGATCCCATCAAATTTTAATTTATCGACTTCTGTGAAACACATGGGTTTCCTAGTGAGCTCCGTTTCATAGCGTTGATGAAAACGGGCGCTTTTATCTAAAAATTTTAAGATTTTGAAAACGCCTTTGATGGATATCATTTTGTATACAAAGAATAACACCAAGGTATTCATGATGACCCGATATATTTCGCCGGTTCTGGACGTAGGACACACCGGAATTCTAAAAAAAGTAAAAATGAATTCTAAGGTAGAAAATAAAGTCAATGCGGATAATACTGATAGACAGAGTGCAGAGTAATACATATAAAAGCACAGAAAAGGAGGAAGAAGCTAAAGAAAACACCAGAGAAGTCACCAAGGCAGGTAGTAAGCTAATGACAGTTTCTTTTTGAATGCACAACAAGTCAGGTTGTTTTACACTGATAAAAAGTGCTTCCAAGACACACAAATGCAGTCTTCCGCGACATCTCCTCAACACAGTGAAGCATGACTTGGCTGGCTTTGATGGGGTACATTGCTGTAAATGACGAGTGTTGGCGCTTGCAGCTTTGGAACGTCGGTCCCCGTTCAGCAACCACCGTGGTACATTCTCAGAAATCCTTTGAGATAGTCTCCTCTCTGTCCGACCCACATACTTGCTACCGCAAGTACAGTTGAACTGGTACAGTACGTTAGATTCGGCGTCCAATGGGATTCTATCTTTGGGATTCTGGCACAAGAGTGGTTTAGTCACTGGAACCACCCGCAGCTCCACGGTAGAGCAAACAGCGCTTACGTCCTGTCTTAGTTGCCGTTTGATGTAGTTGTTCAACACATCTCCTTTGAATGGGATCCGAAGTGTGATGATCTTCTTCTTCGGTCCAAACTGTGGATCATGGGAGCGTAAAATACTATGCCTGTCGATAAGGCTCTGAGGATAACCGTTGAGAAGAAGCGTACGGCATATAAATTCTTTCTCGCGAGGTAAAGCTGTTGGAGAACAGATACGGTTCGCACGGCAAAACAGAGTCTTGATAACACCAATCTTATACGACAGGGGAGCGAAACTTTTGAAGTGCACGTAGAGACCAGACCATGAAGGCTTACGGTAAACCGATAGATCCAGAGAACCACTCTTGCTGCGACTAACTAGAACATCGAGGAATGGCAGTTTTCCATTAAGCTCCATCTCACAAGTAAGAGTTAAATTTGAATGGATGATATTGAGACACTTGATGAGAATGTCCACACTGTCCTCATCTCTACAAATTACAAACACATCATCCACGTAGCGAGCATACAGTCTGCAGTGTTTGCGGATGCTGTTAGATACTTTCGATTCCAGGTATCCGAGGAAGATATTGGCGAGTACCGGGCCCAAGGGACTGCCCATCGCGATACCATCAATTTGAAGGTAGTATTTCTCGTTAAAGAGAAATTGCACATTTGATACGGCCAATCTCAACAGGCGCTTGAGAACTGAGAATGGGACAGGAAGTTGAAGTCCATGGGTCAAAATGATTTCTTCTATAATATCAATAGTATCCAACAGTGGGACATTCGTGAACAACGATACAACATCGTAGGAAGCCATCACGTTACCATCCTGCATATTAAATTCTCGTAAATCATCGGCAAATGTAAAAGAGTCTTTTACCGTATGACCACTTACTGCCTTCTCCACAGGCCTCATGATCGAAACCAACCATTTAGCCAATTTGTGTTGAGGTGATCCACACATGCTTAAGATCGGGCGTCGGGGAACTGCTTGCTTATGGATTTTCGGTAAACCATACAAGCGAGGAATCTTCGATCCTTGAGGCTTTACCAAATTGAAAGTTGATTCGGAAATGACGTTTTCGCTGACGAATTGTTGCAGAGCTTTCACAATATCATTCTCCAACTTAGTGGTATTATCAATCTGCTTGTCACATTTCTGAAATTTCGTTGGATCGGTCAGAATCTGCTCCATCTTTGACGCATAATCACTTTGGTCGAACAACACGACACCTGATTCCCTTAGTGATCACCACTTGGGAATTTCTCCGTAAATTCTTCATTGCCTCAAGATTTTCATGAGATAAAGCTGTGAAAGATGGCTTCATCGAGACAACTTTATTGGCCATATGTACCAGTCCACCTTTCAATGCGGGTAACTTTTCAGGATGATTTGGAGTCATTTGATCAAGCTGTGACATAGTGATCTCAAACTCGGCACTGACATCTTCTCTTGACCATGTGTCAAACGGAACACAAAAGGACAAACCAAAAGACAGAGCGTCACTTTCACACTTTGACAGTTAATATGAGGAGAAATTGTGTATGATGTTACTTTCCCCTGTGCTGATGACGATAAACCATCCGATACTTTTTGACGCTTCCATTTACAGGAGCGCTCACTTCTCCGAGTCGTTGATTCAACCATGCAACTCGTCATACACTTCATGAATAATACCACAGGTAAGTCAATTTCACTGTCTTTCAATTGTGATATTACCGCAAGGGTCGAATTGATATTGTCTTGCAACTCGTTCAATCTGCATGTCAAGAACTGACTGCATACCGAAGATGATGGGCGAAGATTGCAACGACGAATATCACTATCATAGAAACCTTCACTGAAGCACCATTTGTAATAATCCAATTTGATGTTCAACTTTGCAAGTCTGCATCTTTGAGAAAGCAATCTATCCAATTGCTTTACCTTGGAGGCCGGTAAACAAGCTTTTAAGATTTTGAAAACGCCTTTGATGGATATCACTTTGTATATCGGAAACGTCATTTCCGAATCAACTTTCAATTTGGTAAAGCCTCAAGGATCGAAGATTCCTCGCTTGTATGGTTTACCGAAAATCCATAAGCAAGCAGTTCCCCGACGCCCGATCTTAAGCATGTGTGGATCACCTCAACACAAATTGGCTAAATGGTTGGTTTCGATCATGAGGCCTGTGGAGAAGGCAGTAAGTGGTCATACGGTAAAAGACTCTTTTACATTTGCCGATGATTTACGAGAATTTAATATGCAGGATGGTAACGTGATGGCTTCCTACGATGTTGTATCGTTGTTCACGAATGTCCCACTGTTGGATACTATTGATATTATAGAAGAAATCATTTTGACCCATGGACTTCAACTTCCTGTCTCATTCTCAGTTCTCAAGCGCCTGTTGAGATTGGCCGTATCAAATGTGCAATTTCTCTTTAACGAGAAATACTACCTTCAAATTGATGGTATCGCGATGGGCAGTCCCTTGGGCCCGGTACTCGCCAATATCTTCCTCGGATACCTGGAATCGAAAGTATCTAACAGCATCCGCAAACACTGCAGACTGTATGCTCGCTACGTGGATGATGTGTTTGTAATTTGTAGAGATGAGGACAGTGTGGACATTCTCATCAAGTGTCTCAATAGCATCCATTCAAATTTAACTCTTACTTGTGAGATGGAGCTTAATGGAAAACTGCCATTCCTCGATGTTCTAGTTAGTCGCAGCAAGAGTGGTTCTCTGGATCTATCGGTTTACCGTAAGCCTTCATGGTCTGGTCTCTACGTGCACTTCAAAAGTTTCGCTCCCCTGTCGTATAAGATTGGTGTTATCAAGACTCTGTTTTGCCGTGCGAACCGTATCTGTTCTCCAACAGCTTTACCTCGCGAGAAAGAATTTATATGCCGTACGCTTCTTCTCAACGGTTATCCTCAGAGCCTTATCGACAGGCATAGTATTTTACGCTCCCATGATCCACAGTTTGGACCGAAGAAGAAGATCATCACACTTCGGATCCCATTCAAAGGAGATGTGTTGAACAACTACATCAAACGGCAACTAAGACAGGACGTAAGCGCTGTTTGCTCTACCGTGGAGCTGCGGGTGGTTCCAGTGACTAAACCACTCTTGTGCCAGAATCCCAAAGATAGAATCCCATTGGACGCCGAATCTAACGTACTGTACCAGTTCAACTGTACTTGCGGTAGCAAGTATGTTGGTCGGACAGAGAGGAGACTATCTCAAAGGATTTCTGAGAATGTACCACGGTGGTTGCTGAACGGGGACCGACGTTCCAAAGCTGCAAGCGCCAACACTCGTCATTTACAGCAATGTACCCCATCAAAGCCAGCCAAGTCATGCTTCACTGTGTTGAGGAGATGTCGCGGAAGACTGCATTTGTGTGTCTTGGAAGCACTTTTTATCAGTGTAAAACAACCTGACTTGTTGTGCATTCAAAAAGAAACTGTCATTAGCTTACTACCTGCCTTGGTGACTTCTCTGGTGTTTTCTTTAGCTTCTTCCTCCTTTTCTGTGCTTTTATATGTATTACTCTGCACTCTGTCTATCAGTATTATCCGCATTGACTTTATTTTCTGCCTTAGAATTCATTTTTACTTCTTGTCACGTGTTAACCTATAACAATGTTACTACGCTTCTGTCGGCATTCATTCCGGTGTGTCCTGCGTCTAGAACCGGCGAAATATATCGGGTCATCATGAATACCTTGGTGTCATTCTTTATATACAGAAATTTTAAAAATTCTAAGATGCAGTCTTCATCTTGCCACACATACAGTTTATTTTGGTTCCTATAGAAAGAATGCCAAACTTCATTACAGGCAATGGCTGCAGGTTTGATGAGTCTGATCTTCACTATCAATATAACATAAAATGTCTGCATAAATGACACAAATGGGACTCAGCTTATTGCCTATTTCTTCATAACTATAAAATTTATCTTTGGGCATCACTTCCATTTGAAGCTTGCCCCGAGAGCACCACTCGTAATGCTGTTCAAAAAATGGTTTTGACCTAAAGCGGCGTGTGCGGCGATTACAGTAATAATACTTGTTGCCACAACTTTGTTGGTGGCGATACAACTTTGAAATTTTAGGAATGCCGCAATAATGCCATTCTGGGTGGTTGTCGCTATACACTAGGAGGAGATTGACAACCCGGTCGATGTTACTTTGGCGGTTGTTATACTTAACGCCCTTCAGATCATAATTTCATTTAATTTTTCAAATTGAGCGATGTCTTTAAAATCTAATGTGTTGACATCTAACCCGTCAAACTTAAGCTCATCCTCCCATTTACGATATTTAGTGATTCGTTCACGATTTATACCTATATCATTATAGTGAAGTTTGGAGAGGACGGCGTACTTGAAACACTGGGACTGACATTCTACATTGATGACAGCCTTTTTGTCAGCCAGTGCTTTGGGGAGGGTGAAACAACCGATCCCTTCTAAATTATCTAATAGATTAATTTTGAAATCTACTTTCTCGATCCCATCAAAGAACAGTCCGCTGTCTCTTTCCAGGAACTTTTCCAGGTTGTTGACGAGATAGGTGGCATGTCTCTCTATCCACTCGTTCTCATCACCTATGAGATCAGCAGCACATGAGGCTATCCTAATCGTCACAGTGGGGTCTACTTCTCCCGTACTGCTATCTATTTTATTGAAACGAGCAGAGACGTAAAACATGCTTTTGAGCAAAAAACCTATCTAAACTCGTCAACATTTGATGAATTAAACCTATATTATTTGACAGGAATGGATGAATATCCTGTATAGGTTCAGAGCTTTCCATCTCATAGTCACGAACGAGCATCTCAAGGGAGAACTTGCTCAGCCTTAGAGTGACGTTGTTGTCAGTGTAAAGCTCAGCGGAATGTGTGTGACAGAGTGTGTGCGAAGAGAGAACAAACTCTGAGGGAAAGGTCTTCCGACATGAAGAACAGGAAAAGCCGACGGGTGGTGAGGGATGCTTCCTACCTGTTGTTGTCGGTGGTTGCCTCACACTGCCACAGGAACCGCCTTAGATGTGGACTCGCAAGTTGGTGCTGTTGTAGAACGTGCGTCCACAACCTTCACACTTGGGTCGTTGAGGGATCGGTCGGTGCTTTCCCCCTCTGCAGGCATTGCCAGCGGTGTGACGTCTCAAACTGTAGGCTGAGGCGAAGACCCTGTCACACCGCTGGCATCGAAAGTCCTCATTCTCCACTTCGACATCAATCTCCCTCTCCTCTCCGACTATCTCCAACTCCTCCTGCTCCAACAGTCTCTCCACCGACTCGATGGAAAGGAGAGGGAGGTCGTTCACTGCTGCAGGTGGTGGTGGCGATGCTGGAATGATGATGGGGCGGGAGGGAACGTCACCGTCCAGGAGGTAGGCCGTTGAGGTATCTGTTGAGAAAAAGAGAAAAGAGATTAGTAACATGATCATAGTTTCAAGTTTGAAGTCCTATCCCCTATTTCCCAATCACGGTTACTTACCATCTAAGGACTTGATCTCCGGCAACACCGATGGTCGAGGAGGAGGCAAGAGTGGGACATGAGCCGAGGGTGGAAGGGTCCTGGGCTTGGTGTCGGAGGGACGTGGTGACGGGGAGCAAGGACTGGTGCAGGGAGCGGAGCAGGTGGTGGAGGTGGGTCGATGACCGTGCCCGAGAAAGGAGTCGGACTTTGAGTGGAGGTTGATGGACGGGAAGGTAGGGCCGGAAATTCCTCGCGGCTTCTTCCCATTTCTTCATCTTTGCTAAATCTGTAGAGAGGAAAGAGAGATTAGAGATTGAGACAAGGATGATGCAGAGGATCTGAAACAGCCTAAACATGAGATGTTAAAAATACTTACACTTGCCAAGCCGCTCATAGGCTTCCCCGATTTGCTCCTTGGGGAACGTGTTCCCCATTACGAATACATTTATGCACTGAAAAAGAATGGTAGCAAAGATAAGCAGAGCTAAAATTTGGATTCGGTTTAAACATGAATAAAAGAGGGGAGGTGACAGGTCTTGATTTTAATTAGGATGTCTACCCTAATGATGTTAGTAATAGAGTGAGTCAACCTTGACACAAATACTTACATTGCTCGATGGTGGCCTTCTCCATCTCAGCAGATATGCGATAATTTTCAATTTTCGTAAACTCCAGGACGGATAGTTGATAGTAGGTAATGAAGACTTCAATCACTGAAAAGGAAAGATGAGAATCGTTTCATTTGCCTAGTCAACGTTAATCATGGGAACAATCATTGAAGTGACATCTAATGAATTACATTTCCATATACACCATATCATAAAGACTAACCTTTGTCGAATGGCTAAAGTACTCTGACCTGGCGAGAGAAAGCATCACGTTAAGTATGAAGTCGAACGCCCAACATGAGCAACGGCTCAGAGGTTTCGGTCTAAAAAACGACGAACAACCCCTGCAACGCAATCCCTCTACGGCAGTACCCGCCGTCCCGAAGGAACGCTCGAGCAAAGGAGGTATTACAGCGATGATATGTTTTATGAGCAGAAGTGAATCTCCTGATAGCAAGAGACTATTTAACTTGATAGCAAGTCAAAACAACCTGATAGCAGGAGCTCACCGACACTCACCTTGTGAAAGAGAAATGTGAAGATCAGAGCTAGTATACTGCCTTTTATAAGATTTTCCTAAGCGGTGAATGGATGAGACCTCTCATCCAATCACAGACGAGGTAGAGTTCCCGATGTGTGCACGCACATTTGTAACGAGTTATACAAATCGTCTTAGGCAACATAATGTTTAGCAATAGACTCAACCATGGCACCATAAGTCAATACATTGAAACATGATGATTGCACGATTCTTTTTCATCAAGAGAGCTTCGGAGGCTTAATACAAGATTACATCCTTGAGTTTCAAAGGGAGGAGACAGAATGGGAAGCATGTTTAGACTACACACGAGAAATATTTACGCATTTGGTATCTTATTTCAAAGACAGTATCATCAAGGCTCACTTAATTGCAAATGTCAATTACATTCATTTTCCACAAGGTGAAGAAGCGGAAAGTGTTGACTTACAATTTCGTTCCTACGGACAAGAATATGTTACTGATGCTTCTGAGTTTTATACACGACATCTGCGGAAGATTATTTCTCGGATGGACAACTTTCCTGGTTACGGCGATCATTCGCTTCTGAATAAAATAAACCATATTATCATTGCCATTAGTAAAGCGGGTTTCAATGATGTTAAATCAAAGACCAAATAAAGTATTTTTTCATGACGACTTTTTACTAACTATACTTTAGAGGTAACGAGTCTCTACTGATACCATGTAGTTGATTTCTATAAACGGTAGACTTGTTACACTTCGTCGTAGTATTATTCATCAATGGTTTATCATGTTGAGTTCAATCTTCGAAATAAGTATATTTGGAACATCACATCTCTCCCTATGTTTTTTCTGCTGATTTTAGTAACTTACGTTTTCTTCAATACTTGTATAGCAATCGACTGCGATACAGTAAAGTAACTTATGCGTTCAGAGTTTGTTCACTACCGAAGAGAGAAGTCTGGTGTGTTGCATGTGGTGCAAGGGTGGCCTCCCATTTCATCATTTATTGTTCCCCTCTGCATTCCATATCCGAAGATGTGTGGCGGGCTTGGGACCGCTTTAGCTGCATTAGAAGGTAGCCCTTAAGAGGGCTCATGGGGCGTTCTCCGTCCACCGACACTACTCTGACTTCCACGACTACTGAAAGACCTCTGAAAGGAAAAGACAGTGAATGAGAGACGATTTAGAGTAGATGACTTTAGAGGGACTTACTCGGCTTTTTCTTTACAACTTTCCGTACGACAAAGTCTTCCAAATCGCCATTCATTTTAATTGATAAATGAAGACATCTCACACCTTCGCCTTCATAGCAACTTTGAGTCGCATTTGGATCGTCCGTGAGGGTCGGCACATCGCAAATGTTGTTTTCAAAGAGGAGAAAGTGGACCTCATACACTCTCTTCCAGGGTGCGAAGTAAGGGGGGATGGGGGGGATCCGTCCCTACCAGTGATAATCTGAATCCCCACCAGTACACAGGTTTGATTAGTCCTGGGGGGATCCCAGATTGTCCCTCCCAGTGATGTGTCTGTCAGAATGTATGTCTACTTTTTCTGTCTCTGAGAGTGGCTTTTAGCCGATTCCACTTGACGGCTATCTTCAATGCTGCAGCACATTGTGTGTGTGCTGCTGCTGCAATGAAGAACATCTGACTCACTAATACCCCGTCCACTGCGTGGGCAGCAGTTAGTGCATGTGTCTTGACCGAACTCTGTTTTTTCATCATCATTCGTCGCTTCTCCACGAGTTTTTCCTGCAATTTCGTCCGTCGCATCGATCATTGTCATCAACCAACTTCGATTTGGATCGTGCTTCAGGTAAGCTTTCAAATATTTTCTAAGGGATACTTATAACTAGGGTTGCCAACGTCCGGTATTTTAGGATCCTGTCCGGTATGCGCTACGGTGTCCGGTTTGTCCGGTATTTTGGGGATGACCAAGGAGCGCGGAACAGGGGACCCCGGTTAATAGCGTTTCATTGGAATTAGGGATTGGCTCAAATTGACAGTAAGTTGGCAACGCAAGAACCTAATCTTGTTTTACTGGTAGAATCGGTGCAGCAGCCGATTGAAGCAGTTTGGAACTGACACACCGTCAACACAACACACACAGCTGTTTAATTCTTCTCAATGAACTGATCATGGAACTGATAGTGAATGATACGACTCTACCATACTTTCCCAGAATGACTGACTGACGTCACTCAACTTCTGCTTTACTAACGAACCAATACTTCACTCATGTCCGACTCGTTAGCTTAGCTTATTGTTCTCTTGAAAATGACGCATCTCAAGTATCCAATCACTAATCTTGATTTGTCGAATAGTGAATTCGCATTCGAAATCGCATTGCAATTTCATTTCAGTGAACTATTGACTATCGTCGAGACGTTGTGCTCCTATCTTACACCGATAACTTTGATAATTCAAAACGTTATGAATCTCTAATCCTTATAAATGACATTGACAATAATTTCGCGACATACAGTATAAATTATTCTTAGACAGAATAGCTCAATATTCTTCATATCATAGCATCACAGATTATTACAATAAGATCGAGCAATCCTATTCAGCTGATGTCTGAACTACTGTAGTCTACATGTACAACATTATATGAGCATGGAGTCTAATTTTAAAGTGTAGTAGAGTGTGTTAATAAACGAATAAGCAGTTATACCTACATCAAATACACTGTTAAATACGAAGTTACGAACTAGTACCCCAGTTCCAATTTGTGTACACCTATATTATAATATTTGGTACGAGCATCAACTTTACAAAATGTATGATTTTTATTTCAGCTTTGATTCTATAGGCCAACCTCGAGATTGAGGTGAATACCAGGGAATGGCCCCCCTGACGGGAGCCCCAAACCTATGCTCAAATTTACAAAATGTAGATGGTTTTTACTTTTTTTGCGAGGTTGCTGCATGCATAGTATGATCACAATTACGCTTTTTATAAATCGAGTTGTCATGAGAATATAGCAAACTAGCTAAAAATTGGATTTTTGTCGAGGTTCAAGTATATGGAAAAAGTCCATGTAGGGCTAATCGGCATTCATTATACATCATAATGTGAGTGTCCGGTATTCTCAGCAGGTGGTGTTGGCAACCCTACTTATATATAACAATACAATTTTAATTGAATATGACGGTAAATTTATTATTTATCAAAGTAGGCCTATGTCAATAAACTGAATACACATATCACTACAATGTAAACATAGCTATAAAAATACTATCTGACTGTATATACTCGTAGTTTAAGACTACCGCGGTACCGAAATTCATAATTGCAATTTACTGAATTTTGCAAAACAATGCCTACATGCGCATGTGTTGTTCAGCTCCGAACTGGGTACTTTTCAAAAGCCGGTTTGAAACTACTTCAGCTAACGAAATGTCTGGGCTAGGCCCTGACTGTCCCACTGGCCAAATTTTTTGAAAACACGATTATACATATCGTTTTATGCATGTCTACTCTATACATGTAATGTGAATGTGATTTTTGACAACAGAGGTCTGCCGTAGTACATTGAATATCTGAAGAGAATGATAATTATTAAGTCAATAAATGACAGCAATAACCCTTGATTACCCGACGGCATTCGCACGACCAAGGAATCGAACCGGTACCGACCAAGGAACCACAACTTCGGTGCGATTCCTTGGTTGTGCGAGTGACGTCGGGTAACCAAGGGTTATTGCTGTCATTTATTGACTTAATAATTATCATTCTCTTCAGATATGTAATGTACATGTGTGCAACTGTACATGTACAAGGCCATTTTAACAGGTCTACGAGATTTGTTTTATTCTCTGCAGACATGAAGCGACAATCCACGCTATTCGGATATCTCAAGGGCAATGAATCAAAGCAACAACGAGTTGAATCCACCGATGAGTCTACAGATACACCCGAAGAACAAGTATTACCTTCTCAGCAACCGAGTACTGCATGCAGCCCTACATGTACGGCCGGTACATCTACGAGTATTGCAGAGTCACAAGATGAAGATCCTTTACCTTCCGGTCTGACCGCAGCTCTTTTTAAGACCTGGAAAGAGCGAAATCCCTGGTTGATAGCTAAGAACAAGAGTCTATTCTGTAGCTCATGCCAGGAAATTGGAATGATACCGATAAAGGATGTGGTCAGCAGTTTGCGTATTGAAAAGCAATGGGTCAAAATAGGCGTCCAGGGTTGTGGAGTCGTGGGAACGCAAAGGAAGAAGTTGTCAGAGAAGGTGGCATCTCATGCAAAGTCGAAGTCGCACACTGCTGTAATTTCTGCATTGAAGGAGCGGGCTGAGAACAAGCTGACTTCAGCTCTTCAGGAACAAAGTCGAAGAGCAGAGGAATATGCAGAAGCTCAAGAGAAGGCGACTATTCGAGTGTTTCGGACGGCATACCTAGCGGCTCAAGAAGATCTTTCTTTCCGGAAACATCCCAAACTGATCGAGCTTCAGCAACTGAATGGACTAGACATGGGAACGCTTCTGTTTTCTGATCATGCTTCCTGTGATATTATCAGCTTCATGGCAGAGGAAATGAAGAAGGAGCTCACAACATTCATTCGCAGTCAAAACTGCTCGAAGTTTTCAGTCATAATCGACGAGTCGACAACAGTGAGCAACAGATCAGTTTTATATCATTTACATACGATTATTAGTCCATCAAGAAGTCGAAAACGTCTATTGGGAAACCTGCGAGCTGACCGACGGTCAATCAGGACAGAGCGTTGCAAAAGCTCTTTTCAATTCACTGGTTCCATGTCTTGGTTTAGATACCCTTCAGAATAAGCTCACAGCCGTTGGAGCAGACGGAGCCTCAGTCATGCTTGGTGCTAAAGGTGGTGCAGTGAAGATATTCTCTGACCTCATTGGTGTAACAGACCTACCAGCATTTCACTGTGTGGCACATCGACTTGAATTAACCGTGCACTCGGCTGTCAAAAGTGTTACTCAATGTAATCATTTCTCAATATTCCTGGACAAGCCAAGTTCTACCTTCACACGCTCCGCCAAGAATCTGCGTCTCCTGGAAAATGTTGCACTGAGTCTGGGCTGCATCCTCAAGAAAGTTGGAAAAGTGTTTGACGTTCGATGGTGTTTTTCATCATTTACTGCAGTCGATAGCTTGTGGAACAATTATTCAGCTCTTCACATGCTGTTCTGCAACTCGGATGATACAAAGTTATCCCGATTGAGAAATCATATCGATCGACATCAATTCGTGGAACAAATGTGTGTTATAAGGGATTGTCTTCGTGAGCTGAAAGCACTCAGCTTGAAAGTAAGTTCCGATTCTACGGTGTTGTGACTCCGCTTTCCCTAGCAATTGCATCAATGATTCAATCACACCTTTACTTGGTCACATCTTTACACCTTTTAAGTATCTGGTTTGGTCTACGTAAGATGATTTAATTGATTTTCTACAAAGTATTCTGATAATCCATTAAAGTATCTGGCTTGGTCTAAGATGATTTTCGTAATTTTTTTGTTAAGTATTCTAGATAATCATAATTGTCGTTATGATAACATGAATGTTCACCTGAGTAAGTAGGAACATCGCCGAAAAATCAGCAATATTTTACAGATGCAGATGGTCGAGGCGAACCTCATCACTGTGTCAGGAGACATCCTGCGTCTACGGAAAGTCCTGGAGAGCTACAAGGAGAATGGAGGAGGTCCATCATCACAGGAGCTCGCTGAACAGCTGGAGCTCAATGGGAAATTCAAAGGAGTCACCTTAAAAGGAAGTATGTACTAACTCTAAGTTCCGAACACAATTCGTGCAGGCCGTCATCGATAACCTAGACGCGAGATTCGACGTCGAACTTTTGAAAGACTGTACGTTTTTAGATAAGAGAAGTTGGCCAACATCTGATGACCGAATCATCTATGGTGACAGAGAGGTCATGAAAATCGCGGAGTTTTTCAAACAGAATGTGATGAACGCAGTCTCCTCATTTCGAGAGGCCAAATCCGGGCTAGACTCGTCTGACTTCAAAGAATTTTGCGACGTCATCAAGATTTTCCCTGTGTGTACGGCTGAATGTGAAAGAGGCTTTAGTGCGATGAATGATGTGTTCACAAAAGATCGGAATCGTTTGAATGTAAATGTTTGTAATGCTGTTCTTTTTCTCAACATCAATGGGCCACCAATCACCCACGTAAACTTTGCTAAGTACGTCGTGGATTGGCTGAAATCGCATCGTTCAGCACGTGGTCAAAACCGTGTTTCATGTTCCACCACAAAATTGCGAGCGAAACACTCGCTTTTTTCATTGAATAAATGAGAGTTTTTGCCGCATTTACTTGTTCTATGTAGCCTACCGGTATTGTGAGAGGATTGTATGTATAGCCTACTAAGCTTAGTGATCAATCCATATCAGCGCGTGAAAGACAGAGATTTGCAAGACGAATTATACCTAGCCGCTTCGAAGATAATTATGGGTCTCATTCAACACATAGCCTACATGAAGATTGGCATCCCCCCAGTAACTTTTTCCTACTTCGCACCCTGCTCTCTTCCTCTTCACTCTTCTCTCATCACTTTATACAGCCACACGTCAAAAACTCATGATGAAATAGCCGCTGATATTGGAGTGAATGAATCTATCAACTGTCTCGAGAATTATTAAACAATATGAAGAAAGTGGCGGATACAAAACCCGATATGAAAATTCCGGTGGACAGAATAAGAAATTCTGTGAGAGAGGCCTGCGACATCTTCGATCACCGGTTGTGAAATCGCCAAGATCCACAGCAGCTGACATTCACGAGGCTATGGGTGAGTCTGCTGAGGACGTGAGTCTTCGAACAATTCAAAGAACCCTCCACGTGGCTGGTTGCTCCGTCAGAACACCAAAGAATAAACCATATCTTTCGCCATTGAATATTGAGAAGAGATGCGCATGGGCTCTGGAGCACGCGTCGTGGACCGTTGACCAACGGAAGAATATTTTGTGGTGAGATGAAACCATAATTGATGCCAACGATGAGTGTCCTCGCTTCGTACTTGTTGTAGACGGTTATCCATTGTCTGAGGAGCACTTCAAGACTTCAGTGAAGCACCCTACAAAAGTGATGCTCTGGAGTGATTTCTCGTGGTATGGGACTGGGCGAGTTCATGTCGTCGACGGACGTCTTGACAGTGACAAATACATCGAGCTTATCGTCGACGACATGAACTCGTTCAACAACTGAGTGGAACATTTCCTGACGGTAGTGGAATTTTCTGACAAGACAATGCACCTTGTCATGTGTCCAAGAAATCAATTGCACATTTCAACGGAAAAGGTATCCAGCTCTTAAGGTGGCCGCCTTCTTCACCGGATTTGAAAGATAGAGAACCTTTGGACCATTGTCAAGAATCGCCTGCGCAAATACCAGGCCAGAAGTAAAAGTGACATCATCAAAAGCTTTCTCAAGGTATGGTACCATGACACTGACTCAAAAGAAATATGCCAAAATCTCGTAGCGTCGATGCCAAAGAGAATTGACGCTGTCGTGAAGTCCAAGGGACATCACACAAAATTCTGATGAACCCTACAAATGAGGTGCTTTTAAAGTAATTCTAGAACAATTTTTGTTAGTTTCATCATGAAATGTTCACCAGTTGCAATAATTGATGATTTGATGACAATAGTAAACGAGTGATTGAAAATCCACCATTTTCATCTTTCATGGAAACTCGCTGTCGCGTACTGTACTTTTGCATGAATAGTTTCATCTGCCTTTTTGACTGAGACTAAGATTTTAGACTATATGCATGTAGTCTTAAGTTATAACTGACATATTTCTTTTTAATAATTGTTTTAACTAAAGATTAGGTCAAACCTTTATCGCAGGGGCATAAATTTGGTAAGTTCTATGCCGCCGAATACCTCACAACATCTTATTTACATAAGCCTATAGATAAAATAAAGCAGAATGAAATCACAAGACTATCTATATATCAACTCTGGCAGCATTAGTTAGAAGGAAGGTTGCACAGACATCTTACACTAACCATGTAAAGCAGCAAAATATTTGTCACAGGACGTTCTTATTCAGATCAAAACAAAACTTTCACTGCTTTTCAAGTTTTTGAATTTAAACAAAATATGTAAAATGGTAAACTTTTATTCTGATTATCAAACTAGCAGAAATTACTATTCAAATCAGATTGACAGGCAGACCAAGATATTTCATTATAAATCCTTCCGAAATATTTTGTCAGCGATCGAATTTGTGTGGGCCCAAGGCGCCAATGTTCCACAAGTGGAACATTATGAATTTGTCACTATATTTCGAAAAATATAATAGGAATGAAATATTTTTGTATATAGCATACCTATATGAAGAGGTATACATATTATAAGTAGCTAAAATCTGAAAGCCAATCAATTGCTTTTGCTTAAAGAGCTGCTGAAAAATCGCTAAAACCAAATTGAACATTGAAAAACATAACCAATCTTTTTTGATTGAATTGTGCGCATAAAATCTAGAGATATGATATTTTAATGAGTCAGATCACACCAAGACACACGAAGGTTGCCAAACATTGCAATTATTTACTGTAATATCATATGTCCCACAGTCAATAAGACATATTTCCAAAATCTAGTGATGTTCCAGTAGTGGAACATAGGCGCCTAATGGGTTAATTCAAAAATGGAATTGAAGTGAGTCTTAGAAAGTAATATTGTAAAATGCCCACGAAAACATAATTTGACAAAGATTATGTAAACACGTTTCGCTTCAAAACATCAGCGATATGGCGAAGTTGCATGAGTCATAAATCGGACGTGCATGTATATTATAACGCTAGCGTATTCAGATCGATTATTCGAGGGTCACGTGTACGGCTGTCTTCTTTGTAGCTTACTGCAATAATCATATACTTACAGTAATATCAAAACCATGTAGTTAAGAGCATCATGAATTGATCCTTCTGTTCGCTATAATGAAAACTGATGAGAAAGCTGCGACGAAAGAACGAAGAACACTGAACGAAAACCGCAGATCTCAAACGAGGTAGAAGTCGAACGATATACAGTAGCTCAAAATGTCGAGATGAGTGCGAAACACGATCGCATAACCTACGAGTACGTTGAATAAATGAATCACCAGGTTGCGTTCACATCCTCTGTTAAGTCAATGACTATTGTCTGCTAATATTGCGCGATGAAACGAAGTCTTAACTACGCCGCCAACTGAGATCAATCTTGGCTACAGCCTCCTTCCCAGCGAATATTTTGGTCTCACACAAATCACACAGTGCATACTGACATTAGTATCAGAGGAGTTACCGAGTCACCGCCCGGCATCAGTGAGGCGTGATAGTAACATTTGTCTTCCCTTTCTCTCATTCTAAATTTCATTCTGTGCTAAAGCGTCTATTGACAGTGCATCCGATTATGATCCGCAAATGATTATGTAATGATATCAAACGACAAGCATATCTTTTTGTTTACGATATTTCAGTTTAACCGGGACCGAAGCTGCCCACTTAGCCCATCCCCCTTATAAATACGGCCTTGCCCTCATATTACATAATTTTGTTATGATAAAAATAACCATCTTTATTATCTGCCTTGTGAACTCTAGGAGCAAATTACGAAGTGAAGAGGGCTGTATGACATTGCCTATTTTGTAAATGTGACCGCAGACTTGCCCACGCTTTGTGAAAAGTCAGCATTGTTTCTATTTGCCCATCCTCTATAAACTGCACAATTTTCAAATTGCACCTGTCAAAATGCAAGACACAGTAGAATAACTTGGCCGCCGCGCAAAAAGGCGACATAGAAACACGTGCCCACCTTGTACTTGTAAAAAAGGCAACATATGTACATTAATAACTTATGCCGACCATGTAAAAAGGCAAAATAGATCAATTTGCTCACCCTACAAAGCGGCAATCATGTTGATCAACTTGCCCACTCTGTCTAACAAAAGGCGACACATATTAAATTGTCCATCCTGTCTAAAGGAAGCATCCTAATTGAAGTCACTTACAGCGTACTTGAAAAAAGGGCAATATACGGACGTAGTATAGGTAATTAAACAAATTTGCCCCTCCTGTAAAAGGCAGCATTGCCCACCCTGTGAAAAGGGCAGCATGGGCTTTGCCCACCCTGCCCACCCCGTGCCGGCATGCTTGACCACGACACACACGGACGGTCGACCCCAGAACCGCAAAAACCCATCTCACGCTCCAGAGGGGGGGCGCTGTGCGCAGTTGGGCGGATTCCTTACTACTGAGGTACAATCAACCTGAATCCCGATGTTTACGTTTACAAAATTGACCTTCAGTGGACTCAGTCTAGGTAAGTTTCATCATCTGAGTATAGTTGTTATTGCTTATTACATGTGGTGGTTAGGTGAAGGCAAGCCAACGCAGATCTCGCGGACTGGATTCGGCCACCACAAATCGACCCGCTACATGCGGTAAATACACTACGGGCGAAGTCGATCCAACCCGAACCTGGGCCGACTTAGGGGCGTCCGGACACACCCCTAGTGGGCCGAATTGTTCGGCCGACTTCGGCCCAGATTTTGGCCGACTTTCCGTTTGCACAGGGCACGCACGTTGGTCGGAAGCCCTTCCTAACAGTGATTGACACGGGATCAAGGTTTAAAATATGGCGTTCTATGGTCAATGAAGGCGCGCCCATGAAGTCAGTCATCTCACGAAAATTTTTTCGGAGTTCGGTCCCCCTGAGGTTTTGCTTTCTGACAAAATGGAACTGTCTTTCGCAGTGGGAATGTCAACAAACTTTTGAGTGAATGGCGAGTAAGACAAGAATTTTCGTATGCATGCAGAGTGCAGACCACAAGGAAATGGCATTTCAGAGAGGAACCATCGCACAGTGAAGACTATGGTGGCAAGGTCGAGAAGATCAATTGAAGAATGTGTGTTCTGGTACAATGTGACCATGCACTCAGGACTCAGGAAGACCGTCTCCATATTCCATTGTCTTTGTTCACTAATATTTCATTGCGAGTCTCGTAAGCCTGCAGTCCAGCTACATCGGCTACCAAGATGTGTCATCGTGAGCCAATGGATAAACCAGCCCGTTGAAGACGGCGTAATGAGCCTCAGTGATAACCCTTACACTGTTGGTGATCTCGTATATTTACGATCAGATGGTAATTGCATGTCCGAATGTAGTGAACCTCATCATGTTACCGGCATTTCCGTCTCGTTGGAGCTTGAAAATGATGGCATAACAAGGCATGTAGTGCATCTGAAGAAAGTTCCGGTGGTATCTCAAGTGCTTCAAAGTGATGACAGAGATTCGAACACGAGTGACTCAGAGTGTAGTGTTGTGGATCAACATGTTCCTGCTTGCGACTCATTGGATCCATCTGACAAGCAAGACAGTGATTCGGACAGCTTAGAAGAACTACAAGTCGTGTCTCCCATTGTGTCAACAAGACGTGGATCAAGAAGTCGTCGAACTTCCGCGTATCTTCGTGATTATGTGACTTAGATGATTGATTGATTTAATCAGCTGTTTTGTGATTTTTAAGATCACGGGGAGGTGTAAGAGTATGAATCATTTTATCACCTGTCTTGAGTGATGTTTAACCCTCGGGAGGTTTAAAATTCGCTATTCCATTTCGTGAAAATCTGGGTCCACGTGGACCCAGAAGATTTATTTTCACAATCAAGCACAATTAGTACAGAAAGTACGAGTCACAGAGTTCGAATGTTCATCACAACAGTGATTCCCACACCGAGCACAGGTTTTTCTCGTTTTCCGATCTTTCTTCCACCCGCAGAGTTGACATCTGTCGTTTTTTCATGTTGCTCTCTCAACATCCACCTTTGCTTCGATGATTGGCCGTGGCACGTCTTTTGACTCCAAAAATGGCTTGACCAGCTCCTCTCCTAAGCATCGCAGAAATTGTCTTCTTTTGTGAGGCTTGTCTCTTCCCCAATGAGGATCAATTTCGCAATTCAACACATATGCATTTATCCCACACAAATCCAAGAGGTTGCAAAACACGATTGTGTGCCATCTTCGCTGACTTTTTCGATGACACTCTCTTATGTTAATTGAAATATGTTTCGCTTATGTGATTCTTCAAGGGAGATGCAAATGTTGAATGTTGAGTAAGATATCTCCAGGTAATTGTGCTGTGTGGTTAGATGTCTTTGGACTTTTTTTAGAGTTCTAAAATGCTAATACTCATGTGATATGTTGATGTAGCATGTTATCTGCTTACGCAGATAGCTATTGTTTGTTCAAGGACATTTATGGATTTTAAAAACGGTAGCTAGGCAGAAGTAATTTCAGATCACTTGATTTACGCCTGAGCTGCGGTTGGTTGTCTGGAGCAAATATTGTAAGTTTGGTATTGCAGTTGCGCATTGGGTCCTGTGCTGTACATCTCGATGTAAGTAGCGAGGCTTTTCAGAGGTTGTACACATAGACATCGAACAACAACAACAACAACATGATTAATGTTGGATGTCTGTGGTTGTACAATTGTATGGTATTGAGGGTTGAGACAAAGTAAAATTTTGGGTGCACAATAAAGAACATAACAAAACAAAGCTTGCATATTCTACAAACATGCACTTGACCAAAGACATCGGATTACATTATTATCACTTGACATTTCGATTTTATGAAAACGCTGCCAAGTGTCGTTCGTTCAAACATGA
Source organism: Prostheceraeus crozeri (assembly GCA_907163375.1). Taxonomy (NCBI): domain Eukaryota; kingdom Metazoa; phylum Platyhelminthes; order Polycladida; family Euryleptidae; genus Prostheceraeus; species Prostheceraeus crozeri. The sequence continues at coordinate 193,234 of CAJQUW010008708.1, forward strand.
CCGGTTTTGCCCCGGAGTTAACACCGACGCTGGAGTTAACTCGGGTAAACGGATTAAACACTACTACTTGCACCTACACCGGACATGAACTTAACAACTCTACCTACATATGCCTACTCTATGCATTGAACAGCTGTCACGTACAATCATTGGCCTGCAATAATGGCAATTAGTCCAGCTGTGTATGATTAAAAAAACTGTCGATAGTGACTAAAGCTAGATTTTATCGATATGCACAATGCTTCTTTAAAGCATTGAGCTAGCTTTTAGGTTTCTTCACCAAATTTTAGTATCTTTTTCAATATTTTTTTGTTTTAGCAATTAGGAAATATTTCTTCTATACAGATGTGTGACTCGAATTTTCGTGTGGTGTGGTTTCATAATTCTAATTTGCTCTGCGGTGATGATCAGTCAAAGTGAATCACCCAGATTTTGTCTCATTTTATGAAAGTTTGTCAATTACAGTTACAAATTTGGCAGACAAATGAAAATTAAAGTAGAAATAAAATGTTTCTCTCTTGTTCGCTGGAGTCAGTTGGACAATGGTACGTTCGCTGTTGTTCACAAATATTTCGTAACCTCGCCAGAAAATTGCATCACTTGTCGAATCCGGGAAGTCATGCTTTCGATAAGGCGGTTGATTACTTCTTGATCTAAACTTTCTCACTCATTGCCTTAGCGAAGCTTCAAGTCGAGAAAGATCATGTCCAGGAAAAAATGATCACCTCACACCGCTCTTCAGTAGACGACATTTTCAATTGGATTTGAGGTTTGATGAGCAAGGCGACCATTTCAAAGTTCGCATGCCGGCGAACTTCAAATGAATTAGTTACACAACTCCTGTGACATGTGGCGTCGTCGTCCATGTAAATCCAGTCGGCGGAAAGATCACCGAATGGGGAGGACAATGCAAGAATGTGCCTTTACAAAACATTGACATATCCATCGGAATTCATGTTATAACTTTGGATATGGAATTCAGTTCGGTTATTCATCCATATCGCAGCCCAACTCAACCATCTTCCTTGATTCACAGGCAATGTCAAATGATCAGGAATTTCTGACCAAGCGAATAATCATCCATCTGTTCGAAAACTTGTCTTTATTTTCCGACCGGATCCATCTTTTATGGATCACGAGAAAAAATTGGTCTTCCACCTGTGGACTGTGATCTTTGGAACGCCAAATTTTCTGCTAACTAGCCATTCGGATTGCCCTTCTGACAAAAGAGCGGAGTGTGCCATTCAAAAACATTCAAACTTCAAATCAGTCACCATGAAATCAGATGAATTCAAAAGCGAATGAAAATTTTGTTTGCAACTTTTGTAGGTTGACACTTCGATCTTGCTATGCAGACGTCTAGACACCATAGATATTGAAAGCATAAAAATGACTGTTAGCGCCAGAAGATGTAGACAACTTTTCAACAATAAAAACACAAAAACAGAAAATTGTGCAATGAATTTGAGATATCATAGCCTTAAAGAGTAAACCGATTTCAACGAACATTGTATCAAAAGAATATTTAGAGAAAGCCCTTCCATCTACTGTTGGATTCATTGTCATGCTGACACGTTTTCACATTGAAAATCTGAGATTTCTAACAGTAGCAATTTTCTCATTTTGACTTATGTCCACCTTATGCAATGAAGGATGCAAATGTACAGCGGCTCATTGAAAAGCTGAGAACTTAAGCTCTCGAATGGTGTATGGCTTATCAATGTAAGATGTGACTGAAAGGCAGGAGAGTCAATTGACAATTTTGGTGGTCCGTTTTTTATGATCAACTCTGTATATCGTCGCTTTTTTGACTAACTAACATAGCTAACAAAATCGGAATTTAGAAAATTCGCCAGGAATCGAGAAAAAGGAAATTGAGTAGCGCTTTAAATTTCTAAGATCTTTCAAAAGGAGTCCTGTAATTCATAAAACTTGGTATATGATAGCTAGTTCTGAATCATAATATGCTACAACTACGTAATGTTTATTGAAAAAATTACATTGTCATTGTTGATTTTCCATAAGAAGCAATTGATGCCAGTTACGTTAGTTAGACAAAAATCCAAGTAACAACATTCAATATAGAGAACCTGCAGATACGTTACAAGTGCTTTCTTCCACGCTACATTCGTCAGTGGATTTAGATAAACTTAATATCCAGAAATTTTTAATGACAGTTACACATGTAGAGAGGGACATTTCCTTCAATTTATGATTGTGCAGTGCGCTTTGTAGTAAATAGGTTTTATGATACAGAAGTCCAGAAATCACACAATCGTAAATCAGGCTGAGGTGCGTGTATTAATTAAGTTGTAGTGTATTGACATTAGACTTGAGTCACAAATATCAAAATCAATAATTTGTCAATAGTTGTTATTGAGCTCTACGTATTTTCCATGAAAGGCTGAATTGGTTACTCTTTTTGCATTTTCTGTAACATCCATCCTTCATCAACTTTGTTAGTTGCACCATTCAGACTCTTTTTCGATGAAAAGTTTACTTTATTTATTTCTTAATCGTGGAACCCACTTTGAAAAAGTGTTCTCATTATTCTTTGATAAAATCAGATCTGATAATCTACTCAGACGAAACCTTTATTGAAAGTAGGGTATAGCAACAGTCTAGAGTCTTGTATAAACATTACATCTCACCTTCATCCTTTACTTGAAGATTTTTGAAGATAGGATGGGCTGATAAAGGAATCGCGAAAGTCTCACAAGCTTTATTAGATCCTTCTACTTTTCGGAAGTGACACCGATTGGTTCTTTGAATTTTTTTAATGAAGTGTAGCCTTTTCCAACCTCTCTTCAAACGGATTTCAACACTGCTTTCCATGTCGAAGTCATTTGAAACAGAAACTTCGTCATCCCGAAAAATTATCCACTTCGCAGAAGATATCATAACCCTGCCTCTGTTGATCGTCGGTCGAGATTGAGGAAAAATTGCATCGGAGAGTTTCCTGAACGCTTTGAAATCCCGGTATGATAATATATGGACTTGAAGTGGATTCACAGATGTATGCCATCTTTATAATACCAATCCACTCCTCTGGAGATGTCTACCGGCTCTCTCAATTGCCGTGTGTATTGAATCTCCCTCATTGTGAGAATGCCCATAGATCCGAAGAAAATGTGATAAATTTCATAACATAGCAGTGGCCCTTATGATTTCGAGGAAAGCTGCAATCAACATTTTTAGGATCCCATCCCGTCGCATCACTGACGGCAATGACAGATGCATATCCTTCCGTTGCCTTCTGAGTTAAGTATTGTTGAAGACAGGTTCCAACTTCATCAGGACCTTTACCACCTTGGTCTTCTGTCCAAAAATAACAGGTTCCTCCTCTTTCCACCAGATCGTATATGGTAGAGTTCAAACAATTTATTCTCTTCGAATAAAAGAATACTGAAGATTTTTCCTTTAGGACACACAAGAATGCCTTCAAAATCGAATACAATAACCAATGTATTTTCATCATCTTTCCAAGGACTTTTGCCTTTTCTCATTCTTGTTTCATTTTTAAATGAAAGGTGTTTCTCTTGTTTCAAATAATCTTCCTCACTTTTTGGACTTGGGGAGTTGATATATTTTGAGCAAATACTACACTGGTCCTTTTTCGGATGATGAATTGAGATATTCAAAGTTTTGAAAGCATCATAAAACACACTGTACGATCCTACTGTTTCATCAAATTCTAGTCGCCTATCTTTATTCAATTGGCAACATTTTTGAATAGTAAAATCAGGAAGAACATAAAATCTGCTTGAATTACTTCGATAATGCTGTGAAGGCATCGTAGGCAAACTTTCAAGAAATTCGTACATTTTGTTTCGTTCTTCGAGAAATTCTCCAGCTGTTCATATACCCTTTGTCCTCTCATGTCTCCTTCAACAATGCCAGTAACAGCGGATGTTTTCTGAAAAGTAGTTCTCACCCATTATTGAGTTATTCCTAAAGTGTCCACGTAAAGTCGTTGACAAACATTCGTTGAAGATCAGTATCACCCAAGTTCCAAAATTCAGTAAAGTAAATATTTCGATCTTCTTTCGAAAATTTTGAATTGCTTTGTTTCGGGCAATTACTTCCACAAGCACTCTTCATCGTCATCTTTATAGTTGGAATGCTTCTCTCCTTTGCACTTCTGCATTTTATCTGTCGACTTTTGGTATTTACGCTTTCTCGGGCTTCATGGTACTGCGTCCATGATTTTATAAGTCACTAGTCATCCAAACACATAGTTTCATCTGAGAAGACGGCAACTATTTGTTCCTTTCCTTGTACCTGCTGTTCTTCCTCATCACCACTTAAATGCATCACAGAGGGTCCATTTGATGATTCTTGATCAATAGGTCTGTAGCTTGGATCGATGTTATAGTCGCTTTCTTCGTTCGACGACTCTTCATTTAGTAGTACTAATGATAACTATAGTACTATAGTACATTAGTAATGTCGGCAGCATTTAATGCGACTCTTCTTCGCCGAAACGACATTCTCGATGTGAATAATTTCTATGACAGATTGCGCTGCTAATTTAGTTGTGTTAGTCAGCACACTGCACTGCCGACAAAGGAACATTAATATTGCTATGTTATTTCTCACAGTAGCCCATTCCTGATTACTAACATTGTAATTGCTGCGTATTGGTGTTAGTGAGTGGAACGATAGTACACTACTCATTTCGATGCGATTTATGACTAACTAACGTATTTTGTTGATAATGAAGAGTCAAGAATAATTTGATGTTATTTTATTTATATTATAAAGCTATTAATTTCAATCACTACTCAGTGATCATCTTCAGGCGAAAAGGAATTTTAACATTGACTTATACATAAGATTCAAAATTTTTTGTACAATGATATCATAAAAATATGACATGGAAGGGATGTAACCCAGTACTACCTGCCTCATACATATTTTTATGATATCATTGTACAAAATAATATTAATATTTTGTCAATATTAAAATTCCTTTTCGCCTGAAGATGATCACTGAATAGTGATTGAAATTAATAGCTTTATAATATAAATAAAATAACATCAAATTATTCTTGACTCTTACCTATCAACAAAATATGCTCTTTAGTCAAGACATTTTCAAATATCTAACTAATGTAATTAACAGATAAGTTAGTTGGGACATATTCAGAAACCGTAAAAAGATTTTATTTTGCAGATTCGTTATTTAGTCAAAATTATATTTCTTGAATACGAAACCATATTTTGATGTGATCCTTGGTTCTAAAGATGCGTCACGTTTGTGCGAAAATGTAGAGATAGACATCAAAAAATGACGAAAATTCAGATACGTTTGTTCGTCAAAAAAGCGACGATATGTAAAATTTCCGAACATTTTGATTAAACTTCTTATCTTAACTTTCGACAAAATTGCAACATTCATTTCCGACAATGCGCTTTTGGATTCAAAAATGCCAAGTAGGCATTCCTTAAGTCCCGAAATCATGGATTGGAATTTTTAGCGGATGAGCTGGGTCCAGCGAGTCTACCTAATGCAGTCTTAATTTTTTTCTGTTCAGGGTGCCTTAAAATGTGAACTTAAAGTCTTTCACATTCCTGCAAAGTAGACGGGCAACTAAACGATACTAAGCCTGTACGACGAATTAACTCTTAACAGACTTGCCGCTCAACAAAGCTGCTTAAGATTTCCCAATATCAAGTAGCGTATCAACAATCCTCATGCATATGAATTACATCACATATAGTCACACCAGCCATTAACTATCGCGATTAAATGGATTTTTATAATGTGAGTGGAATCAGCCATCCGTTCATCCTTTTATGCTTCAACTCAATATTCAGGGCTCTGTTGGCTGGTCGAATTCTTGACGAGAGGACTGTCATTCATGATTCGCTGAGTTTCAACCATAATGGTCGTGGAAGATTCGTCGTCTTCGATTTTGTTTTCCATCCATATTCTCAGAGTAAATTTGGTGTGCCTAAAATGGGAATCAAGAGATGTCATGAAATGTCCTTCAACTTCGCTATCTGCAGACGTAGTGCGAATGTTTTTCTGATCTATTATAGGCAATCTTTTCTTCAGTTCTTTATTGAATAGACAAATTTCTACCATGATCACTGAAGCGTTTTTTGTATACCACATCTACTCATGAATCTTGATAAACAGCACAAAAGTGGATCTGTACTTGAGATACATGACACTTCCAAGTAGATGCTCATGTAAACTAAACAAGTGCGAAGACAAGCATGGTATATAACCTTAGTTGTCTTAACTGTAAGAACGAATTTCTTGCCCAAGCTCACTTGTGTACATTGAAACAATCTCTTTCATGAGCTAAAGACCATCTAAATAACCAGTTTACAGAACGTACAATCCGAAGCTGTCAGATCAAAAAGTTGTTTGGTGACATCTTACTCAAATGTCAAAGTCACAGAATTAAATATTTTGTTTATCTGCTTCGGTTTGCTAGAAGTGATTAATACGACATCGCTGGCACATCGAGGAACCTATTAAGTGGGCAAAAAGAATTCCTAATACCTTACAGAGATAGGAAAAAAGTCGTGCGTCGCTTGCGGATTAATGTGAGTTCCAGCAAAGTGCTTCGATTGCCAAAATTCCTTCAGAATCGAAGAATTCAGATCATTGCTCACAACTTTTCTCCATAATGTAGGCCCTTCCGATCATTATTAAAAAAGTAGCAGGCGTACGAAAATTAGTTCACTTGATGTTTTCACATCGTCTCCTCGGCATTTCTCACTGTACAGTGCATAGACTGAATCGAATGTTAGCCAGGCGATGTGTCTTTTGGTGTATGCGAAGTGATATCACAGCACGAACGCCTCCCTCACTGGCTCTGGTACCCTCTGCTGACAGATTATTGTTTACCATTTCCAATACCAAGCGATACACGAATTATCCTTTCGAGAAGGAGCAAGTGGTCTAATTCCGTGATGTGCCATTTCGATATTAAGCCTGCAGCCAGCAATAGTCACAAAAAAGAACTAGCTGACTGTGACGCATACATTTAAAGAAAACCAACACTGAGATTTTGTATACAGAATCGAATCGCATAGCTCTATTAGCTTGCCACTAAATGTCAATGATAAAACGAAGACAAGATCTCTAGCAGTGGTCGGATTTGGGCACGAATTTGTCGAAAGTGGGCACGAATACACGAAAATTGAGCGTGGGCACAAAAATAGGACCTCCTGATATTCGTGCTCATCTTTTTCTGAGATTCACCGGAATTTTCTAACACAATCTGTATTAATAGCTAAATTCTTCATGCATCTATTCATTGTATGATTTGAACAATATGACTGAATTATTATGCATGAACAACTTAATTCGTTGCTCATTCTGGAAATTAAATCTTTTTCAAGTTTTCTCAAAAAAAATATAAAACGAAACAATACAGGTATACGTCATTCGAGCGAGCTATATTTACTCCTCAGCGTAGTTCAGGGAGCCACTTGTGACTAACATTGTTTTATTTACGCACAGAAGAAAAACAATCAGAAAAATGATAGATGACTCGGGTAATTTTGTCGGTAAACTCGAATTAAGGCTATTTCGATGGTATAGCCTACTCTTCCAGTTCGATGGTAGTATTTGATTATATAGTGTATACATGAAAGGAATTACCATGAGATTGGCATTATAATTATTTCTTTGTTCATTCAACTTATCAATAAGGTTTTACCATTAATTTTTCTTGATAATTGATGCTGCCAATGGCCTGTGTCGATAACTTGAAGCTCAACTGAATATCCCATAACTTCAGAATAAAAATTATTAACACAGTAATCCATGAATATAACTTAACTTTGAATGCCACCGGGCGCCTAGATCCTCCCGTCATTTGAAGTCTAGTTCCATCCAGGTTGCATAGGCCTATGAGATGATACTTATCTTCCAGATGCAGCTCGGCTCCCTAAGTTCTGCTCTTGTCGAAGAAGTTGTCCATCATAGCGCGTTTCGCAATCGTTTCTCGATAGTGGGCCACTGGCTCGAGAGCTCTCACTTAAATATTGCCACGTCTTTTGAAAGAGGACCGTCAGTTCCAGCCAATATAAGTGTTATTTCCAGCCATAGTATTCGCAAAACGAATCATACCGATTGTTTTCCATCCGAACCCTAAGCGAACCATATCAGTCGAATATTTCATTAACTCCCGCTCTTTACTGTCCATTAGGGATCGTTAATTGCCTGGATTGAGATTGATAGAAGTTTTGACATGTCTTCTCAATGTAGTCTCAAGAATGTCGTATTGCCTGGAGGCTTTATAGATTGATATTCTGTTGACTGTTGTTGCCTTCTTAGCAGCAGCAATGCGTGTTTATCGATCCATCGTCAGCCAAGTAATGAAAAAATACTTGCTTTTCAATGAATTAGCTAAGAATCTAGCAGTTGTATTTTGGTCTAGTTAGATTTGCATTGAGTTTCTAACTTGCAACAAATGTTCAGTCGATACATAGTTCCCTGTCGGCATTATGTCACAAAATGTTGAGAAAATGTTGACTTTCGCACAATGTGTATGCATGAGCAGCGAATTTTTGTCACATTTCATGGTTATCTATATAAAGAATATCGTATAACATCACTTCTGCTGTAGAATTTTTGATCATTCTTACATGATTAACGTAGGTCTACATATTACCTACATATTATATATCCATGCGTGAAGTGTAGAATATCAGATTTCTTCAAGAAAATTATTTGATCAAATTAAATACCTCCAATCAATATATAAAATATTGTAGATAGTATATAATACAAATCGAGGTCCCTCAGAATTAGCCGAGTTTACCCCACAAAGATGCACGGATCTCATCAGCAAGCTGATCAATTGCCTACATTTCGTTTCGGTACCTTTAACATTTTGGGCGATCAGCAGCAGGCGAACCCACGACCAAAGGCATGCCCACAAAGCTTATAAAATGTTTGAAGTAGTACAAGCCAACTTACAAGCCAACATTGTAAAATGAATAGAAAATCAAAGATGATAAAACGAAAAGACTCATATCAGGAAGATATGACGAGACTCTGGAAAGTCTGAAGGATGCGGATCTAAATCTGAAGGTTCTTCTGAATGAAATGCCGCAACTAATGGATGAGAAAAATCTGGAATCAGACAGACTATTTCAAAAGTTCATGAAAAGAAGGATGATCAGTGTTTACCTTGACAGTGACGATGATAATGCTGTTCCTAATAAGAAATGATTTTTATAAACTTTTCCACGTAATATCCGTACTACGAATAATACTCGTACTTGTAGCTAAATACAAAGTGCATTTTTAGGCATTTCGGAATATTTTCAGCATGGAGGAATAGAGGTACTGGAGTGGACACAGAAATAATGCACGTACAAGTGGAGTCCTAAATTATTTTATCGAAATTTTGTAGTTGGTATTCTAGGACACATTTTTAAATTAATTGTCATGCCTGCATCTTTTATATACCCTACATACATACCCTTCCACATATGCTTACATGTCGGTAGTAAATAATAATCTGTCTTATCCAGCCTAATTGCATACTTAACTGTTTACATCATTATATATTTTTTAGTTATTTTTGTTCTCAATTTTCATATCGAATACGGTAACAATATAGGACTTAATAACTATCAATTAGTTTTTCAATGCTGGTATGTTTGGATAGTCTATTCATATAAAAGACTGCCTAAGACTGCCTTTTCATATAATTCTCCATCAAGTGTAAGATACCGGAAAACTTGACGAACATGGAAATTGTTGAAGAAGTTCTTGAGATTGTGCGTCGAGTCAAAAAGTAAAAAAAGTTTCTCGTTGGAGTTTATCGGATGTTCAGCTATTGATGGAATTTCAGCGTTTTCTGACGATCGTATAAGAGAGTAGAGCGTTCGATTGATTGAGTGGTCATCAACAGAGACTACTTGTATGAATAAGAAGTCTTTCAACAAATCCATCACTTCGAAATGTGATTTTAATTCCATTCTGTCAAGTTCCTCACTGGAATTAGTGAGACTATTTCAGAAAAAGATGATCTCAGTGACTTGACCATGAATGCCAATACAGTCTTGGCTTTTTCTCCGGATTTTGTTTGGCCAACCATTTGACCGTTGCATTCAGCTCTATTTTTTCCGCCGTATAAACCCCATCGATCAGAAGAATGCAAGTTTTCTCTTCATCAGACAGATGTTGACATCTAACGCTCAAATATTGTCGGTTTGCGTCAGAGGGAATAGCCGATGATAATCGATTCAGGGTCTTCATAGAAGGAAGACAAAGAACTTCACACAACTGTTTGTAGCAAGAAGAACTAGCCGATCGCCAAAAGTAGGCATGCGCATATAACTGTGATGAATATCGACGCCGATTTGGAGAAATTGACCTCAATTTCAACTGTTCCGAAATGAAATCTAGAAAATCATCGTCTATCTTCTCGTCAAGTGTTTTGATACAATCAAACAATTTTTGATGCACTCCTGTGTCAAGCAATTTCGTTTTGTTTTGATTACAGTAAGACAATTTGATAATTCAGTGAAGTATGTTACATGCTTACTGACACTAAGGAGATGATTGAACTCTTCGGCATTTATAACGGAGTCTAGAATATATCCATTGAAAGTAAAGTCAGATGAAATCTCCATGCGACCAAGTATCCTGTGATGCTGTTCATCGTGGATATAAATAGTCAATAATTCATCGTCACGGAGAGCATAGCATGAATTCGTCGTAACCTCTTTGAAATCCATAATTGATTTCAGATTCTCAATTCTGTCAGTTTCATTTAAAGAATCGAATAGTTTACTCATGCCGAAGGTTCGAATTGATCAATATGTCTTGATCTTGTAGCTGTTGTTCTTGGTGTAGGTGCTGGGTCGAGATAGATAGGATGGACAGTTGAGAAACATGGTAGGAATTGATCCAGTTTTGAGACGAGGATTCTTCAAAGTTCGACTTTTTCTCTACTTGAGTTCGTATCTGTAGAGCTGTAGTCAAAGCATGATGTGTCGAAATGCAGTGAACAAATGCGCGTCGAAGGTGATATTCTAAAGTTGGCGCGAGGAATGGCTTTCTCAAACAATTTGTAGTCGGCCTCGGGAATTCGAAACAGGTGCAAGTTAAGTGCTTTCTTCGCTCCATACCAGTCCTACAATTTGGAACACAGCAGCGATACGACATTTACGGTGGATGTAACGACGATTTTGATGGCGTAGCGGTCGTGGCGAAGGACCCAAAAAAAGCGTAGTCGGTGATCAAACACAAGACAGATGCAAAATGCTTGCGTTCCTGTGTATTCTATGTCACTCGTAGCATGTGACGTCACACATATTAAGGAGCAAAGTTCATAATCACGTCTGCAAACACATAACAATGTTTATATTGTTATGTGTAATGCTATTACATTGAATTAATATAAAATTTTTTTAAATGATTAAGTTTTTCAAACCATGTCGAGAAAAAGCAACAAAAACACATATATGGATCTATAATGGCGTTTCATCACGTGCAAGTATTATCCAATCACACGTTAGTAATCAGAATAGCTTGTTTCTGAATTTTCTGGTTATCTCTACGTCTAAAAATGATTATAACAACTTAGTTACTTATAAAATTACTAATATAACTGATATGTATAATTAAATGACTCTGAAATAATGAATTTAAATGGACTCCACTTGTATGACCTTGACTTGATATAGATCCTGTGTCTACTCCAGTACCTCTATTCCTCCATGATTTTCAGCTGACTCGTTTCTGTTGCATGTACAACAACTTGTTGTATATGCAACAAGTGTGCATTTACGGGCTCAAAAAAAGCAACATGAAAATTATGCAATTCAATTACAATGAGATTTATAGTCATGCATGTGAAGCAGTAAGTTCTTTGAGCTGGTGGCACTGCATGGGCTCGAATTTCGAGGGGTGGGCACGAAAATCCTGAAAATTCTGAATCCGACCACTGCTCTAGGTTTATCAGACAATAAAAATGCAATTAATTCGCGAAATTTCGAAATTTCATATCAGACCTTGAGGAATCTAATAGATAAATGACTCAAAAATAAGCACGAGTAATAACTCCCTTCCCCTCACATGATTTGTAAATCATTATCAGAGGCGTAGCATGCACTTAACAAGTAGGCATATCAGTAAAATTGGTCACAGTGTATTATTGCATTGCAGCCTATTCAGAGACATTAAAGTCTCTGAGACTTGAGTGAGACTGATCATTATCTTCATTAGAAGAGAGAGTCTTGATTGTCATCCAATTCCCGGTGAAGTATCCGGTGAATTCCGGTTAAAGTATCTCCATAATTCACCATAATTTTCTGTGGCAACTTGGTCCCTGCTTCCTCCACTCACTCGAACAGTCCTGGCACAATGGTGCAGCAGACCGTGGGTCACTAATAATGAAGTCATTCAAATAACGGAATCTCATACCTCCTATCTAACGCTCATGAGAGGCAATGTATTTTTAATGTCGCTATCTCTTGCTTTGTCCCAAGGAGAGCCACGTTTCCGTGGTTTTCGCCGTCCTCGCCTCAGTTTCCCGGTCAAATAACTTAAGGTTATTTATCACCTTGCACCTTATATTTGACTATTTTTTTTGATGAAGAGCATTTTCCATTTCCAACTCACTGTACTAGTCCAAGTCCCATCAAAAGAAGTGCGAAAATACCGTTGCTTTTTGCCAGTATTTTGTCTATGCTGTGCATCATCGCAGTGGAGAGTTCGACTAATCTTAATATCAAATCCACATTCTGTCATTGCAATGTGTGTTCTGCTGTGGGACTCAGATTTACTTGCAACGATAAATATATTGTTTACAATTTTAATTGTAAAATCTGCAATAAAAATTATATCGGTCAAACTTGTCGTCCGCTTAAACATACATATGCTGAACATCAACGCAGTTTGAAAAATCGCGATCAAAAAAGTGCACTGTCTGAACATGTTAATAAAGATCACAGCAATCTGACTGACGTACAAATCAAGAACTTTGACCTTTCAATTCTAAGCAAAGAACGTATTTCAGTTCACACGAAGTTGTCTGAAAGTCGTCACATAGCTAAGAATAAACCTCTCCTGAACAGAAAACATGAGATGATTTGATGGACTGTTCACTTTTACTATTTAACCCCTCGCCTAGTTGTACATCTCATGTGCCCTTGATAACGTCGGAGGACGAACCGCGTCGGGCCCTTGTACACATGTTTTTAAAACAATAAAGGAAATTTGTCCGAAAGAAGGGAGCGACTGTTTTTTATTTAAACGGCCCATTCAACATAGCTTAGCGAGCACATTTGCATCGAATGGTCCAACATTTTATCCACTTTTGCCAGCAGAAACGTTAAGCAACTTTACACAACCTTTAGATTACGAACCCACAGTCCATTATTTCCAGACAGAATGTCTCAGATTTCACGTCTTGGTTTTTTACAAATCGCCATAAAACTAGGGATATGCTGCAGCCACATTCGATCATCTTTGCACACTTTTTGTCGTCAACTTTACCATGTACAATTATAGCTCGGGTGTTTGAGTAACGTGGCAATCGGAGAGGACGTTGAGCCCTGTCCGACGTTTAAAGGTACCGCAGGGCAATTGTGCTTTATGTGACCGCGTCGTTCACATTTATGACAACTGATCCTGCAATACTTTTGGAAATGACCAATACATCGACAACAGTAGCATCTGCTCGCTTTTTCCGAGTCACTGCTGAGCTTTCTATTCTTAGATAGTGCATACACGCATGCCGGTATACGTTAGTTAATTCGGCGTGTACGTAGAGTTATTTCCGTGGTGGATGGAGTGATCCTTCTAGCTAGCAACACTCAAAGCCATTGAGTGCGTAGGATTATTTCCCAGAAATAAGACCACCTGTTCGCGAATATTGCTTGGCGAAGATTCCAGCATTACGAGACCTGACACATAGTCAAATGGGTCCCCTTCTGTACCTGCATGATACTGCAATACATTTCCGTATTTGATCCCCAACTGCGTCAATCGAATCCCCAATGTGTATGCATTCTTTTTGACAATGGTGCGTGCCACGCATCTACTACTCGCAACCCAGACGCATTTCTTAAAGCAGCTTTAATTGCAGTGGCGTCTTTTTTATCTGCTTCTGAAAGATTTTCCACTTATCGTAGGCTGAGCCCTCGAGATGCATCGACAAGAATCGAGCTTCCTTATCTTTTAACCCATCAATATCAACAGCCAATTCAAACTTATCGATCCAACGCTGAACCTCATCCTCCACTGTATAATTTCTAATTTTCTTCATAGTTCATTGTGAAGATCTATCGATAACTGATTGCTGATTGTTGAATGCCCAGATAGCTTGTATGAACGAATTTCTGGCCCAAACTCACTTGAGTCTAAGTGAAACGGTTTCGCGGATTTGGTGATGGAAATGGTCATTCTTGTATTTCGTGCAAATATGAAATGAAAAGATATAGGGGAGGGGGTAGGAGTACCGAAAATATTGGGTGTCAATAAAAAACTTTTTTATCCGTTTTGCAAGTAGATAGGCCCTACTCGTAATTCATATTCGTAGTTCATTGTTTGTCCGACCACATTTTAGGTTAGACGAATCGGTAATTTGGTAATCATAGCAAATTCTGTCCGTTGAATGTGCGAAGACATTTTCACATTATTCACATATATTTTATTTATGACATCAAACGTGGAAGTCTCATTTCGATCTCGTTCCCTGCAGAAACTCGCTCTGGCGACCATAATAAAGTGGGAGATTGCAAAGTCGAAAGAAATCGCTGATAATCCTACAGCTGCTTCACAGCCTAAATATATATAGTAGCAGATATCAGGAAAAGTATGCAATTTCGTATTCATGGTGATAATTCTTGGAAATAATGAAGTGACACAGCCTAAGCTTGCGAGCCTGCTAATAGGCCATTTACTTACAATTCTGCAATAAAAATCAGTAACTGTAAAGCATATCGGACTTGGACTCAATCAGAAGCATTGATTGAGTCTGAGCCCTGATCTGAGCAGCATGTAGCACGAACTACAGCCGATTCGATTAACTCTTTTAGCAACTAGTGTCTTCAATCGCTTTCAGTGAAAATCCAATACCACAAACTTATTACAACTTAACGTTAAAGTCGCATCATGCAAGACGAGGCTACATATCGAAAAAAACAACTGAAATAATTTTTGGCCGGCCAAAGCGGTCCGATTCAAATATTTCTCGCATCTTGAATCGGTAGTCGATTCACGAGTCGAATGGAATCTCGAAGCTTTGCAGGTCCCTAAGTACGAGTTTCTGCAGGGAACAAGGCCGAAAATGAGACTTTCACTCTATGTACACCCTATTCCTACCACGAATCTGCCAGTTCTCTGTGGTTTTCGTGTTTTATTTGATTGTGTCTGACAAGAAGAGGAACCACATAGAACTAGACAGATGTGCAGATTCGCGGTAGGCATAAGGTGTACATGATTATGTGAAGGTCTCATTTTCGGCCGTGCTCCCTGCAGAAACTGATTGATGACATTGCTGATTTCGTGATCATATTTTCCATTCATTAACATTTCAGATGGTGACAAAATATCCGTCTAAACTTATTGTGCAACCTGATTGGGATACAGCATTACGGTGAGTTCAATTTTACTTTCTGAAGGAATTAGTCGTGAATGAATTAGTTTAATGTGAGCACCATTTCGTGAATGAATTTGTGAGCATATGATATTTGCGAGAACTTCTTAATTAAATCTCGAATATGATATTATAAAATGTGTATTCTACCGGTTTCGGATAGGAGTGGAACAGCCGCTCCTATCCTTCATCAGGAATAGAAAGACATACAAAAATACAAAAAAATAAAATGGTACAAGCATTAAAAAACTTTGCATGCATAGAATCATAAACACAGAAGAGATACAGTCCGTTTCATAAAAAGTGGATCATCCTAAAATAACGCACAGATTCTTTAAGTCAATTAGCAGACATAGTGGTCACAGAGATAGGCGAATGGAAGTTTGATATCTTGCCTATGTGCAATGATGGCACATGGAAAAATCTATGGTTTGTAGATCTGCTTCGATCTAAAACATCGTATCATAGTCAAACTATTTGCCATGTTGGTTGTGGAAGTTGTTGACAGCAAATTGTAGGATTTTCATGAAGAGAACTTTAAGTGAGATGGCAGCATTGTTTCATGTGAATTAGCATACTACCGGTATTCCGTGGATTAATATACTGTGTCTATTTGTGGCAGTCATTGACAACTATTTCTCAATACTGGAATGCGAATCAAAAATTGGTTCAGAGTCATAATCGAATGTGGTCGGTGCATTGGTTGTAAGAATATCTCAAGAATTCAAAGATAAAAATTCTAATTATTGGATAATTTCTCCTTCTAGCGGTTAAGTAACCAAGCGCTTTCTGGAATAAACACATTGAAAGCTTCTTTACCGACATTCATTTCTCAGATAAATGAGATGTCGGTGGATCCAATTAATCAGTAAATAACTTATGTGATATAGTGTGATGATATTTTGGAAGCTCATATTCGAAACCATGCAAAAGTTTTGAAAATTGTTCAAATATATTGAGCAGGGAAACCCTTTTAAGTAAAATGAATATTCTGAGATTTCTTGGCCTCTGATTTCAAGCTGGAGCAGTGCATGCTCTGTAAATCGACATTACAAGTTGCACATGTGTCTGATTATACTCTTGATTGATTATAGGAGCGATATTTCAAAAAGATGAACGTACAGAACGTTTTACAGGATTTCCTTCTTTGTCATCCTGTCACTGCAGTATTTTGTAAATTCACTATTGCTTTTGTGTACATGATCTTTGGACTAGGGGCAACAATACAGAATTACAGATCACAAATTGACTTGATAATTAAAAATGCCAACCCGAAACCAAGAAAGCCAGCTCGCAAAATTTGCTTTTTGCCTCAGCTAAGTTCCCCCGGAGTGTGCCATAATTTTCATGCAATTTCCATTCTAGGACTTTCTATGGTATTATTAATTTCTATGAATATAGGTGACCGGTGTAGAGCGTGCTGCATATTCAAAACAAAAGTATAGTCGGTCATCAATTGACGTATAAATTTAATTTCTTTTCTTTTTCGTTCACTTTCATTTCCTTCGATTCTATCCAATATGGAGATTTTCACGTTATGTTCTTGATGACCATGTTCTAAACGATGAAATGAAGCCACTTTACTTTCATCATTATGTCTGATGTCAAAGCGATGTCCAATTATTCTCTCCCTAAGAGACCTCTCTGTTTACCCAACATATAAAAAGAGCAATTTTCAAGTTGAAGAGCGTATATAATGTTGGTAGTGCTGCATGTAATGTTAGTTGCTTTGATGGTTTAAGAAAGACCTGTAGCTGGTGAGTGGTGATATTATTGTTGTTACATTCGAAATCATTTTGAATGTTTTACAGCGCGCTCAGTCACCAGGTGCAACGCTTCCGGTCTGTTTAGCAGCTAAATTTCGTGGGACATCATGTAATTTTGAAAAACTAGAATGAATTTGTGTTACCCTAACCCCCTCCCCCTAAACCCTTGAACCTTAATATTCATTCTTAACGGAACCTGCTAAGGATGGCTGGTCGATTATGCATCATCGTTTCCAGATGCGTTAGGCATTACGATCGTCCAGATTGGTTGAAAATCTTCTGAGTGAGCGATATGACGAATATTTAGTGGTTCAAGCAACCTGCATCAATATTGCTTTTTACATAGGGGGGGGATGGGGCTATTTCGGACTGGGGCTATTTCGGAAATGCATTCGTGAACAACGAATATCAGTGGAAATATGCTCCTGAGCAATTTCAAATACGAACTTCACTAGCATAATTCATCACTTGGGTACATTGGTGATGACATATCTTGTTGTTGGGGTCAAGCCAACCATTTTCCGTTATAGAGATAGGATTGAAAAAAACATTAAAAAATCACTATTTTTTATGTCTTTAAAACTTTGGAGCTGTAGACCACAATTCTGAATATTGGCACACCAAATTCAGCATTGATGTTTTTTACACATATCTCTGACACATCGTAATTGCGGGTGGATTTTATTCATGCCATCTTTACGGTTACATCCCATTGAAAAAATGGGGCTATTTCGGACAAGGGATGGGCCTAATTCGGAAATGAATGGGGCTATTTCGGATTTTCACAAAAAAGTCTATTATTTAATACGATATGAATCAGTCTGATTGGAAATGAAGTGCGAAGCCTACCAGGATGCTACAATCTTTATTTTAATGGTCACGCGATCTGTGGAAGGCTATTTTCCATTGTCTGTGAAGACTCGGCATCAATTGTCGAAAATTGCAGAGCGTCTGACTTCAGTCACAAGCACACAACTCTCTGCACTCAATCGTGTCTGTGGGATATATCATGCTGACGCATGAATTCCGCGCGGCTTGGGGAACTCCTGAAGCAAGTGTGGATAACCCAATACTTCGAATTCGAAGACAATAGATACAGTGGCGACCGCTGTATTGCGTAATTTGGTCAGCCAGAACAAGCCATTCGTGTAGGAGAATGATTACGCAATGTTTTTACTTCCCATTGTTAAACGGTGTCATTTAACTTCATTCGTCTTGGAAAGTCCACGAGGATTTGGACGATAGCGGCGGTTGAATGTGAGTTTTCCCGTGAATTTTACATTGAACATGCTATGCTAGCTAATTTATTTTGCAAAACAGAAATAGACAGGCTTAATATACATAGCAAATTTTCCTTTGATTGTTGCTGGTACGATCTTGTAAGCTATTTAACTACCTTATTTCGTAATTAGATTTCGAATACATATTGCCGGTAAATAATAATATGGTAGAGGTAACATAATTCAATCACATACCTAATGCTACTTGCATGTACAGTACACGCATATTGACATATATGTAAGGTCAAATATGAACCATTTCAGCTGTGTCTACAAATACAATTAACACATTGGTAGGTCATACTTGATTAGGTATGTGTCACGAATTAGATCTAGGCTAATTAAATATTGCCACAATTTTGCAATCTTTGTTGATTTAAAAAGTCGTTGTATTGGCCTAGAACACAGGAAAATTGCCCTCAAAAATGACCTGACTACATTATTCAGGTGTCTATAAGGCATCACCGATCATCTACCAGTTCAAAGTTTACGCCTTTTCTTGACTATTGAAACTCATCCTAACCATCACGTCCACCAGTTACATTACTTAATAGGTCTACCTGAAAAAATACCTAGGACTTTCAATTTTACTCTGAGTGAACGCGCACTTCCGTGAGTTATTTTTCTCTCCCATTTAATTGAGATTCACCTCTATGCAACTTTATATCTTTTTAAATCAAATGCTTTTTTATGTTTTGTGAATTGCGTTTATAATGAAGAGGTATATTCACTCATAATGTATAATCTCCATTCATTTGACAAAAAACATGTATTAGTACCACTGTACATGTACTACTATTACTAGAAATTATTTCAGAATTTGCTACCTGTGAAAATTTTTGATTGACTTTAATTACCTACAAATACTTAAGTTGAAATCATCACTGTCCTTTGCATTTGATGCAATTGCCGGAGTTACAATTCTAAGTTCAGCTAAATATTTCAGATAACATGGTGCGAAATTACAAAAGAAAGAAAGAGTTCAAATACAGTCCTGAGGCGCTAGATGCTGCGATTGATGCTGTGGTGAATAATCTAATGACTTTATCAAAAGCTTCTGAAGCGTTTAATGTACCGAAGTCAACGATTAATGACAAGATCACAGGGAAACACCCAGGCAAACGAGGACATTCAACTACTCTCACAGAGGATGAAGAACGTCACGTGATTGATTGTTTGCTGTATGCCTCAAAGTTTGGTTGGCCCTTGAATAGACAAGACCTGGGTGAATTTGTAAACCAGTACTGCCGAAGAACCTCGAAGGATGTGCCATGGGATGTAAGCAAGGGACCTGGTATGGACTTCGTAAGAGGATTGGAGAACAGATGGAAAGATAAATTAGCAATGAGGAAAACCGAAAATCTAACAGTAGCTAGAGCTAAGAGTATGACGAAGGAGACAGTGGAACAGTTCTTCGATACCATCATGAACTGTTATGAGAAACACGATTTGAATGGACATCCAGAGAGAATTTACAATTTGGACGAAACCGGTCTTAACACCGACTCTAGTGGATCGAGATGCTACTTTCGTCGAGGCTTGAGAACACCTAGCATGTTGAATCCGACATGTGGAAAAGCAACTTACACAGTCCTTGTCTGTGCAAATGCCGATGGCAGTCATCTCCTGCCTCCGTTTGTAGTGTACAAGTCAAAATATTTGTACGACACTTGGTGCAAAGGTGAACCACCAGGAAGTAGCTACGGGAACAGTGTCAGCGGCTGGATGGAAAGCACGGTTTTCTACAACTGGTTACAAAAGATTTTTGCTGCACATAAGAAGAAAGTTCACGGTGACGACTTTGTCGCACTTTTCATGGATGGATACGGCAGTCACTTGACGTATGATGTTGCGAAGTTCTGCAAAGACAATAACATCGTCCTCGTGTGTATTCCTCCACAATCAAGTCACGCCTTAAAACCTTTGGACGTTGGATTCTTTCAACCACTCAAAGCAACATGGAAGCTGACTCTACGCAACTGGTTTCGACAAACACGGTTGCAGAAGGTTGATAAGGCAGTATTCCCATATCCTTGCTGAACATGTTGTGGCACAAATTGAAACCCAAATACGCGGAAAGTGGATTTCGAGGTTCTGGTTTACACCCCATCGACATTTCCAAGCCTCTTCAAAAAATGATTGGACACGAAGAAAGTGGTTCCTCTTCGACCAGTTCACCAATTAGCAAGAACATCGCAAAAGCTCTGAAGGATACCCTGTCTCCTCCCCAAGACCACGAAGTGAAATTTGCCAAGAAGAATGCCGAAACACGTCGCAAACGCATCCAAGCCCCATGCGGAGAAGCTCTCACAGAAACGGATGCGTTGAATCGTCTGGCAACCGAAGGGAAGCCGCCGTTGAAGAAAACGAAAATCTGCAAATCTGCGAAAGTGTCAAAGGGCAAGAGGCAGAATCCTCCGCCAAGCGAACGCCGGATAATTGAGAAAATGCCTGGAGATGGAAATTGTCTTTTTAGCGGCGTGGCTCAAGGGACATATGGAGAACTCAATGATGTAACAACGCAATACGTCAGAATGAAGGCCGTTTCATACGTATTCGAGAACTGGAGTCACTTCGAGTCATTTAGGATTCAACAATTGCACCACGCAGAAACAGCAGCGGAGTACTACAAAAAGATGTCCAACTCGAAAGAATACGGTGACCAGCCGGAGATTGAGGCCCTGAGCAAGGCGTTTGACGTAAGAATCGAGGTGTACACAAACAGCAACATGTACATTGCAACCTGCATTCACAATGAAGAGGCAGATAGCGTCGTCAGAATTCACCACAGCAACATTCACTACGACCACATCAAAGTAATTCGGAAAGAAGAGAATCAACCAAACGAAGAAGAGGAGAATCAACCGAACGAAGGAGAGAATCAACCGATTGACCGTGAATGGGGATTGATCAAGTTTCGCGGCAAGAAAGGAAAGAATACATTCTTCATCGGAAAAGTAGGCATTAAGGACCTGGTAAACATGACAACTGCTGCATATTCAACAGACATCCATTTTCCTTGCAGATTGACGCAGAAAATGGCGGCTCGGCTGATGTCCACTACGTTCAGGGGCCGGTGCTGGAAAACAAGTCGACATATTCATTTCCCGAGGATGAGGACAAGGATTTCAATGTGCCCCAAAACGACTGGATTCCTCTCAGAAGACCAAAGGATTGCTTTGTCAACCGAAAATTCTGCTACCAATTTGATTTGAAGGACATTGCAAGAGCGAAAGATTTGTTGATTTGAATCTGACTTCGGGGCATGGACTCATTTTACAGATATTTTTCAGATGTAGCCTTTATGTAGATAGGCTATATTTTGTACTATATTGTACTATATTTTGTACTTTTTGTTAATAGTGTTTGAAAAATTACGAGTCAATTGTTCTATTTTTGTGTTCATGACTTATTCGAACCGTGGTTATACTCAGTAGGCCTATCGACTTGGTGGAGTTGTATATTGTATTTACAACTGGCCGTCATATACAAGAGCAGCTTGCAAAAGCAACTGTTCTTATGTGGTGATATAGCAGCATGAAAAGTCATTGTCCATTTAGTATAAGTAGACGGTTGCGCTAAGTCACAGTTTTTCATCTAAACTAGGTTAATCTTAAAAAACGAAAATCTCAGACTTGGGAAATTCTCTAAGCTAAGGTATGTGCACCTATAATTCTATATTCTAGTCTCAGTCTAGTAGATGGGCCTATATGAACAACAAGTCTACAGTAATATTGATTTCGTAAATGATTTTGAATCACAGAAAAGGAAAATTTTGAAATGACAAATCAGAAGGTCGGGATTTACCGGTCTCTTGCCAGGGATCAAGCATTGCACCAAGACGATCTTCAGCTTTTATATCACATCCGAATTGTAGCTAGAGATGACATGCATGATTGGGGTGCTTCCTAAATACTTCTTATAATGCAATTAGAGCAGTTATATTACACTTTTCCGTTTTTTCCGAAATAGCCCCACAGTGGGGCTATTTCGGACAAAAAAGTAAATTCAAATTTCAAATTCAAAATAAAAGCAAATTCAAAAAACAAGTGCATGGTTATATTGCGAATACCCGTGTTGCATATTATGCAAAATTTGAAAGTTCATCGCCGAATAGTGTTTGAGCAACATTCGAAAAACTTGATTTTTGTCCGAAATAGCCCCACCCTCCCTATATGTAAATAGTGGCTATCTGAACCACCCTTGTGGCTTTAGGGTTAACTTTGTGGATATGTGACGTTTTTTGGAGCTCTTCTTTTCTTATAGCGGCAACCGTGATGGCTTTCTGGCAGCTGTCCGAGACCGATCATTGACGAAGTAGTCTCGACTCAATTGTTACACGATCTCAATTGTTTTCTACTGATGGAAAATCCATTTAAGCTAAGTTCAATGGAAATATTTCATCTATGGAGAGTACACACCAAAAGACATTTTCCTCGGATGTCAGTTCAATATTGATCAGTGCGAGATTTAATGGATGTAACTATTGATGTAATATGGATGTAATATTGATGTAACTATGGATGTAATATTGATCAGTGCGAGATTTAATGGATGTAACTACAAAAGGGGAATGTCGAATATTTAATATAATTTCTACTTGAAGTTTCAGCACTGTCTGTGAAGAGTGAAAAGTTCAGTAGCATTTTGAGTTGCTTTCAGTTCTCATTAAATGTGATATTTCCTGCTGTGTATTTTTTATTTCAATTACTAATTTATGACATAGCCCCTTAATCTAAATTTTTTATCATTTGTAGACAATTTATCATTAAATAATATCAATTCATTCGTAAACCCCAACTTCCTTCTAGGGAGCAGGAAATCATCAAATGTTATTTCTAAACATGTCGCATTTTTGTGTTATGCATGTATGCATGTACATGTGTGTATGTGTGAATTAGTTTTATCAATGAAGCTATCCGTAGAAGCGCTATGATATTACTTGTATGGAACTGTCCTTTCTACAATCAAAAATTATGCGTGCATTTTTTTATTCTCATAGGGAGCGAGATAAAACAATTTGGTGTCATTATCGAAACAAAGGTAAGCGGAAATTTGTCAAATTTTGTGATGAATGGTCATCATTCCATTTGCTTTTAGATGTCACAAAATATATGCATCTTTCTTTGAATGAGTGTGGAGATGCCCAGGATGGGGCCAGAATCATCAAAGTTGAACAGGTATCATGTGCCGGTCAAGTGCTTGGTTAATTGTTGCCATTTAAGGGGAGTGCTGTTCGGGGAACAAATGTCCATTCGTGCATAGATATAGCCAATATTGCTGCCTAGGGTGCTGGACATAGATATACAGTTGCACATACTCGCACCTACAGTGTATGTGAAGTACATGCCACGTAGTAGAAAAAGACTAATTTGCATGAAACTAGTGAGATGTTGACATTAAAATTCAACTGCTATAATCAGCTTCATGTTTTAAGCATATACTTTGTTCTTTGTTTATTCGAAGCTCTAAGTCAGAATGATATAACCATTGTTCAGTAACATGTTTCCAACGCGGGCTTTTCAACAGTGACAATCAGCTTCTACATGAATTTTGAACTTCATGAATATAATGGCATTTGAAATTTGAGTTAAAACAATATAAATTATTTGACAGTTAAGAAATCTTGCTGTTGCATTGCTCAAATTGTCGTCTACTCAAGACGCGGTAGTAATGTAATTGATGAAACATTAAGTCACACATTCGCGTATATTTTGAGACGTAGTCTCAGGAACACTGATGATTTAAATCAGGCCCCTTATTAAGTCACTGTGCCTATGCTCCCATGTGATCTCCGTGCAAGACGTTGCTGATTTCTTTTACTTTCTTCCACTCTACACGAAAACATGAAACCATACCAATGAGTTATCGCTGGGACAGCCTTCACTAGTGGCACCTACCAGATTAGCGGAACATATAGGACCTCCCTAGGCGAAACAACTCGAACCGTGGACCTTCTGCACCATCGTACCGAAGCGCTGTCCTTAAACAGCTGAGCCATCTATCTAAAGCTTTATGCGTTTTCTACAGATTTTCACATGGAATCACAATGAATCTATCTCTGTTAGCGAAACCAAGTGATGCAGCTCTTTCACGGATGAAATCTGCTTGCATCGCTGCAAGAACGATTGTACATCACATCAGATACTGCTAATGAGGTCAAGAGTCAATTTGATGAATTGATTCATAGTGAATCCTCCTTTTTTATAGTTATTTTTGCAAAGTTGGTTGCAGGAAAGATTTCAACAAGCTGTGGGTGACAGTTAAGTTAGTTCTAGTTATATTCACGGCAGTGTCGGTTTTGAGTCAGTTAATGAAAACTTGTTGCGTCCAAATCCGAGAGGATCAACTTTTGAAGGATCTACAGTGCTGTCAAGAGCGTAGGTGCCTTAAAAGTTGAAGTAGGTCAAGGAATTATGAAATATGTCGAACATTCAATCTAAAGGTACATAGACACAGTCGACAGAGCGAATGAAACCTCAATTATTGTTTTTTTCAAAAGTGCATCACTAACTGAACTGCACGCATGTTGCCTTTCTAAGTACATGTATGACCTTATTGATCTTTTTTGTCTTTTTATTCTCCACCATAAAATTGCGTGGGAACCCTGACTACATGATATGTTTGATGGCGCTGCGAAGCTCAATTTATCCCAAAACGGCGCTTTACCATCGATGTCGAACACTTAATGCGGTGATTAACACTTGAAAAATCGACAAAATGTCTGCTATTTTTACTGCATATAAATGCTCGAAAATTCTGTGACAGGATTTCAATCAGACTATCAAGTGATGTACATTCCAAACTTTCAAGAAAGTCCACGGGGTTCCATTATAGAGCATTAGTTCCTTGGCTATATGCAGTCAAGGGCGGTGTTTTGAGATTGTGGAATCCGGAATAAATCAGATCTGAAACACCAGTTTTTCAATCCCATTTACTCGAAGGTGCAGTTGATTTGTTGTGTGATGAAATGGCGTGCCGTCCAAGGAGATCAGAACATGCTTTATGCAGTGGTTGAGAAACATCAGCAATTGAGAAAACATCGGGTTTGGCAAAATTAAAAGCTATCACCCTTATGAAATAATTATCTACGGCACCTGTTTGTCTTTCAACTTTGAGAAGGTCATGTAACCGGTATGTGCTCGTATTTCTGTGGAGATTGATTTTACTTATTACTATATTGCAAATTGACCGAGTACATTTCATGTGGAATAGTACAGATATTACGAAATTAATACTAATTTTCATTGTTTGTTGCGTGACCCCAGATTTCATTAAGCAATATCTGCTATCCATGATTATTCAGAAATTTTTCAAATCGTTGAGCAGACGGAGCTGCAGACGACTTAAATTATCTTCAAAGTGTGCACCACGATCAGAATGCTTCGAATCTGAAGGATCTGTCTATCGGAGCGTTTTGCAGGAATTCCTCCAGCGATGGCCCGCCTTTGCTATTCAACCAATGTATTCAAATTTTCTTACTTATTCTTGCCGATTTGCTAAGAATCTTTGACATCGTTTGATTCATAATAATTAAATTGTTGCACCTCAGCAAACTGCTTCCGTGTCTTGCTAGCTATTTTAACAGTTGGAGCACTGTTCGATTGTTGCAGTACGCCACAGAGATGGATTCACTTCCGTCTGTCTGTGGTCTGTCTGCAAGCACGCTGACACAACTCTGTTCAGCCCACGCACAACCACGAGTAAAGAACATAACATGTACCAAAACTCGAGTATTTTCAAGCACAAATACTACTCCTGCTCATCCTTTTCCCTCTTTCATTTTCAAAATGTCTTCGTCTTAGAGAAACAAATTTTACCAATTCACAATCTAAGACCTGAAGGGTCGGCACCGAATTTTCTTCATTAATCATTTCATAATGCTTTTCTCTAACTCTCAGCATGAAAGAACTCAGGAGCGATCACGATTTAGCCCATCCGACCAAGCTTAAAATGGCCTCATTAGTCGGATGGGTTGAATCGTGATCGGTCTTAGTTTTTTCATGGTAGGAGTTAGAGTATGCAGAGAATCGGCACTGTCAATCTTTAAGTGTTTGATCAAGCTTTGATGTTTTGGTCGGATTTTGCTATTATCCATTTTCAAGTGAACAGTGAATTTAACATCATTCATTTCACACTCTCAACAGTGATTTTTTTATGAAAACACGGTTTCTATTAAAATGAAGTCTCTTTTTCTGATTCAACCTGTATTTCACAGGATATTAACCTAATCTTTTCTTCATTGTAGCAACAACTGCACGTGGATTTTCAATCAAAGCGCATTATATTTCAAAGCCCTCATACGAGTTACCACGGTATCCATGCCAAACGGAGATATGTAAGCCATTATCCAGCGTTGTTCATTGATGAATGGTTTATAAGAAATTCTCATTTTAGATCAATTCACTTCATGTGACTGACAACCTAGGAGTGTCGAGTGATGCAGAAGGAAACATGTTCATCTGGCATACGAATGACGGAGAAGTCAGGGTAAGCATTTCCTATTGTTATTTTCAAAGTTATAATAATGTACGCTTTAAGGATCAACCGGGTACTCAGGCCGGCCTAGGGCCATATTACAGGTACTGGTCCGGGCAGGGATCCGGTCATTTTGCTGGCACGTGTCCGGCAGGGATCCGGTCATTTTGCAGGCCAGGTTCCGGGCAGGCCTCCGGTCATTTTGTAGGCACGGGTCCGGGCAGGGGTTTGGTTATTTTGCAGGCCAGGTTCCGGGCGGGGATCCGGTCATTTTGCTGGCACGTGTTCGGGCAGGGCTCCGGTCATTTTGCAGAATGCAATAGCTCCTTTTGTAGGGTTGTAATTGCAGATATTGTAGGTACAAGGAGGAGGGTAGCTAAAAATGAACGGAATTTGCATCATGATATTAAAAAAGAGTGCATCTCCCTTCAACGTTAGTGATTTTCTTCTTGGAAGAAAATTAACTCTGCTACTACTTATTATTTACAAAAGAGACAAGTTTACAGAAATTGATCCTTCATCGAGAGTTCTGATCAGTGTATGACAGCTGACAGGTGTGGCTTATGACTTCGCATATTTAATTCTGTACCAGGGTTGAATCCGGGTCTTCGACCCGGACGACTCGGAAGCTTCGGGTTAGGTCGATCCGTGGACGCAGACAACCCTGGAGCAGTAGGGCCCGGAAATGTTTTCTCCATATCCATGACTAAAAAAGCACGGTAGGCTTATACCTGTACAAAGGGCGGATCCGTGTTGCACATACATCGCTTTACATCTAAGCATGTATTTAGGTTTGTATGATAACCTATTCACAAGATTCAATACCCTTAATAGTCCAACAAGTTTTTGTGCCGACCGGTTGTGATAGCCTAGGCATTAGACTACATAGTCATTTTAATGAAAGCCTTTAGGCGATAAATCCTGATGTATCAGTAGACTATAGGGCCTAAAAACGTGGCTATGCATTCCGTAGAGCCGCACTTACCTGTTTGTTTAGGCTATAACTCTGCAGCATGCAGGATAACGAATGTCGGCTTAGACCTAGAGTCAACTATTTAGAAATCAAAATGTAAATCATTACCGTATATCATCTTTTTGTTCGCCATGTGGTAACCATGGTCTATGACGTATCCCTATACACGTAAACTAAGCTATAGGCCTAGCCGGCTAGGTCCATGGCCTAGTTTACGTGCAGGACCATAGTTTACATACGTCATAGACCATTAGACCCACATGTAGCTACAGACTAACGCATTGCATGGCTACCAAATGGCAGAACTGAAAGATGACATAGGCCTACGGCAATAATGTACATCATGATTTCTAAATCGTTCTAAGATAAATGATGGCTAATTTCTAAAAGTTAATCGCGCGTAGCATAGCTTTATCACATTCAGTAGGCCTATAGTTGCAAGCTTACATGTAGTTTATTGTAATGCCTTAGGCCATGTAATATTAGAGCTACAGAAAAGGAACTGAATAGAACATTCCCAATCCGGGTCTATGGACCCGGAGCGCTGGTGCAAGAACTCAATATCATGCAGGAAATATAATACCGCATAGCTTATCGTGCTTCCACCCGTAATTGAACTCAGTCTATATTACTTTAAAAACGTGTTTCAAATAACATAGACAGTCCGTTCAATTATGGTGTATGTACTGCAAGCTACGCGGAAATAAACATTTCTCCTTCTGGAAATTGGAACAGATGAATCTAAGGGTAAACAAGCACCGCTATGTGTCGGGTTGTCATGCTACTGAAAATTCCTGAAAAATATCAATGCAACTGTGTTAATATTTTAATACAAAAGCATTATTTTCTCTTTATGAAATTGTCAGACATCACATAGTCATATGTTTATGATTTTTTGATTTCTCTCTGATGCAAATTGATATGCTACATAGTTCTTGCAAGCTCTATCGCTGATCAGATTTTTGATTCCTTCTGGCATCATGTTGATTTCACGTGTTCAAGGTATTGAAAAGGTAGTGACTTCAATATTGTTACACTGTTCAAAAAAGTATTTTTGGAAATTCGAGTGACTTCGAGAAAGTTTTGGGCATGTGCTACAGTTGTGCCAAAGAGAAGCGTCAACTTATTGCTAGAACCAATAGAAAATCACTGTAGAAAGAGACCAAAACATTATGTACGAGGACTTTTTTGGACGGTATGTGTACCTTCAAAAGGCGTTTTTCTCATTATTTGAAAAGAGAAGAAGTCTGGAAAAATGCATGGCCAAAACAACTGAACTGCATGTTGCGTCCGCCTTTTGCTGAAGCTGCACGTTTAGCAAAAAATATTTTGATCAAGTTTTGTAAATATTTTTTACGAAAATCTAACATAGCTGAACATAGAGAAGATGAAACCAAAGCTGAAATGCGTAGATGACATTTTCCATAGAACCTGAATCTAACAACTTACTTTAAGAATATTAAATTTGGTTTCAGAATTCTGAAACCTCGGAAGCTTCTTTCACAGGAAGATGTTTCTTATTAGTGTATATTTGACAAACTTGAAATGTTAGTTTGAAAGTTCTGATAATGCCAGAACACACTTTTAATATAATAATTATATACTGAGTTGAAAAATGGATGCAAACCTGAATAGCTGCCATTTCATCCAATAACATTTTTCAACTGAGGATGCAACTCAATATTTAATTATTCTATTTGCATTGTGTCTGCGAAAAGCAGCATTTAGTAATTATTGCAAGCGCACTAACTTAGGCGACTTGCCAGTAGTGTGTTCAAAGTGATGCTTGTTGAATGTCCGTCGATATTTCACTAGCTTGTTAATTGCAGAACCGAGTAACAATAAAATTGTATTTCAAACTAATAGAAAACATTCAGAAGTTGACGTAGAAGTTTTTGCTCAGAAAAGGTGAAATTTAAATGTATGTTTGATCAATCTGGTTGCTATTTTAACTTTTCGATCTCTGCGTGTATTTTGCAGAGAACTCTGGAAGGACACTTAGCAGAAGTAAACGTCTGTCGATTTTTCCCGTCTGGTATTGTCGTGCTATCAGGAGGAGCAGACATGCAAATTAAGATTTGGTCCGCTGAAGATGGCCACTGTGCCGCCACCATGAGAGGTCATCGTTCTGGTGAGTTTCCATCATGTTTATGATTCACTTATGAACCTCAATGCCAATTATGAAGCTCACAATTTCGACATTGACAATGTTTCACTATTAGGTGTGGATTTGACATTCGATTGAATAAGTATGCTCTCTTGAAATATTTTCTGTCGACGATAAAAAGGGGTCATCGGAGATTGTCCGGGATTGGCGTATCGTCGGAATCTCATGCAGTGATAGACCAATGCAAATAATCGATGACTCTGATGATAGAAATTTTCAACGTATACTAGCAATTTTTAGACGATGAGAATATGAGTTCTGCGTGCAATCTGACTTTCCTTTTAATTTCAACTCTTCTTTCTGCTCTCTGGGGCACAGTTGCGTGACCTTGTGATCTTTTGGTCGTGTGTGGTCGTACCCCGAGAGTTTCATTAGAAGTCGGAAGAAAGGGCATCCGGACTAAAAGATCACAGCCTCACTATATCAGCACCAGCCAAGTAACCAGGGGAAAGGAAGTGATGTTGAAGATTTTTTAGTCAAGTTTTTGACGTCATCAGATCTGTATTTGTGTTAATGTAATAACTTCTCTGTAAATGTAGTTATGTTACATTTCTCGAGAGGCCGAGTTCTCCTGAAATCTGCAATTTTTCTCAATCATTCACACATTATTTTCAACAGTTTAGCCAAACATAGAATAGCTATTTTCTTGAGAGGAAATATCAACTTTTCCTCCCGCAGCTATGTTGTACAGTTTTTCCTCCCCGCAGTTTACATAGGAGAGTTTTTCCACACAAAATGAAAACTCATTCTTAGCTTGCTCATATTTCTTTCAGCTGTTCATGACCTTGTTCCGGTGGAGAGAGGACGCAATATTGTCTCATGTAGCAAGGACGGTACAGCTCGACTGTGGGATGTCGGCCAGAGTACTTGTCTTCGTGAATTCAATACACCAGATAACGAATCTTTGAATGCGTGCATTCTCTTTACACCAGACTCATCAGCCCCTCCGGTCAATGACCCTTCAGTCAGAGAAGTCGGAACTGAAGGCAAACTGCTCCTGGTGGCTTCTGAATCCGGATCAGTATTTGCCTTTGATCTACGCACCGGAGGTGATCCAGTTGCTTCGTGGAAGACTGGAGACACTGCAGTTAATGCTCTCACATTACTTCCCGGACCTAGCGAAGTCGCTGCTGGTACAGCTGGAGGTGACCTGATCCGTTTAGATCTGAGGCATCCCACTAGCCCAAGCGATAGAGTCTCAGTAAGTATGCAGACGATCCATTTCATTTCATCAAAAGCAATGTCAAAAGAGGTTGCCTTTTTACAGTCCTTTTTCGATTGCCCTACAGTTGCAGTTTTCACACTTACAAGTAAACTGAATATATTTCAAAGTGCAATGACCTCCATGATTTTTGCTTCCGTGACAAAGTTTATACTTTCCAAAGAGTGCATATATTTCACTAAAATATATGAATAGTATTAGTATTCATTATATACATATTAATTTTCATTATAAGATCGCATTATATTTCAAGGAGTGCAATTAACCGTCTTTATTGCACTTCTTTATTGAAATACATTAGCACATAGAACGTTATTCTTCCTCTACAACGTTAAATTCTACATGGAAATCTCAAGAAACACCGTTGATATCTACAATTCCACAACAAATAGAGGTAGATTTTTGACAACTATGAAATTCTGATGGTCAGAGATTCTGCGGATCCTACGAAATATAATATTTACTTACGCAACTCATGCAAGGATATCCATCTGAATTGCATTATTCTAGATCAACAAACTATCCCGTTGCCCGTCGGGCTCGTGCATAGACATGTTGATCTCGAAAAATGCAACAATATAGGAATAATACCCATCTGTAGAGGGCTTTAATGTCGATTATCCGAGGTCACGTCAGTGACCTCGGATAATCGACATTAAAGCCCGATACAGATGGGTAATTATTCATATACCATGATATTTACTATTTTTTGGTAGTTATTTTCAATGGAATTCCATCAAAAATATCTATGTGTATGGTATTTTCTATTATCAAACAGGGAATAGAGCTAAAATATCCATATGGATATCTATGTGGATACCCACTTCTAAATATGCCAACAATGTACGTGTATACATGAACATGAGAACTTGTCACACAGCAATGTCTAATTGTTTTTAACGGTACTCGTACCATTATTGATCACGACATTGCAATTGTTGAAATTGAATATGAGAGAGTCTGCTCCACTTCCACACGGTTTTGAAACCTTGGATAGAGTTGTTCCATCGAGAATGGCAGAACAGTTTTCCAGGTGAGTATCTGCAGTTCTTTTGTAACATCTGACCCCTGCCAGACTTCTGTGACCCGTACGTTCCATGATGAGTTGTTCGTCAATGTTGTTCTGATAAAGTCTTGTTGCGCATGTCGCACGAAGGGAATGGTTACTTTTGCTGCTTGAATCTATTCCAGCTTGATCACATATTGATTTCATAAATTTGTTGAGCTTGTTCTTGCCTATTGGCTTAGATGTGTACCAACATAAATTGTTAGGTTTTTTTAAAGGTTGCAGATAGAAGCGATTTGAGCTTTGAGGTCGTTTACTGAGGAAAAGCTCCATCAAAGTTACATGGCTCCTTGATCTGTTCGATACAGTCTCAAAATGTACTACTTCCTTGGTTTTGTGCCTCAAGTTATTCAAACCTCCTGAATTTGTTTTCGAATGTTTTTCACGGTAGACTAGACAATGTAGATATCGTTTGCCGTCACGAACTTCAAAAGAAAATTGCTCAATAAGAAGATGTACGTGTTCCTCACCGCCTCGAAGAGCAAAATTCAATCCATTCAGGTAAAACAGAGCATATAACAATGACTGTCCATCGGAGGCCCCATTGCATGGCTCCATAATAATTTTTCCTCATTTTCACTTATCACATCAGCCGACTTCGATTTGAAACTGGCACCGCTTTCAGTGGATATTCTCATCGATGAATCAAGACTCACTGTCACCGCTGAAAACTTTTCATCTCGAAAGAAGTCGACTTTTCGTGTAAGCGAAATATGTGATTGTATACCCGCAACAATCGACACGAGAGATCTGCCTGGGTATCTTTCACCATTTGATTTCCTTACTTCGTGAATGAACTTAGTCATAAGTTGGCATAATGCATCATCGGATAAGTCACATATTTGAATTTACATAATCCAGTCTTTCTTTTCTCCAAGATTCAAATATTTTATTTGCCCATTTATTGCGCTTTTTGGTGTTCTTGTTTGTCACTGATTTATTCAATTCATTTAGCTCTTGTTGTGAGTAGTTGGCAAATCTGCTGTAATTCGTGTTGTGGTTTTGCAAATCACTTAGTAGTGGGAACAGATCTTCAATAGTTTCAAATTCATCATATGATATTATATTCGGATCGTGATTGCCGATGAATCCATTAGTGAGGTCTACCGAGGTTTGACAATGCCCAATTTACCATCCATGTCTGGCAAATGTTTATACTAAAATTGTCAACGCAACCGAAGTAGATCTATATGTACGCGTAATAAGAATTCTATGATGCGTTGATCACAAACAAATTTACAATTCAAATCAAAGGGAGTTATCTAAATAACTCCCATAAAAAATATCATGGTATATTTGAGATATTCCATGATATTTCTGGGTGATATGTAAATAAATCCCGAGAGTCGGGATTTATTTACATATCACCCAGAAATATCATGGAATATCTTATACGTATTATAACCCGAATGCATATCTATTCCTCGTGAGCTTTAATGGTTAATGTATTTTCAATACAAATCTCATTTAATGCCCGCTGAAATAGAAATTTCCATTGCAATCTATCGGGCTTTAATGTCTAATGTAATGCAATGGAAATCTCATTTAATGCCCGCTACAATAGATATTTACAAGGCATTATTGCTTTTTCGACCATTAAAGCCCGCTAACATCACGGATATCTAAACATATGAGGGCTATAATAGTTATTTGCGCTATTAGTTCATGATTGCCTCTTTATTGAATTCCACGAGTTAGATATCTTAAATGACCGAGCCCGTGGGGTGAGGGCTATTTAGATCAAACGAGTTCGAATGCTATGATGAAACAATCTTATGCACGAGTTGCGTAGAGAATTTTATTTGACGACGTGCTATGATGATCAAGGACAGATTGTGACTGACATGTCTGTGATTATCAAGAGTATTTGAATAGAAATTTAGCCTGATCAATCGTGAAAATATCTATTCACATATCTAGTCTATGCTAAATCAGGACAAGAGCGCTCATAATTGGCATAGATTTCCCGTGCATTGGAGTAAATATACCTTTTTGCATTTTATATTGCCAAAACTGCATTGATTATTGCCAAGAGATGATATCTTTGTACTTTAACTGATATATCTTTGATCCTCAATAATTACCATAGATTTGTGTATGTGCGTTTATTGCTAAGTCATAGACTTCTAAATTTCTCTGGACAGATAGGTTGAAATTGGCTTATACATGATCAGGCCAACAATCCTAAATTAGACTACATTGCAAATAGACTGTCAATAAGCATAATCAACATTTTGGAGAACAGGTTGCCCGTCAGCACAACGCAGGTTATATTGCCAGCACAGCATGTATGTATATTTATGTACATTAGGAGTTAGGACGCATGAGTCTACACATGCTTACGCGCTAAACTCATGTGCTACACCTCCGCGTTATTTGCTAATTTTGCAATTTTTCTTCTAACAACTTTCTCAGAACTGAGGCATTTGAGATTTCATGAAGAAATTTCTTACACATGCTGTTGAAAAATGTCATTGAAATTTCGGAAATCTAATTCATGTACGTGCGAACAGCGAGATTTTACGAAGAAGTAATCAGAAAAATGATGATGATATTTATCGATAGTCTGAGCACTGTCCTTTCATTTTTCAAAGAAAGATACTATTTTCTTAGACAATTCAGTTTCCGTTATAACTTGTATAACCTGGAAAAATTTCTCTTCGCTATTCTCACAAATAGAGTTTTTATATGAAAATTGAAAACTATTCTGTTTGATCTCATACAATACACTCCAGCAAAGAATGCATAGTTGAAGAACAGATACGTTTGCTGGAAAAGATTTCTCATTGTAAGTTTTATTCAAAAACTTTGCAGCTTCAAGGATGTCGAACATTGCCAACTCACTGTTTGTGACAGTACATTCACGACAAAAAATCAAATTTTTTGCATTTCAGGAATGAAGAGCAGCAAAGACCACTTATTTCATCTCGATTATTAGGATTCATATTGAAATCAGTCTTTGTATGCAAACAGTCTCCTGCATACACTTCATCTTGTGTGGTTGACTGCATGATATTTTATCATCAACACTTCTCCAACTAAATCCGGAAAACTTCAATAAAGATTTTGTTTTCATTTTCTTGTCACTCTCTGTAAGGAGATAAAATAATATGCACCCGTCATTTGACGTATCCAAAAAAAACCCTTCTCAATGTGATCTGGCCGTGCTTTTCCGAGCATTGGTCATTGGTCTCAGAAGAGTCTCCATCACAGGTGGGATCGCCTGATAACTGTTCAGACCTCCGTATAGAGGTAGCTGCTCAGGTTGTAAATGCTTATTGTGTCCATCATGATTGTTTTCATGAAATTGAATGCAAATAGGGATTTCCATATAGTTCACTTTTTTGTTTCCTCACATTTTAGGACATTCATCGGTGGCTTCTCTTTTCCTCTCGAAGCTGTCCCTTACATAACAATGGTCAATGCTTTGGTTGGATCTTCCGTCCGTTGGCTTCGGCTTCACGGAACTTTGCAAGTCTTCCCAAGTATTACATAATTGAATCCGATTTCGAATTTCTATTACTGGCTGGTCAACCAGAGATTATCCAAAAGTCATCAGATTGACAACTTTGGAAAGCTTGTGATAGATGATAAATGCATTATGTGCTGCTTGGGACGGATTTCTCTCTCTGATAGATGCAAATATACGCAGATTTTTTGACAGTCAATGATGCGACGATGCTGAGGGGAAGATTTCAAATTATGATCGCCATTTTTAGTCCATTATCGATTTTAGATGTCACAAACCCAGGTGGAATGGTTTTTTGTAAATTTTAGACAAAATTCTCATAACAAGAAATTTTCCGAATGTGTTTCCATTGAATTCTTATTTGCAACACAAATGTTGGCTGGCCTGATCATGTAAAAAATCATTTCAAATTTTGCTTACCTATCTGTCCAGAGAAATGTAGAAGTCTATGGCTAAGTAGAAGGTCTACAGGAAAGGGTACTAGCTTATTTTCCACAGAATTAGACAGGTCGTCTCTTCTTCCGTTTGACTAGAAGGGAAGTATTGGAACATGTAACGTTATTGAAATGGCACAATCTCCTGACTAAATACCATAGCAATCGAACAATGAGCAGTCCACAGAATTAGACCGGTCGTCTTTTCTTCTGTTTGACTAGAAAGGAAACATTGGAACATGTAATGCCTATGAAATGGCACAATCTGCTGACATAATGCCATAGCAATCGAACAATGAGCAGCCAGTTCAACATTAAACATGCCAAATTGTGCGAAGTTACAGTGACTGTTATCAACCGGATCATACAGCGAAGAGACACAGTCGATGTCAAGTTCTACAGAGAAGTTTGTGAACGTTTTTTCATGCGCCTGCTAACTTTTCTTAAAATGATCGGAGGGCCCAACATTATTGAGAAAACTTTTGCGCGATGATCTGAATTCTTCGAATCTGAAGGAATCGTGGCGATCGGAGCATTTTGAAGGAATTCAGAGCAATCCGCAAGCGACGCACGACTATTTTTCCTATCTCTGTAAGGTATTAAAAATTTCTTTTTGCCCAGTTATTAAGTTCCTGCATGTGCCATCTGTTTGAATCAGTTTGCACTTCTAGCAAAGTGATGCGATTAAACAATCTAAGTCTGTGTTATTTTCATATCTTGGATTGATGCAAGTGAAGTCTGTCTATTGACATCAGATAACTTAACCCTTAATGCCCAATGTAAAATTTGACATAAAAACCAATCAGATATACACAGTACTGGAAAAGAACACTTTCGATAAGAGTTCATTCTGCATCGCTCTCTGAACATTGCAAGTGGGCCAAATTCATTTGCACTCTAATAGCGTGCATGGTCACAAA
The DNA here is from genome assembly GCA_907163375.1 of Prostheceraeus crozeri. Taxonomy (NCBI): domain Eukaryota; kingdom Metazoa; phylum Platyhelminthes; order Polycladida; family Euryleptidae; genus Prostheceraeus; species Prostheceraeus crozeri. The sequence continues at coordinate 230,596 of CAJQUW010008708.1, forward strand.
AGGGTTATCTGCATTATGCATCTTCATACAAATATATTCAAGAGTCACGAATCGTTCTAAGATGATTTCTGATACATGTAGAATTAACGTCTTGGTCTCTGATTTGTTTTGAAGATGTTGAATGCATTGCACATACATGCACATGGTTGAAGTAGGCTATACATTTCAATACGTAGACCTAATTGTCTGACTAAGGAACCTAATGCATTACTGCATTTTATCGTTGAATTATGTTTCGAATACGTGCAGATAGATTGTCCTACTAAACAAAATAGTTCGGATAAAGGTTTTTCAAAGAGGAAACTGGTAATTGTGTTGCGCAACACATGTTTCTTTGGTATAATGTTATCTGACTATGGTAGTGCATGAAATGGCACTTGAGACAGTCAAACTTTACTGATTGAATGTCATTCGAATATGTAAGGTGTGAAGAAAGTGCCTATTTTCTTCGCAATTTATTCCAGAATCAAAAATATATATGCACGTAAATATATAATTATGACGTTGTTGAAGTTCAGTTATAGATAGTCGTTGATGTTGGTATCCAATACCGAACCCTCTATTGAATCTCTATCCAGATGGGAAGCATGCATATATATTCATTATTGTTTCAGTTGTATTTCGTAGTCATTGTCTGTGAATTGAGAAAAAGTGACTTAGTCGAATATTTCCAGTAGGCCTATGCCAAGTCCATCTTTTGCAAAAGAAAATGAGATCTGGAAATTTGAATTCACCTGTATCATTATTCCACAATGAGCTGCGTTTTATATTTCAATAAATATGACGATCTACTTTGATCCTGCCAATTGACACGGTCGCGGAAGTGGCTCGTAGCTCGGTTGGTTAGAGCACAGGTCTAGTTAACCTTGGTCGTAGGTTCGAATCCTATCAGCCGCGCATCTTTTGCATGGCAATTTGATCTATCGTTCATTTAATTTCATTGTTGTGAAATGGAAAATTCCATAGCATTTCATGATAATGTAATGTTTATCAAGTAAGATATCAAGTACATTTGAATATCATGGATCAATGAAGTCATAATATAGAACAAAGATATGTGAGAGCAACAAAGAAATAGATTGCATTATTTTGGCAATAATCAATGCAGTTTTGGCAATATGAAATGCAAAAAGGTATATTATTTCCTGCGCGGACAATAATCTGCTTTACAGGTCAAATGAAGCGATAGAATATCTACAATACATGCACGGAGACAAATATAAATGGATACTTTGCACTTGTTGCGTAAATAACTATGTAATACCACTTTTCATCAAATCGAGCCATTCAAAAAATGCAGTCAAATCTCATCTGTCGTACCTTCTTACCATGTCAAACTCTAGCGCGTCATGCTTCTTTCGAGAGTTAATATTCTCTTCCTTCGAATACCCGGTCATCAATATGGGAGCCCTGCCTGAATTTACTACCCGGTCGCGACCTATTCTATTAGTCAAGTATCAAATTTCAAGATTCACTCAATATCTTTTCCTGCTCACAATTAAGACATAGGAAAATTCTTGAGCTTATGCACATGACCATCAAGTGATTGCAACGCTTGATAAATATTCTAAATGCATGCATTCATATTCGTAACTATCGCAGAAATTCTTTTGGCCCGATCAGTGGTTCGAATGTGGCAGAGGATGATAGTGGTAGTGAGGACAAAGTCAGAACGGAATCTTTCTGTGTAAACAAATCGGGGTTAAAACGAAGGCCTCTTATATACACAGGCGCGTGAAATACTTGGACAGTGCAATACTGTGAAACGATCACGGGCACCAGAAATATCAACTGAACACACTAGAGATATCATTCGCTGGAGTGCGTGTAGAACGCGGCAACACTTGTCATCAGAGAAGCTCCAACATGGCACGACAAACTCGCGCCGGATTTGTTCCTGTGGCTTACAAAATTAAACTTATTCGATCTCTTGTCAGCGGGCTACAAGTGTTAGCGGTCTCCGTGCCATAGTGGCGAAGTGCTTGGCCTAGCGATCTTTCGATCAAGAGGTCGAGTCCCGAAAGTGTCATTGGAAGTCATCAGGAACGGCATCTGTACTGAAAGATCACAACGCTCCAGGTTTTAAGTCTGGACTATGTCAGACTTAAGACTCTTGACTATGTCCAAGGCCCCAGTAAGGGAGTAGTGACGTTAAACCATCATTTTGTGCAACCCTCAAACGGGGAAGAATAGACAATAAACGAAGAGAAAGAGAGTAAGTAAGGGGCCTTTCACATTGATCAAAAGTAGTTAACGCAGCCTCGTTGAAAGAATTCAAGCGCCAAATTCGATGGATACTTGCTTCTTTCGTAAATGACTTTTGACTTTTCTTACTTTTATCAGGGACATCTATAAAATAATGAAAGATATCTAAGGGACGTTCAACTCCCATACCATGTACTGGACTGGAGGCCAGTGTCTTTGATAGATTTGATTAATGACGGTTGTTTGTGCACATATGAATAAAACCGTGAAACAAGTTGTAAACAATTATCCAGCACTCTAATGCGTTCATTCATACAGGGAATCTATTAAAGGAAGATTCTGGACCCAGTCAAGAAGTGACTACAGAATTACAAAACTCCCGCAAGAATAAGCAACTGTCAGTAACAGCTGCAATATCAACTGCTAGTGATTGAAACTATAGTTGGGACGATAACGATAACTCAAATGTGCAACAAAATCCTTGAATCTGGAATCTGGCCCGAAGATTTCACGAAAATCATTTTGATCCCCATTCCCAAAAGTGTGCGTGCTACCGACTGCAAGAACTATAGAACAATCAGTCTGATTTCACATACATCAAAAGTACTTCTTGCCATTGTCGAAAGAAGAATCACAACCAGAATAGAAGAACATCTTACTGAAGAGCAGTTTGGCTTCAGATCGAAACGAGGAACGAGAGATGCAATAACAGCAATCAGAACGCTAAGTGAAAGATATATCGAAGCCAATTGATCATTATTTGTTGCCATGATAGATTTTGAGAAAGCGTTTGACCGAGTCAATTGGAGTACCCTGTGGAACATTCTCGTCAGCATTGGAATAAATGAAACTGAAGTAAACATTATAGCACAGTTATACCAGCATCAGAAAGCAGTCATAAAAGTAGGTAATGATCTTACTGGAGAAGTCCCTATTCTGCGCCGAGTACGTCAAGGATGCATCATATCACCAATGCTCTTTAATGTGTATATACAATTCTTAGCTAACGAAGTAAATTCAAAAGTGGCAAATCACGGAGTCAATTTGTGTGGAAAAAGAACAACAGCGATTAGATATGCAGACGACCAGGCCATGTTATCTTCGAGCCTCAGAGGACTTCAAATCATAATGAACAGCTTAAATGACACTGCAGAAAAGTACGGCATGAAGATCAACACTAAGAAAACTAAAGTTATGATATTTTCGAAAACAAATTCGCCTTCTCCTTTCACATTGCGAGTGGGAAATGAAGTTCTGGAAAAAGTCGACAATTTCAAGTATTTAGGCTCAATTCTAACAAGTGACGGACGATGTACGAAAGAAATAAGGTCAAGAATCTCTCAAGCGAAACAGTCCTATTTCAAGAAAGTACAAGAAGTGACCACGACATCCAACAGCATTGAATTCAAGAAGCGTATGGTAAAGACCTACTGTTGGAACACCCTTCTTTACGGTTGCGAGAGCTGGACATTCAGACATCGTGACGTCAAATACCTGGAGGCAGCAGAGATGTGGTTTTGGAGAAGAATTATGAACATCAAGTGGACTGACAGAGTAACAAATGATGAAACTTTGATGAAAGCAAATGAAAAACGATGCCTACTGAACACCATCACGAGTCGAAAAGGCAACTATGTGGGCCACCAACTCCGACACGATGGCATTCTCACCAAAATCCTTGAAACGAAGATCAACGGGAAGAGAACAAGAGGAAGAAAACGAGCGAGGTGGCTGGACGATCTCAAGTGGAAGGCCGGGGTGAATTCATATGGAGAATTGAAACGTCTGTGTGAAGATCGAGAAAAATGGAAGAAGTTTGTGACGAACATTTAAGCAATGACTTTGCAGTTATCTTTGACTTTGTTTCTTTCTTTCCTATTGTTGTATTGTGTGTGACCTACCACATGGTTGACTACAAATATATATAGTGATTGAAATTGTTCACCTACGGCACGTAGCATCGATGGCTATTGGTGTAGATTCTGTACATTTTATACATGCTTTACGAAAATCGATTCAGTAGTGTTTGTTTCGGAGAATTGGGGAGTCTTTCTGGAAAATTTGTGATAATCTATTTTCTTTGCTCAAAGCGGTCATGGACTAAGTGTTGACTGATAAATAATGATTTTACTTGCTACTGCAATCATAGCAACAAAATGTCCCATGCCTCATTCATTGTTATACAAGTAAAAGACATGATTAAAATCTAAAAATCTACCGATGATGCAATTAGAAACGAACAAAAAACAAAGTGAAACGTCAAAAGTTGATAATAGTTTGATTGATATAAAACTAATTAAAATGCTAAAGTTAGGCAAGAATCGTTTGAATGTCAATTCTTTCGGAAGATCCTATAGCAAGATTGTGGTGGAATAGTGCAACCAGTGTTTCCATAAGTCCGCCTCCTCGTAATGAGTGGTTATCGATGTCAGTATATTTTTGTCTCTTATTAGACATCTCGTGATTATAGAGCATCACCCGTGAGGCCTTCAAATTATAATCAAAAGTCCGATGATTATTTACAAATAAAATATGATTATGATGTCATTGATTAATAAAATGCGAAGATCATATTGAATATAAAGCAAACCAAGCAGTGGTGATTGATGACTTACCACGATTTTCATGTCCTACCGTATTGGGCAATTCAGGAACAGCATTTCATTAAGGATTTAAGTTGATCACGAAATCCGTATAAATTTCGTCGGTGAATAGGAAAACATTCTCGCATGTGATAAAAATAGCCATCAATTTTCGTTTAATGAAGGTTGACTAATTCAGGGCCGGAAATAAATCAGACATGTTATATCGCTTCATTGTTCTTGAATTCTCGAATAAAGTCCACCAGTGGTCCAAATTATAATACAGGAGGAGGTTTTAGATAAGACAGTTGGAAAATCAATGAAAATAGAAAGTCACAATTTATTTGACATTAATCATCGATGATATGCTTGTATCTGTACATGTACACAGCACATATTCTTTCGAAGACTGGGCAGGGCGTATTAATTAGTATGTTCAGCAATTAATTCAGCTGGATTCTGATGTACTTCTCAATAAGGAAGTGAACAATTTGCCATTTGGTGCATGGTTTTATCCAGATACACATCGTCATTAATCAAGTTCATCGAAGTCACTGGCCTCCAGTCCAGTACATGGTATGGGAGTTGAAGGTCCCTTAGATATCTTATATTAATCATAGATGTCCATGCTTTTATTCATGTTTATATGTACTTTGTTTACTCTGTCCGGAGCCTTATCCAAATACAAAAAAAATACAACGAGGTACACGATGTTTTAGAAGGTAATAGTTCAAGAGATGATGTCAATCACCTATCCTTCATTTGCGATAAAACGGCTGCTCTTTTTCGCCGTTCTTTTCGTTCGGATTTTTGTACATGTGCGTGTTTTGTTTTCAAAGCGTCACATTCCCGTGCGATCCTCAAAGAGAAACTTTCGGAACTCTTCACACCTCCAGCGCTATTCACAAACATGAGCTCGCCTGCGGATGTGGGAATGTGGGGAGAACCAGTAGATGTCTTCGGAAGCGAGAGTTAGCGAGCAAGTGCTAAGGTAAATATTTTCTGATACCAAGTGCCTGCAATTCCTGCTGGTGCTATCACTCGTCATCTTAAGTGTGTTCAGTATATATACAGTCGTGGCCAGTAGAGAGTGACCACCCCAATGAAAACGGGAATTATTTCAAAAATGCAGCAAGTGCGATCAGAAATGCTTTTTTATCAGCAAACTTCAGTGGAAGAAGGTCTAGAACAATGCTGTAGGCCAATATCATCATTACACAATACACAAAGTTCAGTACTTCGTTGAATTCCCACCAGCTGCAAGGACTGCGGCAATGCGGCGAGGCATGGATTCGATGAGGTCAGAACAGTACTCAACAGTATTTGCTGACACCATGCCTTCATGATTGACTGCTTCAAGTCATTGTGGGAGGTTGGATTGTCCGCCGCTACATTGCGTTTCAGTCTACCCCGCAATTTTCTATAGGGTTCAGATCGGGGGACGATCCCGGTCAAGGAGACAGAACCGAAATTCTCTTTTGGTGGAGACATTTTTTTACAATTTTAGCCTGGTGACATGGGGCACCGTCATGCTGAAATATTGTATAATGCTTTAGGGAAAGCCATGACTCAAACTTCTCATGGAGAATGTTGAGATAATATTGGGCATTTGCAGCCTGACCAGAAGGCATGACATGAAGTCCTGTGCGAACTTCAGCGGAAATGGATCCCCAAACCATGATCGACGGAATGTTCTTGACAGTTGGCACAACAAAACAAGGATTGTATCGCTCATTCTTTGGACGACGAACGCCCTGTGTTGATGGATTAAACTGTCTGATCAGGGTTTCGTAGCTAAAAAGCACTTCACGCCAATCAGTAACTGTCCAATGGTGGTGGTCACGACAGAACTTTAAGCGATCTACAATATTCTTCCTCGATAATTTCGGTTTCTTTGCTGCGCGGTGGAATCGTAATCCATATTGGTCACAAAGACGGCGACGCATTGTTCGAGCGCTTACGCGAGAATCACGTGGCAAAGTAGCAACTATTTCTTGACTGGTTATCCTTGGATTCAAAACAGCTCTACGACGGATCATTCTATCAACACGATGGGAAGTCCTCCTCGCATCACCACGATGTTTGGGAGGTGAATGTGTTCCAGTTTTCTTTATTCTGGCTAAAGTTTTCTAAACAGTCGATTTGCAAACACCAAGTCTTGCAGCTATTTTTCTTAGTGAGTAGCCTTCTTCATCGAGGAGCTGTATTTTCCCACGCAGTTCCGATGACAAGTGAGTCATTACTGACGCGCGAGAGAATGAAATTGAACTAAAGAGGCGAATATCAACATAAATGCGTTAGATTCAAATTGTGAGATATCTATGTTAATCAACACTGAGAGTGCGCTAATACATTGCAGTCAATAAACATAGAAATAGGAAGTCAGTCATAGAACAAAGCAATCACCACAACCGAGGAATTACAGCGGCTACGTCGATATGTTTAGAAAAAAGAAGTTCTTGATGGTGGTCACTCTCTACTGGCCACGATTGTATATACATATATTTGGTGCCCGTGATCTTTTACAGTATTCTGCCACTTCAAGTATTTTATGAGGCATTGTCCATCAGGGGACATTGTTAATAAGTATTTTAACCACGATTCATGTGCACGAGAATAATCCGTCATGACTTTGTCTCATTTTGTTGTCTTTTCCTTTTCTGTCTTTGCTTCTGTCGCTTGTCGTAGCAGCTCAATTTCCTCTATACATATGTTGATACCTTGTCCTCTTAAATCAGTTGCTCTATACATGTCAAGCTATTCCAGTGTGATCCGGATATACGTCGTCTACCAGCACCTTCCTCCTATGATTTTCCTTTCCTCCCTTATTTGTGGCATTTTCCTCCTAAAATTGCGCGATCATGTCTTGTCTCCACGTGAATAGATGTTGACGATTCTCCCGATGTGTTTACCCTTGCTATCTACTTCATGTTTGGACAGACCGCAAGAAACGCCTTCAATGTGTAAACGAAAAGTCACCGTGATGATGACTCCCGTCCGCAAAGGACATTGCCATGTGGTCAATGACTTATCACGCTCAGAAAATACTGCACAAAAATCATGCATATTTCACAGAAATCGCTGCATGTCTTGCTCTGCGCAGCTAAACTTCAAACTTTTAAATTTTTTTGGCGTCTTTTCCACGTCGTCCTCAACCTGCATTCTCTGCGTACGTTTCGGTCGTCCTCTCTTTTGTCTCGAACTTCAAAATGAAGCGCCTGTGTGAGAGCATCTTTCCTCTTGACGCGTCCATGCCAGCAGAATCCGCTGACTTTCGCTAAACTCCCGCTCTCAAACATATCGATCAACTTGTTTTCATTTTCCTTCTGTCCTTTCGTAGAAGCTTTTTCCGCTCATCTCCAAGCTTTACTGTCATACAATAATGCTGGCCTCCTGCAGCTCCGATATATCTTTTAGGAATTTATTTGAAAAAATTTTGAAGGTGAAGTGCTTCGATTTTAATGGAACTTTTTCTTGTTCCTGACTTAGTAAGGATTCTGACAAGACACTAGCATCCCGTGTTGAAGTTTCCACTTTCGTGGTTGAATGCTGCCATTATCGAATGCATTGACATAAACATCACGATTCTGTGATGAATTCGCAAGGATGACATTGCGCTCCTAACCCACCGATTTCGACAAGTAGCTTCAGTTAAAAACTGAAAATTACCAATGATGACAGCTCGCATGTATGCGTTGCTCTCGCTAGAGAAGCTCATTAGGACCTTACAGCTTCTGAAGTGTGGAGATCAACTTCAACTATGGTCAGCTCATTCTTCTGTCGAATAACCGTTTTCAGGAGTTCTGGAATCAGGTTGCAGCTTGGCAAACATTCGCCGTCCCTCTCTACAATTCTATCGTTGATGCGCCATGAGAACTGCTAATGCACTGAACGAACCACAATATCAATGACGGGGTCATTAAAATTCGCTTCAATCAAGGTATCAATAGGTTATCTCTACCACCTTTCAAAGCTGTCTGAATCTTGTTGATATTCACCAATCGCCACATAACTTCAGATATACATTGCTAAGTGTACTTTCTGCGAACAGAACTTTGTAAAAAATGATGAAGTAATCCATGAATGAGAAGCATTTTAGTGTTAAGGGCCGTAAGGTATATAGTAAAGTACGTAGCTCAGAAGCGTGACAATCTTCCACACGTTAAGCGAGCAATCATGCAATGTTTTATTGACGATCTCTTAAGAGCATATTATATCCATTTTTCATCACCAGAACCACTGTTGTTGAGATTTTATGAGGTAATTATCATTTATTAAGTCTTCATGAATAGCCGTGCACATCACTATGGCTATACCTGACGTGCAGAGATCGCTGATGACACAAGCACCTGTAATTCTTAAAACACCCGTCCAATTTGTATGGAATTTAGTATGTATATAGTAAATACTGTCTTTTACACATTGTGAAGTTTGCGTCGATTTATTGAGTTTAAAGGTGTGTTTACACATGGAACTTTATTGCTGCCACCTAAATTGCACGTGTAAACGGCTCCTGACACTTTCCGAAAAGTGTCTGCCACAAGTCACTAAAGTTGAACGAGGCGCAACTTTTAGCTCACACTTTTACTGACACTCATACGCAAAGTGCTCATACGACTGTGATCGGAACACAGCGACCTGACTTCTTGGAGGCTGGATTTGTTCTTGCTATTTTCATTATCACCAGTCATTAAATTACTAATGATGTACTGATATACGCGTACATAATTCACCTAACTCAGCGTCGGTGGGTGGCGGTCGTGTCTGCTGTCTCTCTCACGTTCTTCTCTCTCCCTGTTAGTTTTGCTATTTACTGCATCTTCGTATCCTTGATTTTCACTCAAACTGCTCGAGATAAGCAATCTATGATATACAGTACTTTTTACATGTTTTTATCACAACACGGTGTACCATATTCGTATCGTGCTCAAATCTCTGTCAACATAGTGATTTCAAGCCTTAAATTTCAATTCATTGCCGTTTGTCTGGTGGCATGACGTCACCATTTTCCTCATCTCTCCCATTCTGTGTCTTCATCGCGTCTTGGCCGGCCTGCTGCCGACACTCGCTGTGCCTCACCCACAACCAGAGAGCGTGGTCTCAACCGACATGTGATGACTGTAGCCGGCAAGAGTGACTCAGACCTATTACCTGCTCGCTCAGTCTCACCGCACAGTACGTCTGTATGCAGCCAGAATGTATGCACCATGTTCCCTCGACGCAACTCCACAACGACGGTCATCACCCTTCGCCTCATCTGGAGCGATCCACGTCACAGCGGCAGCGTGCACAAATCACATTCACACGTGATTTTCTGATGCGACGGCGGGAAGCTGTTACCTGGAGACCATCGCGACGAGTCAGGCGCGCAATTTGGTTTTTCGAACTTCCTACCACGAATAATTCCATTACCACATGTGATGCTCCATCATCTAACTCACCAAGTAGATCAAATACGCTCCCTCAAAAGACGCCTAGTGTAATTCCTAAGCCATCCACCATCAACCAGTCTGGTATTCGTATCGCTTGTCAAAACGCCAGGTCAATCTCGGCTAATGGTCGCACAGCCAACTTACTAAGTGAACTGATTTACCATGAACTTGACATCTTATGCGTTACAGAGACATGGCAGAAATCATACGAAGATCTTTCAGTGAAAGAGCTAGCTCCGAAGGGGTTTTCTAATGTCTTTGTTCCCCGAGCATCCGGCAAGTCTGGTGGCGGTGTCGGTTTAATTTTTAGAGAATGCTACAATTATTCTATCATTTCTTTTTCCGTGTAGCAACTCGTTTGAACATGTAACTTTAGTTTTCAAATCTAGAGGCTCACCCTCCTTCACTGTAACTGTTATTTATCACCCGCCATGTACAAGCCCTAAACTTTTTCTGACTGAATTTGATGATTTTTTGGCAAGTACCATAGATTTAAAGAAACATGTCATTTTGGGCGATTTCAGTTTGCATGTTGATTGTCCGAATGAGCCGTCTGTTCGTCAATTTCTTGTACTTATTGATAATTACCAGCTCAAACAATATATCGACCAACCTACTCATTCTGCTGGTCACACTCTGGACTTACTACTGTCAAGCTCGGATGAGCCTGACTCTGTCAAAGATTTTTCTGTTCTTGATTTGAATACAGTGGAATTCTCATATATCGGCTTCGGCTACATCGGCGGTTTCTTTTTGTCCCGGCAGAATTTCCTATCTTTTCCATATAATCGAGTTCGCTTATATCGGCGATTCGCCTATATCGGCGCATTTTCGCTGTCCCTGACAGAAAAAAATTCGTTTATAACGGCGAATTTCCTGGAAATCCTCAAGCGATGTGTTTTGCCCAGAGGAGTCACTAGAATGACACTATATGTGGACTCGGATGGCTGCAGATTCTGTTAGGACTATCCGATTCTAACTATTCTAGTGGCATGTGAAAATTTAGATCTTCTACAATTCATCTCGATCATGTTTGGGGTTTTAATCAAAATTGTAGAATCTAGCAGCCGAGGAAAGATAAATAGGCTTGCCACTGTATCTCACTGATAATTCTCACATAATTAGTCTTTCATTCGACGTGATGATTGCATTGTTAACGCCTTCACCTACGATGCTATTGTCAGACCTGACTTAGTGACTGTTGCGTCATCAAAGGAGCGCAAGCTACCGTCGAAAACATTGTTGAGTTCGATGCATGCCCTCTCTCTAGACAGAAAGCGGCTCGCCACCCCATCCATCTCTATGGTTTCGCCTGTACGTGACTCTTAGCAGCGTCTTGATTTATGCATACTCTTCTTTGTTTTGTGCTTCATATAGCAGGTAAGCATGTAGGCATGAAGAAGCTTCAATCTTCTTGATTCAAAAAGCATACTCAGTTTTTGACAAACATAGTGATATCCAGTTTGTGATACTTACGTTGCAAGCATCAGTTCAGAAAGGCACAATTTTTAGATATCTATTGATTACATAGACACAATTACATGTACATGTACTGTACATGTTGGACAATAAGTCAATATGTACATGTATTTAAGTATAGCAACGCAATAATTCATGAGTCAATACACGTATATACATTGTATGATGCATGGCATGATCTCACAGCTCGTGTAGATTTCACAAAACTTCAAAATTCAGGGAGTTCGCATATATCGGCGGTTCGCGTATATCGGCGGTTTTCGTCTGTCCCTTGAGGCGCCGATATATGCAAATTCTACTGTATAAGTGATCATTGCTTCATTTTATTTGAGCTAAATGTATCGGCCCACCGCGCACCGTCAAAGATAGTGTCACATCGTCAGTGGAATAATGTGTGTTTAGAAACATTTTGTGCTGATTTCCTTTCATCGCGTGCTTATAATCATCTGAAGTCCGATGATTTGACAGATATTACTTCTGTCTATGATTACTACGACAACTGCTTGAGAGACAGGTGTGTGAAGTTAGCACCGCCACTCAGCACCGCCATCTTGAAAATGGAATGTGCCACTCAAATAAACCTAACAGATCCATGCATTTGGTGTGTGCCAGCATGTGCCACCCATTATTTTTAAAGAATTCCTCCTAGTTTAGGAGAAATCGCTGGTTGAAAGTTAGACATGGCGGTGATGTGAAGTTAGCACCGCCACTAAAATTTTTTTTCCAAAATACACAATCAAAACATACGAAACACGCACAACAGATAGAAGACCATCAAAGACATTGTGCCAGCAAGTTTCAGCACCTAACTCCACGTACTTCCGGAGAAATCAGTCCCCGAAACCACAAAATGGCGGTGATGTGAAGTTAGCACCGCCACTAAAATTTTTTTTCCCAAAATACACAATCAAAACATACGAAACACGCACAACAGATAGAAAACTATCAAAAACATTGTGCCAGCAAGTTTCTTCTCCTGAGACGCCGTACTTGTGGAGAAATTAGCCCCCGAAAGCTCAATACGTCTGGCGGTGATGTGAAGTTGGCACCGCCATCTTGAAAAATGCATGTGCCAGTCAAACCAACGATCAAAATCGATCTAGATGGAGTGTGCCAGCATGTGCCACTCACTATTTTGAAAGAATTCCGCTTAGTTTAGGAAAAATCGATGCTCGAAAGTTCGACATGGCGGTGATGTGAAGTTAGCACCGCCACTTAAATTTTTTTCCAAAATACACAATCAAAACATACGAAACACGCACAACAGATATAAGACCATCAAAAACATTGTGCCAGCAAGTTTCAGCACCTAACTCCACGTACTTCCGGAGAAATCAGTCCCCGAAACCAAATTTTTTTCCCAAAATACGAAACACGCACAACAGATAGAAAACTATCAAAAACATTGTGCCAGCAAGTTTCTTCTTTAAGACGCCTTACTTCCGGAGAAATTAGCCCCCGAAAGCTCAATACGTGTGGCGGTGATGTGAAGTTGGCAGAACCATCTTGAAAAATGCATGTGCCAGTCAAACCAACGATCAGAATCGATCTAGATGGAGTGTGCCAGCATGTGCCACTCATTTCTTTCACGAAAATACCACCAGATCCGGTGGAATACCAACCCGAAAGCTCAATGGCGGTGATGTGAAGTTGGCACCGCCATTTTGTGGTTTCGGGGACTGATTTCTCCGGAAGTACGTGGAGTTAGGTGCTGAAACTTGCTGGCACAATGTTTTTGATGGTCTTATATCTGTTGTGCGTGTTTCGTATGTTTTGATTGTGTATTTTGGGAAAAAAATTTTAGTGGCGGTGCTAACTTCACATCACCGCCATTTTGTGGTTTCGGGGACTGATTTCACCGGAAGTACGTGGAGTTAGGTGCTGAAACTTGCTGGCACAATGTTTTTGATAGTTTTCTATCTGTTGTGTGTGTTTCGTATGTTTTGATTGTGTATTTTGGAAAAAAAATTTTAGTGGCGGTGCTAACTTCACATCACCGCCATTTTGCGGTTTCGGGGACTGATTTCTCCGGAAGTACGGGAAGTTAGGTGCTGAAACTTGCTGGCACAATGTTTTTGATGGTCTTATATCTGTTGTGCGTGTTTCGTATGTTTTGATTGTGTATTTTGGAAAAAAATTTAAGTGGCGGTGCTAACTTCACATCACCGCCATGTCGAACTTTCGAGCATCGATTTTTCCTAAACTAAGCGGAATTCTTTCAAAATAGTGAGTGGCACATGCTGGCACACTCCATCTAGATCGATTTTGATCGTTGGTTTGACTGGCACATGCATTTTTCAAGATGGCGGTGCCAACTTCACATCACCGCCAGACGTATTGAGCTTTCGGGGGCTAATTTCTCCACAAGTACAGCGTCTTAGGAGAAGAAACTTGCTGGCACAATGTTTTTGATGATCATCTCTCAGTTGTACTTGTCGCGCGTGTTTTATTTGCGTATTTTAAAAAAAGACTTCAGTGGCGGTGCTAACTTCACATCACCGCCATTTTGTGGTTTCGGGGACTGATTTCTCCGGAAGTACGTGGAGTTAGGTGCTGAAACTTGCTGGCACAATGTCTTTGATGGTCTTCTATCTGTTGTGCGTGTTTCTTATGTTTTGATTGTGTATTTTGGAAAAAAATTTTTGTGGCGGTGCTAACTTCACATCACCGCCATGTCTAACTTTCAACCAGCGATTTCTCCTAAACTAGGAGGAATTCTTTAAAAATAATGGGTGGCACATGCTGGCACACACCAAATGCATGGATCTGTTAGGTTTATTTGAGTGGCACATTCCATTTTCAAGATGGCGGTGCTGAGTGGCGGTGCTAACTTCACACACGTTTGAGAGACCTATCTGAGAAACATGCACCCTGTATTACTAGGAAAGTGATTGCCCGACCTAGCTCACCATGGTACAACAGAGAAATAGTTACTGAGAAGAGGAGACGTCGGAAACTCGAGAGACTTTGGCGGAAGTCAAAAACTAGTGAGGCCCGTGACGACTTTGTCGCTCAGCGGAACTACGTCAGCAATCTAATCAACAATTCCAAGCAAGCCAACTATACTAAATTGGTCAGAGAAAATTCCGGTTCTTCTCGAAGGTTGTGGAGGACAGTGAATACGCTACTGTGCAGAGTTTCTGAACCTTTTCTTCCGTCCTACACTTCAGCCGAATCAATCATTCTGTCATCATTTTGCTTATAATCTGTCTCAGATACGTAACGATCTCATACCAACATGTATTCGGGAATTCAAAAGTTCATCTCTTGTGTCTCAAATGACTGATTTTGCTCCTGTAGAAGAAGACGAAGTTGAAGCACTTCTTACCAGGATGAAGGCAAAGAATCTCGGTCTCCGTGGCGTTCCGCCACGCCCCTATCCGCGGGACGGGGTCGGGTAAACCAACCAGCCAGCCAGCCAAAGAATTTCTTCCTTGATCCTATCCCTTCTCATATAATCATACAACTGAAAAGCGTATTCTCACCTATACTGTGTAAACTGGCTAATATCAGCCTTCAAACTGGAAGTGTCCTGGCAGCCATGAAGCGTGGTGTGGTGACCCCTCTGTTGAAAAAGAGTGGTTTGGACAAGGAATTATTCGCGAACTACCGACCTGTCACGACGCTGTCATTCTTTTCTAAACTTATTGAAAGACTTGTAGCGGCTCGGGTGGGACGGTTTATTTCAGATCATTCATTGTTGCCACATTGGCAATCTGCATATAGGGCTGGTCATTCAACAGAAACTGCACTATGCAGGTTTTACAATGATCTGGCCACTGCGATCAACAAGGTCACGCATCATGTATTGTGCTCCTTGGCTTAACAGCCGCCTTTGAGACAATCGATCATTCCATTCTATTGGATCGATTGCAGAATCTATTCGGCTTCTCAGGGATTGTGATCAACTGGTTCAGGTCGTATTTGTCGGATAGGAGTCAGGCTGTTAGAGTTGATAGTGCAGTGTTGGACAGTGTTCAGTATTGGACCCCTTGTTATACTCGTTATACACTACCCCTATTTCTGATGTGATTTTCTCTTACAGCTTGTCGCACCAAATGTATGCAGATGACACTAATGTATACCTTTCCTTTTCTAACGCAGACATGTGCTCCAAACTGTTAACTTTAGAGAAGTGTTTACATCATCTATGTGATTGGTTCAACTCGAACAGGCTAAAGGTAAACATTGATAAGACAGAATTATTTGTATGTGGATCAAGGTATCGCATTCGTTCTCTGAATTCTTTGTCCATTAATGTCTGTGATATATGTATACCTCTGTCCCCATGTGTGCGAACTTTAGGAGTATATTTTGACAATATTTTATCTTTTGAAAACAGTATTAGCAATGTTTGTAAGAAATCCTTTTTATTTCTACGTAATTTGTATCGCATAAGGTCTTTTATCGATGACAGTACGGCTGAAATAATTGTGTGCGCATTTATTTTTACAAACATAGATTATTGTAATTCCTTCTTCGATGGTTGTAGTAAAGCATCAATTAATCGATTACCTCGATTAATCGATCAGAGACCCTCAGAGAACTGCATTGGCTGCCAGTACGCTTGAGGATTCCTTTCAAGGTCTGTTGTCTCGTGCATAAATGCTTATACGGTAATACACCGGTGTACCTAAAAGATCAGCTGAAAATGTCAACATCAGCCAGCATGTCAATCTCACTGAGGTCACAGATTGCATCTGTATTCCATCTTCCACGTCTATATTCGATGAGTGCCAAGGGAGCTTTCTCCATTGCTGGTCCGACGTTTTGGAACAGTCTGCCTCCAGATTTTAGATGTATGGATAACTTACCGACTTTTCGTCGGAGACTAAAAACATTCTTTTTTGCGCGTATCTTATTTCATTCACTTTTTCTATCTTTACTTGTGTCCCCACATTGAATGTTTTGTACAGATTTTGTGGTTAAATATACATTATTATTAGTATTACCATTGCTACTGGGTACCATTGTGTTTACAGTTTACATCAATTTCAGCTTCGTTTTACTAGGACAGATTTTTTCCCTGAATATTCTTGTACAAGAAGCTCCACCTACTTGTGGGAGCATCTAGCGTTATTTGATCTGGAATATCTCATCACAAGACATGACATCTATTTACTTATGCATGAGAATTTAATTATCTAATTCACAGTCGTGTATCGGTGCAAGGCCGCTTGGCAACTGTGCAATAGATAAAAGCATCAGCTGGTGGGACTCATCTTTCTCGAATAAAATGAATCTTTGATTGTTTGGTTGTTATATCGACATCGATAAATTTATACAGCATTCAGTAAAAGTTAGTAGGCCTACTGATACGATGATCGCTTGTTCATCAATAACTGACAACGAAATGCCACAAACGAAAATTGAATGGCAAGGACGTTAATCGATGACCTGATTGATGAATGCGAGCAGTATCCCTGTTTGTGGAACGTGCACAATCACGAATATCGAGATAGAATAAAAAGGCCGAAGTATGGGGGGAGATTGCCGCGAAATTCAAAATAGACAACAATTAAAGAGGTGCAGTAAAAATTGCTATTGGCACGGATCCTGATCTCTTAATTCGAGCATAATCGTATTGCAAAATCCAAGCTGTACTCTCATAATCCAATCACGAACCCACATTCGCTGTTAACGCATTCTTTTCTCGTTAAAATGTATGCTGTAACTGCTGCAGCCATCCACTTTCTCGATGACTAAAAGTGGACTAAAGTGTCGACTAAAAGTGTCAAGTGTAAACGCTCCTGCAATCTCCCGCAATTTTCTGACTCATCATAGATCGATGAAGATTTTTCCTCGAGTGTCAGCAACTTTTTAGTGTCAAGTGTAAACGGCCTCCGCAATCTGATTGCAGGTGGCAGCAATAAAGTGTCAGCAATAAAGTTTCACGTGTAAACGCGCCTTAACAGTTGTAGACCAAGTTGAAAACATGAGGGAAACCTACAATTATCTCATCATTCAATCATTCATCGCTGGATTTCAAGGAAAATAATTATAGATTAATTTCTTTTTTGCTTCAAAGTAGCTCGTTTCGGGTCTTTATTTTATGAAGTATCTTTCTTGATCCGCTTTCATCGACTAAATATTGGAAAATTGGGAGTAACATCGTCTTGGTAACATATGTAAGGCTACAGATTCATCCTTCGTGAAGAGATACACTCGTGCGTACAGTTATCATTAAAGTTGGTACTAAAAATCATTACGAAAAATCAATCTCTTATGATGCAGTAAGCAGATAGTAAAGATTTCATGATTACATCAGCGTTATGCACGCATTTGTAATTGTCAAATGGCGAAGCATCCAATAGTCTCTGTGGTTGGTGCAAACGAACTCAGAATCATTCGAACACCTGATGGAAGACGGTAAGAATTCATATGCTCATAGCCTGCTCAGGAAATAGCGCATTACGGATCGAAAGTACATCCCGAATAACCATATTCATACCAGGAACTTAGTATTGGTGATTCTGAACCTTGACCGGGTTTGATGTGTGCCTCTTACCCTTTCAGATCCCACATATTTGAGAAATTTAATATAAATATCGGTCAACGATGAGTTATGAAGTTAGTCACAAAGGATGTTTCAACTGCACTCATCGTTTCCAGATGCCCACTATTCACTTGCTGTGACTCATTCGTTGCTTAGGAAAGTTGGTAGGTCCAGCATCTATAGCACTATCACATAGAGAATGAAGACGTGCTTGAAGTTAGTGGAACCACTTCCTTGCTCTTTCTGAGATTTACCGACCTCTTTTTCAAAATATTTGAACACATCAGGAAATGTAGAAAGATTCAAAGCAATGTCACCGCTACCTACAAATTACTGTGCATGAATGTCAACACCTTGACATTACTAGGCTCCAAGCAGACTCTGTGATGGGGTAATGTTACCGAGAGCCGAAGTATATTTCGGACAGATAACTGGAGGCTTATGAGATTCCGAAATACTAAGGTAGCGGAAATTGAGATTTCGTGGCCAAAAATGATTTATCAAAAATAGTTGAGTCGGAACGAGTCAGGTTTTTAAAGATGTTAATTATTAATTTTTCGATCGCCATCCAGCAATCATCTTCAGGTATCCAAATAATGATTTATCTAAAGCTTGAATTATCTAATCTTCGTCATTTCTTCCACATTTCCTTCTCAACATAAGGAGATACGTCGATTATTTTATGATATAACCGTGATTTCTAAAGGGTCTCATTTTCATGATATAGAAATTAAAGATGAATATCGTTCCTGGATTAATTATTCTGTGTGCTTAGTGTACTTTTCACTCCAATTTGCTGAGACTAAGAGATAAGATAGAATGAATTAATTATAACTGAAAATATACAGTAGAATATCAGCTTGATCGAAATTCACACATTTCGATGCACCGGCCCGAGAACCGGTGCACCCAAGCACCGCGCACAGCCATAAAGACTACATTTCCTACATTTCAGAATGGACATTATCTTAGATAATCGATTAATGAGGAACCGAGATAGAAAAGTTAAACATATATGTCTAAAACAATTTTATATTTTCCTATAACAGGTGTGTTTACAAAGATTGCCACTCTGTATATCAGACATTTTGTATTGGCCCCCAACATGTCAACTTATGTCATCAGTTGGTGATGCTAATGGCATAGATAACCTAGGTGGTTTTCAAATCTCTGCAACAGCACTGCCATTATATGGCAATGAGATCTAGCGCTTATTCATGTCACTCATCTTCAAAATGGCATAGAGAATCTATCATTTTACAGTCTTGTCTTTCTTTTTCAGAACGCTAGATCAGGAATCCGTACATTGCACAGGTTGATGCAGCACATCTACTGTGGCTTCGGAGACGGGACGGTCGCACGCTATGAAGTGAGCGATCCAAGTGCGTGGAAGATAAATACTGACTGCTTCACGGAATATGAGCTGACTGGACCAGACTGTGACCCAATCACCGGTTTAGACTCAACATCTGACTGGTTATTCACAAGCAGTCGAGATGGTGTAATCAGGAAATACCGAAGACATCGTTGATTTCATTTCCACTTCAGAAAAACATGCATTGACAAATAAAGATCATGATATGCAAAAAATGTGTGACTCACAAAAATGCAATATGCATAAGAAATAGCTAGGTCTTAACCATGATGCACCGACAAGTTTCTTCCGCAGCTAAAAAAGCCGAGTACTTGCAATAGACAGGCTGCGATAGTTCTGTAGACGATATGACTTATTAAGCTCTATTAAGTCTGATCAGATTCTTGCAATGTCTGATCAGAACTCGATCTTACTTCACTGAACAAAAAGTACTTGGTCAGATTTTATTTTTGCAAAATCAGATCCATAGAGTAAGTATATTATGGTCTAGTGTCAACTCAAAACAAATGTCAAGCATATGGTAAATTCCACGTGAAACAGGACACGGATGGGAATTTTTAAAATTTAGGATTAGTTTCAAACACCCAAGCAGTTTCTTTTATTATAGACTGAAGTACAAGAAATTGTCCTAGTTTTCATTTTTCTGTCTATATTTTCAAAATGAGAACGATTTGAAAAACAAAAGAAAAAATCAAATTTTTCGACAAATATAACCTAAAAAGCAAAGTCTTGAAAATATGTTATAACTACTATTTTCCGATATCATCAAGTGAATATATGTTAAAAGAAATCGTTCTCATGCTAATCAAATACGCCAGTCAGAGGAAAGGTTGCATACCTGGGGTACAGGCTGCTCTAAAAGTCACATCGTCAAAAAGTTACGAGCGAACGGAAAAATACTCTTTTATCATATTGCTTATGCATCAGACACAATTTGTCTTCGATAGTTTATATTTTCCTTTATCACCTTTATGTAAAGAACATACTGCAGTAACAGAAACATGAAAGCTGTCTTAACATATGTAAATGTACCTCAAAACACGTTACGAGCGAACGCGTTCGCTCGTAACTGAAAGGCCTATTGATTTCAACAGTCAAAAAATGTATTTTTCGTACTTATACAATGTAACCTTAAATGCCAAGCGGTTTAAATAATCTACACATTGTATATTTATCGCTGTGCTTATGATGTCTAATGATTTGTTAACGAGCCTCCTTGACACCTTTTTTTTATCAATTCACATTAGGCCTACTAACATCACCTATTTCCAGATAACTTCCAAGTTGCTTAGGGCCTACATGTTGTCGCGCGCACAACTAATCACTTATATACGGCAGATTAACACTCTACCGCGATCATTGCGATAATCAGAAAGCTGTCATGTGCATATGATTTCTATATCCCATCATTCAGCATCTGACACATTCAATTGAAGAGAAGAGTCAATCAAAGTCAATTCATCCGACACACACTCAAACGAAATCTATGATGGCCAATGTACCGCTTTACACGATGAAATGATATCTGCTTGACGGGGTATGCCAGCATCCGCAATCGATAATACAATTCAAATTTACCATAGCACAGCTAACGAGTCAAACGACTTCACTGTTTATGAGAACTTGTCCAAGCAAGCACGTCCAAGATGCCGACAGCATCCCAGCGAGGAAAATTATTTCGGTTAAAGAGACGAGAAGACAAAGCATTCAAATCCAGTGAGAAGGAGCGGCACTCCCGATACAGAATGAAAATTAAAAAGGACAAACTAAAATATGAAGGAGTGAAGCAAGGGGCAAAATTGCGTATGCGGAAATTCAGAGAAAACAAGAAACAAAAAAACTTCGATAAACTCAATGAATCAATTGACAGTATCTACTCTTCCAAGTCGACGAAGATGAAAGCTGTACATCGAGTCCGGAAAGTGTTACCTACATCACCGAGAAAGCGGAATCTACGCATCGTTTAATAGACCCTTCTCTCGCTCTCTCTCTACTCATGGTTGTGCCATAATTCAGTGACAAAATCGAACAAAAGTTTGGAGCGATAGGCCCGACTGCAATTACGCAGTAGTAATGGAAGACAGATTCCAGATGAAGTGAGTGCTCAAGTTTCTTCATTCTTTCAGCGTGATGATATAAGTCGTATGAGCCCAGGTATCCGTGATGTAGTCAACGATCTAAACATAAAAAAACCAAATTTCAAAAACGACATTTACACTACACTCTTCGTGACGCGTACGGTATGTTTATACTTGAAAATCCTGAGATAAAACTCTCATTTTCCAAATTTTGTGAGTTAAGACCTGTTCATGTTTTGCTTGTCTGTCCAGAATGTGTTTGTCTTTGTAAACTTCATGAAAATTTTATCAGTCTAGTCACAAGTTTGTCGAAATCGGATTATATTATAGGTGTTAACCCCTACGACAGTGAATGGTTGACGAATAATCTCGTCTTTGAGCATGTTGACTGCAAACAGTTCTCCTGTCATGATTGTTTGTCAAAATCTGTCATAAATTACTGTGATTACCTTACTGTTATTGATTTTGAAGCTGTCATATTGTATAGTAAATGGCAGTCCATCCCTTCCGGACTATATAAAACTAATATTGAAACTTCAGTTCGACAGGCACTGGACGAATTTAAGGATTGTTTAGAGACCTTCGTGAGACATTACCAAATCAAGAGGAACCAGTCAAAAAATTTTGAGCTGTGTAAGTCTTTGGTTACATCTGATCCCGGCTTAGTTATAATTCAAACTGATTTTGCAGAAAACTATAACTGTAAAATTCAAGATGAGATTCAAAGTGGTTATTGGGGTCACAAATTGATTTCTGTTTTTACATGTTGCGTATGGAGTTCTGCCGGTATGAAATCTTTTGTTGTTGCAAGTGACTCGGCCGAACATTCAAAAATGACCATTTGTGTTTTTATGATAGAAATTCTTGAAAAACTTGACCTGACGAATGTCCCAGAGATCTCGTTCTGGTCAGATGGACCATCGTCCCAATATAAAAACAGATTTATGTACAGTTTTCTGCCTGTTCTGTTAGAGAGATATAGACTGAAAACAGTAGTTTGGAATTTTTTTGCAAGTGGTCATGGAAAAGGACCAGTCGATGGGATAGGGGGGGACGGCAAAACGGATGGTGTACGAGAGCGTAATGAGACGTTCTCATTCTGGTCAAAATGCCGAAGACTTTCGGGATGCTCTCATTGATAGGCAAACTTCAATTATCCCGATTCTGTGTAATGACGTAACAGAAAAAGCTGACTTGTTGAAATTGAATGATGTATTTGAAAATGCTGTTCATGTACATGATATGCGCAATTCTCATTTTTGGTGCGTTTCTGAAAGTGGTCAGAATAAACAGTGTTGATTTCAATTCGTTGATTCCTGCCCGAGAGGAAAAAGACCTTATATATTTCGATAATTCATAAAAACGCAACATTTCATCAAATTTAAATTGAAACGATATAACAAATTATGTAGAGTTCATGAAATGTCCTGAATATTGGAATAGAGACGAACGGCCGACAGCATACGACAATCAAATTACTAACACTCCCCCTGGTAGAAATGACCTTTTCTACCATCCGAACTTATCTGGCGGAAGAATTACCCGTCTACTCTTTCTTACTACCTCGTCACGGTTTGAATCTGAAACGGAGGATTTCCTGCCTTCTCCCTGTTCTTCCTCGCCACAAACCCTCGATTCTAACAAATACAGTTTCTGTATCGGCCTTCTGAGCATCGTCCCATTAGAAAAAACCGACACTGTCCTAACCTTCCCATCGCAGCTCCTGTGAAGTGATACGATCCTTCCCAATGGCCACAAGTGCTTTCCTTTAAAATCTGAATGTATCAAGACAATATCCCCGACCCCAATAGACGCTGATCTAGTAATCTTCATATTGCTGGCATTCAACAAGGGTAAGTATTCTTCGCTCCATCTCGTCCAGAATAGTTCCAGCATTTTTCTCCGTCTCAAGTAATTTTCGCCAAGTTCGATTCCACATTGAATCAATTCCGCTGATTGAACTGCAGTTGTATCACTGATGTCTCTCCCAATAGGAAATTTCGCAGGCGTCAAAGCTTCTGGTTCCTCTGGTTCACTCTCGATGTATGTCAGTGGCCTGCTATTGATAACTCCCTCGATTTTACAGCGAACTGTTCTCAATTGATCTGCGTCCACGATGCTTCTTCCAAGGGTATTTCTCAAGGCAATCTTCACGCTTCTCACGAGTCGTTCCCAAAATCCCCCATGCCAGGGTGCTCTTTCGGTGATGAATTTCCATTCCACGCCCTTTGTCGAACTTAACAATTCTGATGCCCTTTTAAACGTTTTAGCGTTGTCACTGAAGATGACAGCCGGTACTCCTCGTCTAGCGATAAACCGTTCAAATGCATTGAGGAATTCTGCGGTAGTTAAGTCAAGAGTCAGTTCTAAGTGTACAGCTCGGATTCGTGTGCATGTAATGAGTAATATGTATACCTTCCTTTGTTCTTCTCCATGATTTACAAACAGCGGACCGGCATAGTCAACTCCGATGTAAAGGAAGGGAAGGCAGTTACTGGTCTCTACTCTCTCTCGTGGTAATGGAGCAATCTCTTCGGTGAATGGTTTTGATTTGAATTTGCGACAAACAGTGCATTGACGTATGATCTTCTTAGTCTCTCTACGAGCCCTTAGCACCCAAAACTCTTTTCTCAAGGAAATTAATACCGTGGTGACTCCAGCGTGTAGGAGCTCTTCATGTTTGTGTCTGATAATCAGTTGAACGATTGGTGAATCGTTTGGCAAAATGATTGGACATTTCGTGTCGTCGTTCAGATTCGACTTTCCTAATCTTCCATTCGATCGCAGAATACGTTTCTCGTCAAGAAATGGGCGTAAATTGTAAAAACGTGACTTCGGCGAAATTGGTCGATTATTTACCAATGCTTGAATCTCTTCACCACAACTATTTGATTGGACGAACTTTATCCAGTATATGCGACTTTCCTGTATTTCATCGTGCTTCAAGCAATCAATCCGTCGTTCATTTGCTTTCGAACGACAATTATTGATAAATCTGATCACAAAGGCAGTTACTCGGAGGAGTTTACCCAAGCTGGAAAACTTATTGGTCGGGATGATCGATTCTGTTACTGAAACATGATGGTTGGCAACTCGCTGCCTCTTCATTTCTCTCACTGAAATTTCGTGCGTCTCGCTGTCAATCCCGTCATCTGTTCCCATGTCATCGATAGAGCCACTCCGTAAGAAATCAGGTCCGTCCCACCATAGTTTACAATCCTTTAGTTTAGATGGTGACATACCTCGGCTAGGAATGTCAGCAGGGTTCATGTTTCCCTTCACATGTTTCCATCTATTCTTGTCTGTGAGATTCTGAATTTCTATAATTCGATTTTGTACGAATGGTTTCCATATTCTCTGGTCATTTTGTATCCATGCTAGTGCGACTTGAGAATCAGTCCAGCAGTAATATTCCGTCGTGAGATTCAGGTACATCATTATTGCCTTTACCATTCTTGCCGCGATGAGGCAGCCCATCAGTTCCAGACGAGGGATGGTCTCGCCCTTCAACGGGGCAACTCTGGTTTTTGCCATCACTAAGTTTACATGTACCTCACCATCGGAATCCGTTGATTTCGCATAAACAACAGCTGCGTAGGCAACTTTGGAAGCATCAGAAAATACGTGCAGCTCGGTTGTATTTTCTTTGGATAAATGTAGATACCTGTTGATCCATATCTCCCTTAGATGTTCCCATTCGCTAATCCATTTCTCCCAACTCCTGACAATTTCTCCAGGCAACTCTTGATCCCAATCCACTTTCAATTTCCAAATTTCTTGGAGCAGGATTTTGACAATAACCGTAGAAGGACTCAAGATACCGAGGGGATCAAATATATGTGCAACGCTTCGCAGAATAGTTCGCTTTGTTCCTTTGGTCTTAGCAGAGTCGGAGTGTGGTATCTTGCATTGGATTTGGTCTGTCACAGAATTCCAATTGATTCCAAGGATAGATGTGTCAGCTGTGCTGTCTTCAAAGTTCAATTCTTCGCTCAACTCAATTTTGTTAGATTTCCACTTCCGCAAGTCCATGCACATTTCGTTGCATGCAGCCGTGGCTTCGAGATATAGTGACCTTGCCTCAGTCATTGTCTCCAGGCTGACAACCAAATCGTCGACGTAGAAGTTATCAATCAGCACGTCTTTCATTTCTTCATCCTCAAAATGTCTATGCTCCAAATGATGCCTCAACGTAGCTGCGAGTAAGAAAGGAGAAGATTTAACACCAAAAACTACGCGGGTCATTCGTAACGTAACAGGTTTCAAAACTCCATGATCGGAAATTCCCTTAACGTCGTCAAACCACAGAAATCGTGTTGAATCTCTATCTTCACTCGTCAGGCTAATTTGCAAGAATGCCTGCTTGATATCTGCCGTTACGCAAACCGCCTTTGCTCGAAATCGTAGAAGCACTCCTATCAGTTCCGGATTAAGATTAGGTCCCACGTGTAGTAAATCATTCAACGCTATCTCGTTTCTATCTCTGCATGCGGCATCGAAAACAATCCGAACCTTTGAGGTTTCCTTTTCAGGCCTTACGACACAATGGTGTGGTAAGTAACGAATGTTGGTTGCCGTTGAACAATCGGATAACACCCTTTCAGCTATTCCCGCTTCCAGATACGTTTTAATAATCTGATCGTAACGATCCATTAGTTCTGGCTGGCGTTGTAATCGTTTCACTAGACCCGATAATCTTTTCTCGGCTACGTCCCTCGCGTCGTCCATTACGATATCCTTCCTATCCACCCATGGCCAACCAACCTCGTAACGCTTGTCTTCCCGAATCGTTATTAGGGTTTCAAATCTAGACAAAGCATTTTTTCCAGGATCGTTATCAACGATTGGTTTGATACCAATAGTTTCTGATTCCCAAAATGAGCGCAAGACCATGTCTTGATCTATTATAACTTGACCGGAAGTACACAAATTGGTAACATGACGGGAATTTGTTTCGTATGAAGCTCCAAGAGGTCCGTGTAAGACCCACCCAAATACGGAATTGCTGGCTGTAGGTCCCTGATCGTGACTCACGTTTTCACCTAATAAAACATCGTACAAATAATCAGCACCTAAAACTAAGTCTACTGATTTATCTTTGCCGTCAAAAACATCTGCGAGAACAAGATGCCTCAAGTGATCCAACTGATGCAAGTCCTGTTTGGTTACTCTGCTGACGATCGGGGCACAAAGCTCATCAACTACTAAAGCGTGAATCCTTACTGACCTTTCAGGATGATCTATGCGACACAGATTCAACTCAACTTCGTCATAGGTTCTAAACCCGTGTTCTCTCTCCCCAAAGCTAAACAAGTTAAGCTCTCTACGATTAATCACATGCACTCGAGATCTTGACAACGCTCTTCTTCGAACATAGCTAAGTTCGCTCCCCCCCGTCAAACAAAACTCGCATCACACGCCGTTCGCTCTCACCATGTAGTTCCGCACGTGCAGTCTTTAGAAGCACTTCACCACGATTAGATGACGTTGCATTCGCTTGCGTTGACTCTACTGCAGCAATCGAGCTTGATCGATGTAGAAGTGTGTGGTGTTTACGACCACAAGATTTGCATCTTGAATTACTCTTGCAGTTTTTAACGTTGTGTTCCCGCAAACAGTTATAACAAAGTCGCCTTTGTCTAACCTCGTTCAGTCGTTGTTCCTCTGACATAGATCTCAACTTCTCACAGCTCGTAACGAAATGATCGTCATTACAAAAGGAACACGTACGTTCACGAACCGTTGAATTCAAAGACGCAGCTGTTTCCATGCGTGGCTCTAGAACTTTCGATGAGTGATGCTTGTTGTCACTACAAAGTTCGTAAGATTGTATTTCTCGTCTAAGGAACGCGATAAATTCGTCCATCGTTGATTCATCAGAGTTTTCACGCCTCGCCCACTCTAAACACACGTTGTTTGGAAGTTTCGAGAGAATAATTTGCATCAGTATGCAGCCGTAACTATCGGCGGTTACTCCGAGGGTTTTGAGAACCCGAATGTGGATCTCAACGTCGTTGATGAATTTTCTCAAAGTCTGATGCTGACACCTTGGTAGTTTATCGAGTGCCAGTAAACACTTTACGTGAGCTCTGATGATTGTATGTTTACGGCCAAATCTTGCTTGTAATATGTCGATTGCTTCGTCGTAGTTTTCGTTCGTTAGGGATAATCCTTCGATCGCACTGCTCGCCTCACCTCGCAGTTGCCCGCGTAAATAATTGAATTTTTCCACCGATGCAATTTTCCTTGAGTCGATTGCAGCACAAAACGCGTCGTAGAAGGACTGCCATTGTAGTACGTCTCCAGAGAATACAGGTAAATTTAACTTAGGAAGTCTCGTATTGTTCGTAGGTTGTAGAACACATGGATCGGTGGCATTTGTTGAAGAGTTTCTGTCGTTTTCGCTTCGTAGAATTCTTTCCGCTAACACTTCGACTTTAGTGACACTGTCTCGATATTCTTGTATATTTTCCGTTTCAAACATCATATCCTCCTCGCTACCATCAGTCAAGATAAAGTTTATCACAGTTTCGTTACACTGCTCCAAATTTATATTAGCATTTCGCAGTTGGTTTAGAAGCACTTCGATAGTAACCGACGATGCAGAAGCGTTTAACTCTGTCTAAGTTCATTCACCTTTCTCGTTACAATTGCACGGTATGCACGTCGTCGATGTTGCTCCGCTTCGATACCCATCACTAATTCCTCTCAGGCCCCACGTTGGGCGCCAAAATGTTGATTTCAATTCGTTGATTCCTGCCCGAGAGGAAAAAGACCTTAGGATTCTCGTTACGATAGTGTTATATTTCGATAATTCATAAAAACGCAACATTTCATCAAATTTAAATTGAAACGATATAACAAATTATGTAGAGTTCATGAAATGTCCTGAATATTGGAATAGAGACGAACGGCCGACAGCATACGACAATCAAATTACTAACAAACAGTTTTTGTTACCTTTCACCGGAACCAGTGAGTAAACACGCATACCAGAGTGTAGCTATACCGAACCGGAGAGAATCTATGCTGAAATCAAAGTTAATGATTTTTGTATTGCTGATGTACATAGTACGAATGAAAGATCCGTGCAAAAATTTTTGTGTAAAGTCACTCAGATCGATGTTGAAAATGCGCAAGCTGAAGTGAATTTTTATAAACAGCATTCAATCATGACAAATAATTTTGTTCTTCTCCCGGAAGATTCATCATGGTATTACTTGCATGAGTTACGGAAAGTTGATTCTCAACCAATTCCATGTCGACGAAATCGTGTTCAGTTTGAAATGAATGTCTTTGACATGTGAATTTCTTAGTGTATTTTATACATGTATTCATGTTCAATTCATAAACTATTCGTTTTATACTTCTATTTGATGAGTGTATGTTTCAGTAAAGAATTTTACAAATCTATGGTTTTTCTTCATGATGGTAAATTGGTCAGGCCTGTTTACGAGCAAACACATAAATGTTACGAGCGAACGCAAAGTAAGTTACGAGCGAACAGAATCTTAGCCAATTTTTTCACAGTATAAGTGATTCTTTCTCGGAAAAGTTGACACGTACTTAAATATTAGACCACTATTGATAACCTACAAGAATTTATTTTATCTAATTCGGTGTAACAGAGCAGAGTTTTTGAATTAAAAAAGAGATCACCAAAGTCATGTCCGAATTTCGTTACGAGCGAACATGGCACAAATTGAGTTCTCGTGGGTATACTAAGGCTAGTTGAACTTGAAATTTATAATCATGTGACTCCATTATGAAAATGTGGTAATATGATGCATGACATGAGTGATGATAATGTCTTGTCAAATCATAAGAACAGTTTTAAGTGCGCACGGCGTTACGAGCGAACAAATGGAATTTACCATATAGTGAAAATGAGGCACTACCTCCTGCGCTGTAAAAAATATTTGATCACTTTTGATATGAGACTGCTTTTTTGCAAATTAATGCGATGTTTATGTAGGCCCACTCATAGAGTTAGGTAGAGTAGCAACTGATCAATAATTAAATTCACTTTGTGTATATAGTCTAGATTTTATTAAATGAACTTGAATGAGACCCAGCATCACATGTGAGAAATGCAAATTTTTACACTTTTGGAGGAATTTTGGATTTGAATGATCGTGATAGCAAAACAGAAGCAACAATTGCATTTAAAAAATCCTCCATGTCCAAAAATAAATGTTGAAAAAATCCAACCTGTGTGGAGAGGCAATATAGTTCATTGAAATTAGCAATCCGATGGGTTACTATCACTATAGCCTTAAATAAGAGTACTCATGAGCGTGATCATATCACAAACTAAAACCTGCCAATGGTAGAACAAAATAAAATAAGCACTGACAATGATCACAACTAAGATAAATATGCAAATGTATCTGCATTGCCATATTCAGAATTGAGTGAATCATGAAATTAATTAGACCGATAAAATGGAATTAAAAACTTGAAATTTCAGCCAAGTAAGCACAATAAGATATCGACGTTTTTATGAAGAGCGTGAAACAATTAATTGGATATCAAAAGAAATGAGTATTCACTAACAAGCATCTCAGTAAAGCGGAACTTAATTGATCTATTAAATTTCATGAACCACTTCATACAAGCCCCTGCAGGTTTTCAAGGAAAAGTTGAGATCTCATTGTGCTGGTTGATGTCATGTTTTTAATTCAATTTTCAGCGGCATATGAATTTATGATTCACAAGGCGTCATTTCCCTGTGACAAAAAGTTGCTAGGCCAACAACGTTGCGTCGACATTGGGCCGACAGTTATGTTTCCTGATTCTTCTATGTCGGGATAATGACGTTGCATCGACACAACGCTATTAAACTGTCGCCCTTTGCCATTAAAATGTCAACGACAAATCCTGAATGAAAGCATGCCCATGCAGCATAAGACAACTCAATCAAATCCATATTATATTAATTGTGCATTGTTATATACAATATTTATTAAATACATAATATATAAATAGTAACATCATGCATAATAATTACTACGGATGCATCCAAGTAGTGTTCTTTCAAATTCCACCAGAGGACGTGAGGGTGATGGTCTCGAACTATATTAACGCACTCAGACGAGCACTAATTTTCAAGATATTTTACAACTAATGGGAAACAATAGAAATGCCGATCGGACCTCAAGCAAGTGTAATTTTGAGTCAGTGGATGTATCAAAGCATCGATCAAGATTCAAAACTACCGAATTTAAGGTATTGAACAGTATCTAAAAATGTAAGCATTTATGAAACTCACATTATATTTTCCATGTTTCCCAATCCTCTTTCGAAGATTCAACCTGCATTATTCGACTGCAGCGGTAGGTCTAATATTTGATCACATTTTGAATTCAGCAATGATATCAATCACATCAAATTAATGATCTTCAGCGAAGATGGAGCGACTTGAGTCGGAAGATGTGAATAAAAAGGTGTAGCGATGAAGATCGAGAGCTATTTTACAAAATGAAAAAATGCGCCGGCATAATACGAAAATTGGTTGTAGTCGAAATATGATAGAATCCTCTGAATCTCCAAAACACAAATGACCGACCGCCGTGAGTAAATGAATGACGCCTAGATGCAGTATACAGCTTCTCTCCGCTCCCATCTTCTGTCATGTAACTCATTGAATGAAGGTCGGTTGTATCATTAGTTTGGCAGGCGATTGACGAAGACTCTAGTGGAGAGGTGTGTGAACACAGATGTGAAGAGGAATTGTAAATGATGTACAGTCCTTAGTCTTGCAATTATAGGAGATGGAGAGAGAGAGAGAATTTTATCATCAACTTGACATCAATCAGCCGACAGTCCGATAGTGAACCGACGCGACGCCATTTTACCATTAATGGGTCGACACATTTTTTTACACAGAATTCTTGAATCTGAATAGTTATGTGAACCTATCATCATCTTTTAAAGTTAATTACAGTCTTCCTTGATTTTGATGTTTTGCTCATTCTGTGGCAGTTTGTGGCTGCCAAAAAGTATCCGTATACAGTGAAAATTTTTATATCAAAAGATTCAGTCATAGAGTAGGTATGTTAGGTAGAGTGGTGACTCCGCATTTATTAAATCCCCAATGTGTATACACTTTCGATTTTATTAAATGAACTCGAGGGGACATAGTTGGTAATTGTTACCAAAAGTGAGATATGCATGTGGCAGTTTTGAAGAAATTACAACGGAATTGAATGATCATGATAGTATAATGCAGATGGTAATGATATTGTAGATCCTCCGTGTCATGACAGCCTTGGAGATTCAATATTTGTTAAATTAGCAATTCGATGGGCTCCTATTGCTTTCATGCTCAACCTCAAGAATATAAGCTTGATCATATCACAGGCAACCTGTCACTGGCAGAGCAAAATCACATAATGAAAGACAATGATTTCAATTGACTTTGAAAGATATAAATGGGTACACATCACTATTCAGATTTTAGAGATGAAACATGAATTTAGTTAATCATAAAATCATGCCGGCGCAAACTGAATTAAAACTTGAAATTTCAGCCAAGAAAGCACGAAGAATATCGGGACTTTTTCATGAAGACGTCCATTACGGATCATGAAATTCCCTTGATAATCAGATTAATTTCCGCTCTGTTAGGATGCTTATTAGCAAATATTCATACCTTTTGATATTCAAATTGTTTCATACTACTTATATAGGTTGATTGCGGTGTACGGGAGGACGTTGGATCGCATTTCCACCAGAAAGGTGAAAGTAAAAATAAAGATAAAAACACTCCCAATTCTTTCAAAGTTTTTCCGCATTTCTGTTAAAAACAAGTAAGGTAAAAACTATGTACACTGGTGGACCAAGCTTTCCATGCACATGCATCACATCGTCAGAAGGCTAAAAGCTACAGTAGTGAACGATGGGGTAATAGCTTGTGAGATCCAGTCACCAGTTGGTTAGATCTGTTTTGCTTCTGCAATTCTAGTTTCTACAGGATTTTTAAGCTTATTCAGAACGTTAATGGTAAAGTCAGTTATACGTAAATCTATACCAGTGTGTTCTTTTAACGCATGATCGGACAAGCACTGGCCTTATTCTTGGTGGCTAGGCAACGTTTGTGCTCGTTAAACCTTTGATAGAACGGTCTACAGGTTTGACCAACATTAAATTTCTCGCAAACGTTGCGAGAGAATTTGTGCACAATAAACTTGTCGTCACAGTTGTAGCCTTGCGGCAGGCAGGCACAAATCTTGCAGTTATCATGCGTCTGTTTTTATTTGAATGATTTACACTTTGTTTGAGATATTTTCCATGTTTATTTACTACAGTTACAGGCACGTTGTATTTCTTTATCAAGCGGTTAAGCTTCCGGTTACATTGGTCGTTCATAAAATCGCATTTCCAGATGACAGTTTCCTGTTTCTTTTCTTTTTTCTTTTTGTTTTTGTTGGTTTTCTCATTTTTACTTATCTTATAACCATTGTGTAAAAGCTGTTTGTTTAGTTTTCTTTTGCTTCTTTTTTGGATTGGATGGTGGACCATTTATTCTCAACTTGTTCGGCAAAGTTATTTGTAAAATTGGTTTTTATGTACTGTGGTACCCAACTGTCATTCCGAAGGGTGTTACCTGAGTGGCATTCTTTTTTGTACATAGCAATCATAGTGGATGGCTCCATTTTTAATATAAATTGACAGATCTAGGAAATTCAGTTTACCAGTCGTCTCAGGATAATCCAGAGTGAATTGAATTCTCTCATTGATAGAGTCAAACGCGGTCTTAATCATTTGAAAAAAAATCGAGTTAGGTATTAAAGGGCCTATTATGATGTCGTCAATGTAGCGTTTGTATATCATTGGTTCAAATTGGTGCTTAGTTTTCAGGTTATTTAAAGCTTCAGTTTCTATACTATTCATGTAAATTATCGCAAAACTCGGTGCGTAATGTGCTCCCATAGGGCAGCCGCTTATTTGAAGGTATACGTTTTCCCATTGTAGTCAATCTCATAATTATACGACACGAAGTTCAAGCATTTTCTGAGGTCTTGGATAGCCAAACCTTTGTTGTCGATATCTGACCGGTGAGCATCAGCTAATTTCATAACCGCATTGATGCCTTCGAGTATTGGGATACAAGGGTACAGTTGATGACATCAAGAGACAATAAAACTTGGTCAGACTTTATCGTACTTTTATTAATATTTTTGACCGCCTCAGTTAGATCTGAGCTATTTTTCAAATGCGCTGGAACAAAATTAACTTACTGGATAATGATGTCACTAACTGCAGCCAATCGACTTTTTCCGTGGGAGTATTATGGACCGGGGCAATTGAGCGGAGGGGGAAACTTTGATCAGTCTTGTTTTTGTGGTCTTTGACATATGTTTGAAATTTGGCAGGATGGCTGCCATTGGAAAGAGCCTGGTAAGGTATATCAGGTTCGAACTTGGTTCCCTTGCAGACAGACCGAACTATCTTATTAGCTTGTTTTTCTAGAGACTTTGACTTAGGCAACAGTTTGTACATATCTTGATTTTGTAGAATTTTCTCAGTATTTTTAATGAACGAATCCCTTTCGGTGACTACCTTACGGTTCGATTTATCCGAAGAGACGGCTAACATCTCATTCTTACTAAGAAAACTTTTGGTCTTGTTAATTTTATTTTGAATGTTCCTATAGTTTCTGCTTTTCTTAGTCTTTTCCATTTCTTTTTCGATAACAATCTTCGCTTCCCTTTTTAAAAGGGCTAATTTTTCTCCTTCGCTTTTATTTAGTTTAGGCGGTGACAATTCACAGCATTCTTTTGAAAAGGAACTTTAACAGAGTTGTTAGACTGTTGGTCTTTGAAGACATTTTTCCATCTCAACTTGTAAGTAACCGTTTCAAGGTTAAGGACAGCTTTATCAACAAACTTAGAGTTCAAGTTGTGAGGTACCCGATGGTTCGGGCCCTTGCTCAACAAATTAGAAACCTGAGCTGGGATAGCCCGCTCAAGCCTTATCGGTGTCGGAAGTCATCTACGTAGAAAAAAGGAAAGCAAGGCTTGTGATCGGTAGAGTAAGACACGCGGTCTACAGGATAAGTGTTGTTCGTCAGGGACAACCACTTCATTGAATGCCTGCCGTGGAGTAGATCCTCTTCATTGGTCATCATCCTTTCCATCTTCTCGATCAGCTCCCAGACGAAACTTCTCGGGCACAGCTCTGTGGCTTTCAAGTATTCGTATCCAATACGTTGTTCCACAGACTCCAAATCCTTCTTTTTCTTCTTGAGACACACTCTGACGGTCTGCAGCTTCCGTTTGACGCACTTGTTATCCTGTATGTCGACGGGTATCGCCAAAGATATGGGTATCGCTCTAGTCCAATCCATCGCAAATTTAGGGATCACTCCAAATCCGACACAGGAGTGTAAGAAATGGATGGCACACAATATCCTTGTTTTCTTCAGTTGGAGGTTCACCAACGTTTTGGCACTCGCTCGCACATCACTATTAAGTGGTGTTGAGTTGATCAGATTGATTGCGGTGTACGAGAGGACGTTGGATCGCATTTCCACCAGAAAGGTGAAAGTAAAAATAAAGATAAAAACACTCCCAATTCTTTCAAAGTTTTTCCGCATTTCTGTTAAAAACAAGTAAGGTAAAAACTATGTACACTGGTGGACAAGCTTTCCATGCACATGCATCACATCGTCAGGTCCAAGGCTAAAAGCTACAGTAGTGAACATAGGGTAATATAGCTTGTGAGATCCAGTCACTTTTGGTTAATTCGTCTCTTCTATTTATCGACGGGCACAATTGTTGGATCAATATATATACTTATATAGGGACGTCATCTCGGTAGTATATAAATTGGTATAATCTATGGATTCAGTTTTGTGCGGAGATAACGTTTCAGCGGTTCAAAAAATTATTTGATCATTTTTTAAAAGCTATGTTTTTGCCAATTTGCATACTACCGACATGACTCCCCTTTATAAGCAGCATGAAGCAAGTTGGATATCAAAAGGAATGAACGTTTACTAACAAGCATCGTAACTAAGCGGAAATTATGCTGATGATGAAGAAAAGCTATTGAAAGGCATTATAATAGAAGTCTTCATGAAAAAATCGAGATCTTATTCGTGCTTTCTTGGCTACAATTTCAAGTTTCTAATTTTATTTTCATCGGTATGATTTTATGATTCATTAAAATTATGTTTCATTTCCTGAATCTCAATAGTAATGTGGAGTGGACCCTTACATCTTTCAAAGTTAATTGAAATCACTGCCTTTGATTATGTTGTTTTGCTCTCCCAGTTGCAGGTTGCCTGTGTGATCACGCTTTAGAAAATACTCTTGAGGTTGAGGATGAAAGTGATACGAACTTATCGAATTGTTAGATTAACAATTACCTCTCCAAGGCTGTCATGACACGGCGAGAGGATCTGTAAAATACAACGGCCCGACAACTTTTTTTCAGAGGGTTCTCCATTGCTCAGTGAATTCTGTGGCAATTTCCTCAAAACCGCAAACATTTGCATAAATCACATTTCATGACAATACCCAACAGTATTCTATCAGTACCACTCTATTGACATACCTAATCTATGATGGACGTCTTCATGAAGTTGAGATTTTATTTTGCTTTCTTAGCTGAAATTTCAGGTTTTATTTCAAATTTCACCGGCATGATTTTATGATTCACTAAATTCATGTTTCATTTCTTGAATCTGATGTGGACCCATTTATATCTTTCAAAGTTGATTGAAATCAGTGTCCTACTTACTCTATGCTACGTAATTATACATATGCACATTGACAGCATCATAGACCCTACTCTATGGGGTCAGCCTTATTAATAGCCAATTCCTCAGCGTAATATTCGGATTCTCACTGAATTGGCTAATAATCATGAATTCTACGGAGGGAATTGAGTGTTTATCAATATAATGCCCCATCAGTCTTCATGTGAATATACTTTTTCTTCCACTTGGATTGATAGCACTGCATTAAATTGCTCTATACCGCTCTCATCAACAATTTTTTTCATAAAAATTGCTGAATGAATATTCAGGAAACTTGCCATGTAATATTCGTGAACTGTATCTTTTATGATAATAACAAAAGTAATTTGTGCGTTTGGCACTATTGGGCGTAATATACGTGATTTTTGCCAAGGCGTCCTACAATAAGAGCTTGCTATTATAAAAAATGCCCTTCCATTCATTTGATAAAATGTTGAATTCAGCCACTATGCATGTAGACCGAGTGGACATGATGACCACATCCATGACTATGTTTATCGTCATCGAAATTTCTCTGAAGTTGGCAAAAGTGTCATCAGTGTCTATCACGAATGATAATCAGCAGTAACCATGTCAACATGGAAATGTCCAAGCATGATGAAGTCCACGAAACATCCGCTTTTTCAATGCTAGCATTTTTGTGCACGTGTAGGCCTATTTATCGGTAGTCAGCGACTACCTCATTTAGTCGTTATTGGGCCATAAAATACCTTCTCGCTCTATAGTAGAATGTGAACAGTTTATGCACGATAATGTGCTTGTTGAAACGACATAGCAGATTAATTTTTGGGATTGCTGTGGTGTCTAGCTCCAACATTTTCTGCTCTACTCGAGCTGATGATTTGTCAGTCACCGAATCATTAGTTTAAAAATGTGATATGATTAGAAAATTGCCGATATCAGATGAAATTATCTCATAGCTGGGAAATAAGTTTATTTCGCTAAAGAAATCACTGAATTTCTAAAACAAAGCCTAGAAGATGAATCAAGACAAAGTATGGCGAAGCAAGACAAGCAGCGAGTCAAGACACATTCTGATGAATAACTCCTGTCATGTTGAGTAATTGTGAGTCCCCAATGGGTCAAAAATCTGAAGCGTGGTAGCAGACATGGAGGAAAATTGTACCTGCTGAGTGTAATGTTCTAACTTGTTATACCATTCATAATAATGTTTAAATGAGAGCAAGATCCATCAAGATAATTAATGTATTGTGTAAGATAAAATACATAACCAGACAAGACCGGGAAAAGGTAGCTCAAATTCTAATTCTAATTCCGCGGTTCTATACAAATATAAGTTTCAAAATCACCATGAAGAGATTTTAAAGGGAATTTAATTGTTGAGTTTAAACAAATTTACTTTTAATAAAATTATCATGTAGGATATTACATTTTCCACATTTGTATGAAATAATCATTCTATCACAAAAAGACAATCAGGAAATCACAGTTTACAAAATGTAGGCAAATCACTCAGAAGAGGAAAAACCATACGTCATATGGTTAAGGAAATGTCATTTTCAATACTTAGAAATCATTAGTCCGTCACTTATAGTTGGATACACGTTGAGTTTGAATTAAAAGAGTCCTAGAAATTCATGAAATCATTTTAGTTATTACAAACATATTACCATATGTATTCTATCAGCATAATAATCAACTTATAAATTTTCATAAAAGGATTTACACATAAGATTCATCACAATCATATACCATATGCATTCTATCTGCATAATAATCAATTTATAAATTTTCATCAAATGATTTACACTTAAGAATTTGAGAACTCGTTACTTAGTTATAAAGTCTTGTAAATATGATGTTCGTTTCCTTACTCTGGACGACCTACGTGTAATGTTTGGTTGTACAGAATCCCTTCTAAAACTGGGAATGACTTCAATTTCGGTATTATCATTTACCGGTGCAGTTTGAAAACTTGTTCCTACTGGAAAAACAAAATCATGAAAGTCCACATTAGGTGTTTCCACCTTCTTAATGTTTCTAACATTAATGGTAAACCCGTCTTCCATTTTGAAGGAATACTTGTGAAATCAGCTTCCTTGTTTTTCCTTGCTTCGTAAGCACATAGTCACCCACAGAATACGGAACTTTGTACCTAGGTCGTCTTCGATAATTTGCATATGCTGCTCTCCTTTCACTACTATTTCGTAAGTTAAGTCCTGCGTCAGTCACTATGTCTTCACTTTCAGTCGTAACATTAAGGTTAGTCTTCATACCATAGCTCAAAATAAGATTACTAAGTGAACAGTCAGTTGAGGAATGCTCAGTTGCATTGTAATTTTGCACATATGTATCCAAAGATTGCTGTAAACTATCACAATTCGTAAAGTTCTCATTATCAATTGACTTGGCAATATTCTTGTTAAAGCGTTCTAAAATGCCATTACTCTGTGGATTATACACTGCAGAGCGTCCATGAATAATACCACGGCCACGTAAAAATTGTTGAAAGTCATGTGACACAAACTGTGGACCGTTGTCACTAGTGAGCACAGTGCAATTACCAAATAAAGAAAAAACATTGCTCAAAAACTGAACCACTACCTTTGATGTGATTGTGTTGAAAACACGAGTTGTCACAAATTTAGAGTAACAATCGATCAATACCAAAATGTACAATGGTCGGTTTGAGAAATCGTACACCGGACCTTTAATGTCAATAGCGAGTTGGCACCACAAATTGCTTACATAGTTTGGAACTTGCACCGGAGAATCACGTGCAGATTCATGGCAACAACCGCAAGAACGTAACTTTTGTTCAACACTTTGATTAAGGTATGGCCACCAGAAAATCTCTCGAATACGAGACTTGCACTTTGAAATACTTAGATGACCTTCATGAGCAAAGTCTAGGATTCGATCTCGAAGCAAAGAAGGAGCTATGAATTTTTCATTTCGAAAAATCACGAGCTATTTCCGGAACTTTAGAAGCCCGGTTAGGCCAGCCATTTTTCATCAGTCTGCATTCGGCTTGCAAGACCACGTCATTATCGGTATTCTCTTTTATTTCATCATAAGAAACGGGAGTATCAATTTCACTCTGTAAGTCAACAGCAAACAGTTCTAAGTGAGAATCATTCGTCATGTAAGGCACTCTCGGCAACGCATCAGCAACAGTATTGCTTTTCCCTGGAATATATTCAACGGTATAATTGTAGTACATCAGTCGTGTTGCCCATCGTATAACTCGACATGGAGCAGATCCACCTTCAATACCGTTACAAAGCAACTGTCTCAAACATTGATGGTCTGTTCTAATGGTAAAATGACGACCGTACAGATATTGGTGGAGTCGTTCCACTCCCCAAAGAACGGCTAAAATTTCTTTTTCTGTTGCGGAGTAAACCTTTTCGTTATCAGATAGTTTTCTACTAAGAAAGAAAACGGGATTCTCAACTCCACTGTTGTCTTTCTGTGACAAAACAGCTGAAATACCGTAACCGGACGCGTCAGTGGTCAAATATGTCAATATAGTCGGGTCGCTAAGTAAGGTTCAATTCTGATAGAACTTGAACTTGTAGCGTAGGCACATTCGAACTTGTGCTTGATGAGCTAGTTGACATTTTCAATCAATGAATAGATAATCACGTACAATTTAGATGATCTATACTAAATGTAATACTTATCGCAAACTTTTCCGTGTAATCCAATCAATTATTCAGAAAATCCATTTCATGTAAATTCAATAATGTAAGATTCGTTTCCTCTCGTCGCCAATGTAATGTTCTAACTTGTTATATCATTCATAATAATGTTTAAATGAGAGAAAGATCCATCAAGATAATTAATGTATTGTGTAAGATAAAGTACATAACCAGACAAGACCGGGAAAAGGTAGCTCAAATTCTAATTCCGCGGTCCTATACAAATATAAGTTTCAAAATCACCATGAAGAAATTTTAAAGGGAATTTAATTGTTGAGCTTAAATAAATTTACTTTTAATAAAATTAACATGTAGGATATTACACTGAGTCGGTGAAATAGTTGTGAGACCAAAATCGTGCCAGGTCAGCCGATGTAATAGCCACTGCCCATTTACACACTAAAAAATCCAATAAAGTAAATGACAACATATAACTTTGATATTTCACAACGACTAATGAATTGACACAGCCAAAAGTTTAAATGCTGCATGTCAAACAGGCTGGTCCGGGTGCAAATACTTGTGCACACTTAAATGTTGCATATATTTATGTTGGAACACCAGGTTGTTATTTTCTACGTTGCTGTAAATTTGGAGCGATGGTTCAGCTGTCATTTGCTTATGCATTTCCTTGTAAATGTAATTTACACTAGTGTGATGCATCAGTGGCTTTGGAATGAGAAGAATGCAACAGAACATAGGCAGCAATTGACTTGATATTAATTTTTGGACTTCTGCTCGGAAATTATTGAAAGTTGTTTATTGTCATCACCAAGGTAAGAATAACTAAAATGAGTTCAGACAATATTAATTGTATACAAACAAACAAAATTCAGTCAATGAAATCAATCAAAAATCGTAGCGCAGTGTCAACTTTGAGACGTGAGGACTTTCCTCCTCCACGGATTTATCTTGGACCCCACGACTCAAAACTTTTTAAATTGTATTATCTTTCATCATGCAAAAATCACAGATATTTCCGACATGGTGAACGCGTGAACATAACCGACCAGACTATTAGTTGCAACTTGCAAGTTATCTAGCTGCAATATCAAATCATACAAATTAATACATGTAATGATAATACATACCCAAAGTGATTGTTGCTCACAATGACAAACATAAATATTTTGAATTCTTTCAAAAGCAAGCGGTGTTTTACAGTTATTGACACTGAATTAAGTAGTGTTTGGTCTCTTTACTTGTTTAGCTGTATACAATATATTACTAGCACTCAAGATGATCTTCGATAAGTCATATTTCTAGGATATATATTTGGGTCTGCGTTACATATGGAGTAGATCCACGGCACAAATGACTACCACAGCTAATTGTACTGCGTTTCAAGTGGAACAGCTACGAATCTTCAGTCCACAATTCTGAGCCACGTACTTAACGACAAATAATACATAGTAATGGAAAGTTCAATTGAGAGCAGGATTAACCCTAGTGCATATCATGTCGTATCAAAAACTGATGAGATCGAAGGAGTTGGTGAAAATGTTGAAGCAGTCAAATCTGGCTCTAAAAGAAAGATTTGGAAAAACAAAATGAGCTTCTTTTTAGCAGTTATGGGATTCAATATTGGTTTTGGAAATATGTTGCGTTTTCCATACATTTGTCTGAAAAATGGTGGAGGATCATTTCTCATTCCCTATTTCATCTTTCTTTTCACTTTTGGTACACCATTGTTCATGCTGGAATTGGGACTGGGACAATATGCCGCACTCAGCCCGATTATATTTTGGAACAAGCTTTGTCCAGCTTTGAAAGGGATCGGATGGTGCTATGTAGCGTACAGTGGAGTGTTTAACATATATTACAATATGCAGATGAGTTGGGTTTGCAATTATTTGATTTACAGTTTTATGTCACCTTTACCTTGGAGTGTTTGTGGAAATGCATGGAATACACGGAATTGCTACGATTCTAAGAACTATACCAACATATATGACATATTATCAAGAAGCTGTTCGAATACAAGTTTTATATCAGCTGCTGAAGAGTTTTGGGAGCATCAGGTGCTAAAAATTTCTGACGGAATTAGTAACACAGGAAATTTATCCTGGTCACTCATTCTTGGATTGATGGCTACATGGGTTTTGATTTATTTGTGCCTCTCCAAAGGAATACATTCTCTTGGGAAAGTGGTTTATGTAACTGTAATTGGACCTTATATTTTGCTGCTTGTTATGTTGGTCAGAGGATTAATTTTACCAGGTGGGGTGGAAGGAATTCAATACTACCTGCGCATTGATCTGAAGACTCTAAAAATCCCAACCGTTTGGCTTGAGGCAGCCCTTCAGATATTTTGGTCCCTTGCTCCTTGTTGGGGGATAACAATTTCGATGGCAAGTCATAACAAATTTTCAAACAACATTTACAGGGACGCAATTATATTACCTTTACTATCCGGATTGACCAGTTTTTATGCAGGCTTTGTGACGTTTGCTTACGTTGGTAATCTTGCTGAGCAACTTGGAACTTCGATTGACTGCGTTATGAAAAAAGGTCCCGGCTTAGCTTTCGTTATTTATCCTGAGGCATTGGCAAGCATGTCTTTGCCCCAGCTTTGGTCGGTAATTTTCTTCGTTTTGCTAGTGTTTCTTGGACTTGACAGCTCATTTGCTTCATTTGAGACAGTATATTATTCGATCGTCGAGCTGCACCCAGAACTTCTCAAGAAGCGTGAGTGGATTACTCGTGCTATAATGTGCATTTTTACATTTGCTCTTGCACTTCCACTGACAACTTCAGCCGGCCAGTATATCTATCAGCTCGTTGATTGGTATCAAATAACAATGTTTATGTTTGTAGCACTTGCTGAGGTTATGGGATTTGCATTTTGCTATGGCAGCAATCGCATAAGAAAAAATATCAAGATGATGACAGGTGTGAGGCTGTCGAAGTTCTGGAATTTAGTTTGGATGATCCTTATACCAATCATTTTGATATGGTTGCAAATCACCACATTCATAGCGTATGTTCCCGTGAAGTATGGAAATTATACATATCCCTTTCGGGCTGTTGCATTTGGGTGGTTACTTGCAATCGCATCAATTCTACCAATACCATCAATGTTTATATGTGAACTGGTCAAGGCTATTCGGACCAATAATAGGATAGACAAGTGCCAACAAAAGCCAATAGGTAAGGTATTTATCTCTATATTTCTAGCCACTAATTCTTGGGATAATAATGCCAAACAAAATTTGAAGATGTCAACTGGAGGATTCGTGAAAGAAAATAAAGAAGAACATTTAGATGACACTGGTTTCTGAAGCTCT
Source organism: Prostheceraeus crozeri (assembly GCA_907163375.1). Classification (NCBI taxonomy): domain Eukaryota; kingdom Metazoa; phylum Platyhelminthes; order Polycladida; family Euryleptidae; genus Prostheceraeus; species Prostheceraeus crozeri. Next base: position 273,962 of record CAJQUW010008708.1, read on the forward strand.
AATTCTGAAATTTAATGATATTTTGACGACATAATGGAGGGACAAGTAGCTCCAATTGTTTCATTATTTTGATCACTTAATCTATCTCGCCTTACAGCCAGTAGTGCGAACAAACAGATTTTTGTATCAATTGCTTTTTGTGGTGATAAACATTTTAAATGTGCAAAATTTGATTTGCTATTTTCTTACTTTCTTTTCAAATGTTGAACAATGTACTGAATACATCAAATGTATTTTATGAGGACTGGTGTTCTTGTCCTATGATGATGAATGTGAGTATGTTTCACTTTGAAATGAAGTAGTGGCTGTGACCAATGGTTGAGTAAGGCATCATAAATGCCATACTAAATAATGTCAAGAATTAACCGATTATCATGCCTGTCAATCGCGTGTCACACCAACGCGCCATAGATGATTTGAGAGCTTACATTTTCAGCTTTCAACTTGGCTATGACAAACTTGCATCCGTTTTGTGTTTGCTGGATGGTTTTCAAAGTGTGAAAATCACTTTTGAATAAAAAACATACAAGTACGTGCCATGATTATCAATCAGGCAAGTGGACGAGCATTTTCTCTCCTTTCCTGTGATACATTAAGATACTTTAAGAACCTAGGTGCATAGATCACCCCTCGGCCTCTGCAGGGAAGAAATCCAATCTCGTTTGGGAATGGATGCGATCAGTCATCGCATATCAGACACCGATCTGGAAGGATCGTGACGTCTCAAAGCAGACGAAACGTCGACTTCTTTGAGCTCTGTCCAAATCTGTTATCACATACAGTTATGGAGGCTACATTTTAACACGAAAAGTAACAAACCGTTTAGAAGAGTTCGAGGTCGATATTTGGCCACCGCACACTCTTAAGGATGTACTGGACGTCTCGTCGCTAAGATGAGTCAGTCATTAGAAAGCATGATTATGTCTCTTCAACTTGATAAAACAAGGATAGATAAAATTCTATGGTCCTTTGATCTAAGCTGGCAATTTAAGCATCAGCAACTTTGCTGCAACTTTACATACACATAGCTGTGGTCCTTACTGATATAGGCCTACATGCAGAACAGTGGCATTCAACAAATAACAGAATCCCAATCAACATGATGAATTAGACTGCACCATGCTGTCTTGGCTCAAATCCCAGCCGATGTTAGTCTTGTTGTCTCGTATGGTTGCTGCATGCTTCCTTTCGCATTCATAATAAAGCGATGATTTAACAGCGTTGATGAAAATAGTTGCTTTCTCATGCGACATGCCGGTCCTTACAGCTATTCGCTTGAGCCAATCCATCAACAATTCTCCGTTACACATGCGGCACCTTTATCAGGCATGTTCTGCACGACTGATATCCAGTTATCTTTCCAGGTAACTTAACCACGGGCGTCAGTTGGTGTCAAGTCAAAGTGGTCTTCGTGCAAAATGATAGTCCAAAAATGGTCTGGATAAAACTGTCGTCCGAGGGAAAGTCAGACAGTAACATTTCAATAATAGCAACGATTTCAGCAACATATAAAATCTAGGCTTTTACTAAAATTCTAGCCGAAAACTCAACAGTTTAAGACTGTGAAAGTAGATATATTTGGGTTACTTCCACGAACTGTCAAAGACCATTGACTTTCTCGAAAACAGTATGATGTGAAGGCATGAGCCTGAGTTACATCCATTCAAGATGAAGAGATTCGGTGTGCGATCAAGCTCCAGCCTGTCACACACAGTTGCCATAAAACAGTCTACTCGTTCATATTTACAATTGTGGTGAATCTGAAAAAAAGTGAAATGAATGCCTTCAAGTAATACTTTCACTACAATTAAATGAAGTCATGCAAGCCGCGTGCTCTATTCGAGAAAATACGGTAGCTGTGAAGTAAAGAAACCTCATGTGACTCTTCTCAACATAAAAAGTTTGTTTAATTACTTTCAAAATATTTCATTCACGGGGACATGCAAAATTTGATGATATCTTTCATCCTCAAGAACCTCACTCATCACCATTTTCTCTATAAATAATGATCTTTGCCACTCAGTGACCGATGTTATTATCACATGACATTATTTAGGCTGCGGAGGTTTTCTTATGTGATTATAATATCCTATTTGTAAAAATACTGCTGCCAGTTGTATTTGGCGGAATCTTGCTTATTCAGCGGTAAATGCGGAATATCAGCATTACGGCGGTATTTTGCTTTTTTTACGGTTTGATAGAGGAAACAATTGGTAAAAAGCCAAAAGATCAATGAAGTTATGTTTGGAAACTTAAATCTATACTTAAACTTAAATTTATGCAAAATGTTAAACACCTCTCAGTTCCCAGGATCTGACATTTTTGGAGTTCACAGATGGCTTTATTCATTTACGCAATCAGTCTTCTTTTGATGAGAGTAATAGGAACAGAACAAATCGGTAGGGAAATTCGATGCAGTCGACGCAACAAGAGTCGCGCATGAGTTCAAAGTCAATAACATATGTGATCATGTGTGCGTGTGGTGTACTCATGAATCCCAGCATAGTCATTTTACATGAAGCAATGCTCAGTAGATAATATGAGTATGCTGCACTGTATATGTATCAGCAATATTCCTTTACAATCTGGTTATTTTAGAAACCTGATTATTTAATTTAGAAACTTTTTTGCATTACATGATTGCGCTAATTCAAAATATATCAGCTTTGTACATTTGGATTACTATGAATTTACATTAAAATGCATGCACATTCAACTTGCCTTTTCGAAATTAGCAAGAATTTTCAAAATACTTTGTCAGTGTAATAGAGCATGCATGAAAACTATCCTTCTTAGAATAATCATGCATAAGCTTTGTTGTAAAAATTAGTCTTTGGACCTAGACGTAAAGTATAGCCTGCATTCCTAATAAATTGTCCTTTTAAGTTATTCACTTCCTGGTTTAAGGAGAATTCTAGAAAACTCTATTGACGAATTTCGTAATTGCGTTGGTAAAGATTTTGTATAGGCCTACCTCGAATCTGTGCTCAGCTATTTAAAAGAAAAGAAGATGTAAAGACTAAAACATCGAGTGAAATTTGGAAACTAGAGATGATTTTTATGTATTATGATGACTGAGTAAAAAACATGGTGACTTCTATCTTCTAATGTATAAAAATTGCCCGATATACCGTAAATACCCGCGTATAGGACGATACCATGTATAGGACGCAAAGTGGATATTTGACCCTAAAAACGATGGAAAAACTGTGTGCCTGTGTATAGGACGCATCCTAATTTTAGTCCTAAATTTCCATTAATTTTTATAGAAGCGGTGACCATAAGTTAATCAAGGTGAACTCTATTCAATCGCTATGATCGTCGTGTGTGCTGATTGCTGACTCACTCATCCTGTCAGTCAGCAGATGTCTGTCTAGCCTATGTAGACTATCAGTAGCCAATTCTAGCCCCTTTTTCCAGCATTTGCACTTAAGTACATGTGCACTTTCATCGGAGCACACGCCCACGCATCAGAGCACGGAGCACACGCCCACGCATCAGTAGCGAAGAAGACAGGAAACAGAGCACACGCCCACGCATCAGAGCACGGAGCACGCATCGGCGCACTTGGGGGTTGAGCACCAATCGGAGCACGCGGCGCCGAGCACGTGTGATGAGTCACCGCACGGTATATAAGGAAAGCGCTGTCAGAGAAATTCATTCTCATTCTAACCATGCAGTACGCGTGTGAATTCTGCCGTCAGTCCTTCTCTCGCTTTCAAGACTGTATTGCCCATGGAGCAGCGGAGACGGGTCGCAACTATTGTTGGACATGCTGTAAATGGTATGGAGACGAACACGATTGCCGCGCGTTTAATTATGGTGATGACAATGACTTGCTGTGTTTGGATTGCGATGGAAGTTTCGACATAGAGGCATACCATAAGCATGCGTGTGTGGGACGGTGTCGCTACTGTGATGTAGCAGTGAATGCTGAAGCGGAAGGATGGGATGAACATTTATGTCCCTACCTGTTTGAGTTCATACAAGAGGGCGGTGCAGCTGTGGAAGAAGAACGGATCATGGACGGTCGCGGATATAATTATCGATTTACCCCTCATCAAGCCACGAATGAATGGAAGGTCTATTTAAATTCAATCTATGCAGACTTGTATCGCGTCATTGTACAACAACACCCCCACGAGGATGTGAAAGTGTTTGTGAGTATGAGACTCAGGTTTGCCAAGACGGATATGTCGACGGGTGAAGAGGAAGTGAGAGACATCACCACACCCCCATACATTCACGAAGGCGTCCAAGCACGTAACTTTGATTCATGGTTCCGTGACATGGTGTCAATGTTTGAAGAATTTGTTGAAGACTATCGAGAAGATGGATCAGGATTTGCGGTGAAGGAAGTATTGGAGTTACTAGTTCAAACAAGTTCCTTCCCTAATTTTCGCATGGGCGCACCGATTCCTATTCACCGAGATATCAAGCTCTGCAAAGGCATATGTGTGTTTCACCGCAACACGTATACATCACATTGTTTTCAAGACAGTGTCCTCTATGCACTGGCCTACCAAGACAATCGCATTCCTCGACGTGAACGTGCTAATTCCCGCACCAAGACATCCTATGACATTTATCAGAATGAGCTTCCTGCAGTGCGCAAGTTGAATTTGAACCAATATTATCATCTAGACTTTTCCATGATGACGTCAGAGGGGTTGATGAATACACGGGATATTCAGGAGTTTGAAAAGAAGAACAATATCATTCTTCGTATCCACGTGCATGACAGTAAAGGATTTGTGGGTCAATTATACCCGGTGCGTCAAGCTGTGAAGGAGAACACACGCATTGTTCATCTGGTGATGGTGACGCGGTACGATATGGAGGATCAGTCTGGACATTTTCTTCCCGTGACGGATTTTCAGAAATGTGCTCGCATGTGGTATCGGAATATGAGCCAAACGCAAGTAAAACGATTTGAAACATGCGAGTTATGTAGCTTACGATTTAATTTCTACGAAAAGGGGATGAAGTATGGAAAGACAAAGGATATGGCGCACAAAGAACGTGTGGAACATCAAGCCAAATGCGATGGAGGATTTTTTCAGATGGAAACGACCCCGGAAGATACGAAACCGCACGAATTTATCGACCACGCGAAAACCACTCAACCCCTCGCTGTGATGTATGCGGACATTGAGAGCATGATTGATTCCGTGTCCAAGAAGCATACGGCAGCGTATGTGGGATCCTATGTGGTGTGGCATCCGGCGCTGGACAAGAAAGAATCGGTGGTGATCCATAAGGGGAACGAGTGCATTCCTGCCTTTATTACACACATAAGACAGGTGGTCTGGTCGATGTTTGATCACATGAAAGCGACAAACCGTAACATGAAACTGACGGAGGATGATATGCGGGACTATGAACAGACAGCTCAATGTAACATGTGCAGATGTGATGTAAAACCCCAGAAGCAAGGTGAAAAGAATGGGCCTACGACCAAGGTGCGAGACCACGATCATATCACGGGCAAATATCTGCAAACCCTGTGCAATGCATGTAACCTGCGACGACGTCAATCCCGGAACACATTAAACATCTTGTTTCACAATTGGAAGGGATATGACAGTCACCAGGTGATTGTACAAGGGTTTACAAAGCTGGATCACAAGTATAAGATCGAGCCCCTTTATGTGTCAGGAGACAAGACGTTGGGAGTGACCATCGTTCTTCCCATGCCATCCAATACCCTATATAAACTCCGATTCATCGATTCATGTCAGTTTTTGAAAGACTCTCTAAACAATTTGTCAACGACCATCAGTGACTTTCCTCACTCAAATCACATATTGAGCAACATCTATCCGAATTGCGATCACACATCTATTCGGAAAGGATATTTTCCCTATACATATTTTGACTGCTGGGATCGTATCCACGAGACTCAATTGCCTCCGAAGGAAGCATTTTATAATGATTTGAGTGAGAAGGAGTTGGAAGAGGATGAGTATGCTATGGCACAAAAGGCGTGGACAGAGACGGGATGCAGCACGTTTGAAGATTATATCCACTATTATTTGACAGTGGATGTAGCCTTGCTCGCAGACATCTTCGAACACTTTCGAAGTGAAATACGCGACGTGTCTGCATTGGACCCCATCCACTATTTCGGCACACCTGGCTTGACCTATTCATTTTTCTTTAAAAAGACACAGGTCAAGTTGGAGAAATTGCATGACGTGGATATGTACCGCGTGTTTGAAGCAGGGATTCGTGGAGGGATGACATTTGTGAATCAGCACCGCGCGCAAGCAGAAGAAGGGACTCACCTGTTTTACATCGATGCGAACAATTTATACGGTGCGGCCATGATGGGACCTTTGCCGAAGGATTGTTTTGCCTGGGTACGACCGGAGGTCTTGGTGGACATCAACGACGAATGGGTGAGACGATACAATGTCAATGGCACCACGGGTCATGTACTGTGCGTCGATTTGGAATATCCCCCACACGTCCAAGATGCTACGGAAGATTTACCATTGGCTCCTTACCGCGGGACGGCGAAATGGGAGGACATGTCTCCCTATATGCAAGAGCTATGGCAAGAGTTGAACGGGAACCGACCCTTTCACTCAGCCAACAAGTTAATGATGACGCACGAGAATCGCAAAGAGTATGTAGTACATATCGCTGCTCTCAAGTATTATGTGGAGAAGGGTTTACATATCACCAAGGTTCATTACGGGATCTCCTTCAACCAAGAACCGTATATTCGCCCCTATGTTCAATACCATACGCAAGAACGCGCCAAGGCAACCACGAAAATGCGCCGCAATCTCCACAAGTTGATGGTGAACGCACTGTACGGTAAGACAATGGAGAATGTGCGGAAATATGGGAAGCACTATTTTGTTCGATCACCGAATGTATTTAGCAAATGGACACGTCATCCCTATTGCCAATCTTTCTTCAACATCAGCGACAAAGCCGTGGTGGTGAATGTGCGCAAGACCAAGGTAGACTTGAACAAGCCCATTTATATCGGGCAATGCATCCTGGACAACAGCAAGATTATTATGTACAAGCTGTTTGACCAGTGGAAAGCCAACAAGACGTGCACCTCAGTGGAACTCATTGGTGGGGACACAGACTCCTTCTTCCTCAAAGTCCGCAGCCGGTATACACGCGAAGAAGTGCTGCGTTCGTTTGACAACATCCCCAATTTTATTGATACGGAGGCGAAAGGTGTTCTCGATACCTCAAATTACCCCGTGAGTCATCCAGAGAGACGTACCGAGAATGCGAATCGTTTGGGATGTTTCAAGGACGAGTGTGTGGGGAATAGGGTGAAGGAGTTTGTATGTTTGAGTGCCAAGATGTACTCTTACATTGTCCTCAAAGGCAATGAGGAAGAAATCCACGACTGTCGCATGAAAGGAGTGTGTCAAGCAAAGAAGCGACAAGTGAAACATCAGAATTATGTGGACGCCTTCGAAAATCATTCCGTTACCACAGTGTTACAAACCCTCCTCCAATCCCAACATCACGTGATGAGAACGGTGACGCAAGTGAAGAAAGCCTTAAGTATCTGGGAGGACAAGCGGTGTTGGTATTTACCCAATCGGAGCCTTCCCTACGGTAACCATCGGCTATATGAAGAAGGGTATCTACACCCCGCTCTCAAAAATGTCAAGGATCTGCAACCGCATGGTGGAGCTCAGAGCATCCTCCGCAATACCACTGCAGACATTGTTACCGCAACTCCCTCTGGCCACCTACCGAGCATCACGCCCTTGTCGAGTCTATTGGAAATGGAACTCTTCGGTCGCTGTACAGATTTTTCCACGGGGGTGTATCCAAATTTTGGGCAACCACTCTCTGGAAACCTACGATCGTATTTGTAAAGAGATGCGCCAATTACTCGCCCCCTACGGATTGGACGTGAGCGACCCAATCACAAAATCCTGCACCGTTCAATGTCAATGGAACTATACAAAAGACCGCATGCAAATCATTCAACAGTTGCCATCGACATCAGTGATTTCCAACGAGCGCGAACTGTTTCCCGGAACGTTAATACGCAAAGGTAATTTACACTGCTCCTTCTTTTCCAACGGAAGTGTGATTGTGACGGGTGTTTTATCGATTGCAGAAGCGGAATCGTTGGTGGAAGACATTCTCAAATCCCTATTCGAAGGAGATTCCCTCAATGAATCGGACAACAGCAACTAATATCCCAACGTCGTGGGTTGTCGCAAGAGATCTGGGATATTCATTCAAAGCGATAGAAACGGTAACACATCTCAATGAAACGATCACTGCTGGTGAATTAGTGGATCGACTCATGGATCTCGATGAGCATGCTATGAATCACCATTTGGAGCGTAGGTGGATAGAGGATGTCTCCCTGCCACATTGCAATACAATGACATTGGCGCGATCTGGAGTGAAAAAAGTGAAAAAAGTGAGATTTGCAACGGATGTGTCAGATAACTCTTCCCATAAAAGTGACTTTAGAAAGAAATTAGAAGAAGAGACATTTCAATTATTATGTGAACGGAACTGTGTTACATGTTTTAAACAGGAACGGTCCCTTCTCTTTTTACCATGTTCTCATAATGTTATGTGTTCTACATGTTATAATCCCTTTGAAACGTCATCTTGTCCCCTTTGTGATGAAGACATTGCTTCAACAGTCACTGTCTATCGTGCATGATGTATGGAAAAACTCTGTGAATAGTGTATAGTGTACTATCACGAGTGACTGAACCTTGTACAAAACCTTGTAGTATTACCCTCTGTCTGAAATAAAAATACAATCATTGACATGATTCATTTCTTTATTGACTTCAAAACATGGGATAATGTAGAATACAAATAGGAATAGACAATTTTATCATTGAAGGACAAGTAGGTTTGAATGAGTTCTTGATCTTTCTCGTAAGCATCCAATGTTCGAAAGAAGGTCAGTGTTTTTTCCATAGACGTGTTAAAAGGGCGTTGGTTTAAAAAGTAAATACAGTAAGCACCACAATAGGCTTTAGGTCCTTGTATACGCAGAGGGCGACGATAGTTTAGAGGATAAGGTGTTGTCGATAACCATTCGGTAACATGTGGATAGTGAGATGGAGTGAGTCCATAAGAGTCAAAGAATTCGCACACGCGTTGATCCGCATTTTGATAAAAGGCCAACCAATGCTTGCCAGGTTGATGAGAGCGATCACTATTGACAATAAGTGTCTTTGATTCCGGGGAATGAGCAGGAAGTAGATCAGCAGGAAACACACCTTGGAAGGGAACGTAAGAAGATTGGAGGAGACGATGAGCAAACGTTTGACAACTACACTGAATAGCACAGAGAAAATCATCTTCGCACATGCAGGCATTGAGTAAATGTTTCTCTTGTAATTGATTCATACCCTGCATGATTCCTTCGATTTCCGTGTTGCTTAACCAGTCTCCCATTCAGCCAACGCTGAGCTTTAATGAGACGATGTTGATAAAGAGATGTCCAAGCGATAGGAGGCACGTGATTCTCGGGCTCCTTCACCATATCTTATGAGGATGTCCATGCGCACCAACACTTAAATAGCGGGAGGGATATACGCACTGGAGATGACAGCATTCTCCGGTGTGACGGAGAATTGTTCGTCATGAATGACAAACATTAATAAATCCAAATTTTGCGTGGTCGTATTCTCAAATTGCAATTCCAGTCCATATTGACGTGTATTGGTGGGTTGAACACTATCGATTTGTTTATCCAAGGTACAGTCAAAAGCGATAAAGTAACAGTATTTGGTAAAACTCTCCAAATCAATACCACATGATTCATTCGTGTTATAGACTTGAATCGCACGATTGAATTGACTGTAGGCAATCACGTCATCTTTGCAATTGATGGTGCCTCCTGTCATGATGGCTCCATTGGTGGTCATGGTGACTTGAGAGAGTCCATGCCTTTCAAAATAGAGTTTACGACTTCCTGGATCAAACCAAGAGTTACTGGGAACAACCGCGAAAAAGATGAGTTTAGGACTCAATAGAGCAGCCACATTGGAAAACGTCTTCTTTTGTACTCCACTTTCAATCGTTTGTCGTTGGACGGTCATGCCATTGTAGCGATAATAAATGGCTTCTGTCTTGCGTCGATTCGCAGTTTTCAATTGCAGTTCCGCATTCGGGGTGAGCATGGGCATATACAATTGGAAAGAGGTGATTTTGAACCTGTACTTTGTAGAGGTCGTCCCTGCAGGATGTTCCATATCATAAATGGCATATTCCGGTTTATTCAAGGTGAAAATGAGATCCAGTTGCATGCCTGGGGGCAGAGCAATCACTTGTTGGAACAAATTACATTTCAGGGGAAAGTCAAAGGTACGTTTAAATTTGTGGTCTGACCATTGTTTGAGAATGGCTTGATTGAGTGCATTCTCTTTATCTGTAAACTCTACCGCCTTAGTCTTTATCGTCTTCGTCGCTGCATCATACTCCGTGTCATACATCACTTGAGGAACAGTAAATCCTTGTGTGACCATGTGTGTATTCTTCACATCATTGGTATATTGTAAAAGATTGCTAAGGTAAGCTCTCAAATAATACAAGTCATTGCCTCCTTCAATGGTGCGTTCATTCAAGCGGATAGTAATGTCGGAAAAGAGGGAGTGAGCCGTATTGTTGATAATAATCGCCTTGTCTGACGCCTCACATGGCACGTCTGCTCCTTTAGCCGAATCATGTTTCATGAGTTGTACTTCCACGCGAAAATAGGCATTGCATACATCCATCCAATGAATGGCTAGTCGAGGGACCGTGAATTGAATGGTACCGGGATTTTCCAATCCATTGACTGGTGTCAGAACGCTCGTATGCTGAGAAGTACTCGAGACATCGACTTTATCACTTTGGAATACATCGTAACGCGCATCCAATAAGGCAGGGGTTTCCGCCATGCTTGATGAGACGGATGTTCTAAGATTGCTTAGTTCTTAAAAGAGCATGCGTTGTTTAGCACCTCCGCGATAACGCCCCATCAAACTTCCTTTTCCCCATTTCGTATGATGGGCAACGGCCACATGACCACGGCGACGTTTAGGAGCAGGTGCTTCCACCCGATCTCCTTCTTCATCCGTGAAGACGCGTTTCCGACTCACTTTATTTTGAATAGCTTCTACAACACGTTCGGGAGCAGTCTGTAAAGTGCGTTTGGCGAGTGCTTTCACACCCTTTTTGAGATGGTGAACTCCTTCTTGTGCGGTAGAGCTGACAGCATCCGTGACAGCTTGTTTCGCAGCATTGAGAAACTCTGTCGTACGTAACGATTTTCCCAATGTTTTCTGTACCGTATGTACAAGTCCCTTTTGCGAAGGTTTTCGTGATGCTTGTCGAGAGGGTTTTCGAGAGGGTTTTCGATTTGTTTTTCGAGAGGGTTTTCGAAATGTTTTTCTGGGAACACTCTTTTTGAGTGATTTGGGCAAACGGATGGATGGTTTCTTGACACCAGTGACACGGGGTCTAATCATGCGTGTTTTCTGTCCAATCACTTTATTCCATCCACCGCGTTGCATAAATGAACCTCTTCCAAACAATCGTCCAGAGGAATGTGGTCGGTGACGGATTAAAAAGAGATTCGTCATCGTGTCTTGATGTGCTTGGGAACAGACAATTACTTAATTGCGCGACGTCGAAGATGCATTTTTACATAGGACCGTCCGTCTGTCATAGGGATGGGATGACCGTCATCCGACATGAGTTTGATTTCAATATCTTGCACCTGTTGACTTTTCACAGGGAGATAGGTGACATTCTGGAATTCATGATGAATACTATCTCCATAATCTTTCCCCGTGTAGGGAATCACACACATACAGTTTGTTTTCATACCTCCTACATAATGATAACCTACAATATTACAATACAGGAGAATATTGTAGGTAAAGGCATTCAAATTCAAAGGGGCAGTCGCTTGCTGTGAGGAAGTGAGTAAGTCTGTTTTAAACCCAAGAATGTCTTTGAGCAAAGGATGGAGTTTCATACTGCAGTGTGGGGGTACGACCACTGAAACAACATGGACATGAGGCGCCAATGTAGTGATAGAAAAGTGGAAATTGTGTCCATGCTGTCGATTTTGATTCAAACACTGCATCAACGTCTTCTCCGAATAAATACCGCGTGGAATGTTGAAGCGCGTAAATTTGCCTTGTTCTCCCTGTTTGCCTTGTTTGTCTTGTTTATCTTGTTTGTCTTGTTCACCCTGTTTGCCTTGTTTGCCTTGTTCACCTTGTTTGCCTTGTTTGCCTTGCTCTCCTCGCGGTGAATCCGTTTTGACAGGAAGGATAGAGGATGTAAAGACGGTCGAAATCGTCTCAGGATGATCCTTCAATGTCCCCACACTAAAGCTGACATCCACGGGTATTGTCTGAAGGGTATTGATAAAGTTGACGACGGAGATACCGGCTTCCCATTGATCCCCATGGACTATGGGGATGGAAGGAACCAAGCGATTTTTGAAATGATTGGCTCTATTTTCAGGAAACAAATTGGGCTGAGCATTACTCAACAAGTGAATCGTTTCCTCATGCATGGTTGAGTGTCACTCTGTCCATAATTACCTAGTCTCCTTACGGCGGAGATGGAGTTTGAAATAGGATCGTCCTTCATGAATCGGAATAAATTCACCATCGTCACCACGCAACTGAATTTCAATCTCATCAATAGCGGATGTAAAAATGGGGTAATAATCAATATTGGACACTTCATACGACACCATTTCCCCCAAACGTTGTTTCTCTTCAATGGGGTGAATTTTCAAGATTTGTTCACGTTGTCCTCCCACAATACTTTCCGCCACAATATTACAATAGACGATAATGTTGAAGGAATTGGGAGTTAGGCTGAGCGGAGAGAGTGTTGTCATTTGTGTATTGGGTCCATAATAGGATTGGGGTAGACCTATACGATAACTCAACGCTTCTCCAAAATCAATAAAGGCATGTTCCGCGGTTTTCACCGTCAAATAATGATCTTTCGAGAGAGAGAGGGATACATCCGTCCACATCTGTAAATTCACTTGGAGTTTAGAAAAGAGTCCTTCCAAGGTATAACTCCCTTTGGGAATGCGGACACGATGAAACGAGGTAGAAATGTCCAGGGTGGGGTTGATGTAACCTTGCCGAATCATGTGGTCATAGATGTGCAACGGTTTCATGGTCTTGCTATAGAGATGAAGAAAAGGGCGAGGTGTGGGATGTGTATTCACCATCACCGATTGAATATCTTGTTTTCCCACATCCACTCCCAACACCATACCATCCACTAGATAAAACATGTTTTCTTGCCAGCGTTCCATCATGGTCGTCATGAGCTGTTGCATATCCTCACTGAACCATCCAATAAAGGAAGTCAATCTATCTTTACAGACTTTCAGGGTGGATCCTTCTTGATACGCGACAGCGGGTGAATACAATGTCTTATCAGAGAGTTTATCTCCAAACAAGTAGGATTGTAAACACGTATTGGCCAACAGCTCTTTCGATTCGTAAGCATAAGGGAAATAGGATTTCTGAAACAAGCGATCCAATTCCTTCCCTTTCCATGGGAAGAGGGTGTCGAGGGTGTGGTTCCATCCTTTGGCATAATCAAAGGTATATTCCGGTAAACCATAGATGTGTAATGTCATCCCATGGGTGACATGTTTTGGACGTTGTTGATACCGACGGTAACTTGCAGAACAATGTTCCGGCGTTTCCGAGTGTATACAGGTTTGTTCATGATAGGTGAACATACCATATTCATGACTATGATTCAACATGTGTTGCCAGAGTTGTGGGGGATTGATTTTCAACCCATACCCTTCCGCGATTTTAAAGTGAAGCACGTGAAAGACGCCCACTGTTGTATACGTCACCCACACCATATCAGGCAGGGGGATGGCTTGATTGAAAGCTTGCACAAACGATTGAAGGGTATAATATTTCGTGGGTAAATTGAAGCGTAATGGACTAGGGAGATGAGATAGGGTATGAAAAATCTCAAAAGAGTCGCCATGTTTGATGTTGAGAATATTGGGATGCTTCTTATCCTCGGTCTTATACTGTTGTGTCGGTTTTCCGTTTCGAAGCAAGACATGGGTCCCACTCAATGCATAGGGGACACTCTTCTTTTCAAAGAGAGCGTCCAATTCCATGGTTTGTTTCTGAAGGATAAAGGAGGGAACATGAATCGTGCTGAGGGGGATTTCCAAGATCCATTCTTCCCACACGTAGGTAGTCACTTCTTCTGTTTTGAATATCTCATAGGCTTTAGAGTGCCGGTCCATCTTGATTTCCATATCGTCCGTGCAATCGATGGTCAGTTCATAATGATAGGACATGGATGTGATGGTCCATGTCATGGGGGCGGGGAAGATGGTATTCAAATAGGTTTCCAACGAATAATAACCTGTGGGGACGATAGAACTCCATGTCTTATCACTCTCTACATTCTTGTAATAAAACGATTCAGGTCTAGACACATAAAATAACAGTTTGTTCCCCTTGATGAATTGACAAAGATCCGATGTCATTACAGTCACTTCTGCATTCACCCTATCTCGTTCACGAACGATCTCGTCAAGATTGTCAGTTCCTGCAGTGGGTTTGAATTCTTTCACCCTCCTTCTTAACGTAGCCAACCGTTCCTGTTTCACTTCAAAATCATGGAGAATATGCCCATACATCTCCATCAAATCCACCAAACTATGATAGGCAAATACATTATACGTGTTGTAGATATGATACTTTTCCGTAGATGTGAAGGGAAGGGCATGTTGCCCCGTTTCATGCTGCATATCCGCACCACTGGCCAATACATTTTCTTTCCCATCTTTAGGATGGGAATGAACTAAATGATGATGATGAATGATGGGCCGTTTTGTACCTTGTTCCTTTTGAATCGATTGTCGAACATTTTTCAATAAGACCGTATCAAACAATCGCTTCTTGGCTCCGAATCGTTTAGAGACTAAAACACCTTCCATCTTGTGTTGACGTAGGATGCGCATCATGTTGCGGTACTTTGCATTCAGTGTGTTGATATAGGTAGGCAAGAAACGGGAGGTGACTAAATCAGGAGCATCAGCTATATGAAGGGTAGGATCGATCTTGTGTAACTGTGTATCAATCTTGTCATACAATTGATCAATACGGTTTCTGAACCATGACACATGTTTTTTCTTGGGATGTGGATACTCCTTTTCACGTTCTTTTGGGGTGAGTGGATTGAGAAACTCCACTGGGAAAATAAATTGATTTTTCATGGTGCGTGTTGGTAAAGCAATCCATTTTTTAGAGGCCAAATGTTGCATTCGGAAAAAGGTGTGTTGATACATTTTCACGGCTTTCATCAACGCTCTCAGTTTAGGAAGAAGGATGCGAAGATTATGAAACAGACCTATATGCCCTCTGGGAATAGGAGGAGCCTTTGCATTGCGTTTGAGAGAGCTCACAAAGGTATCGGTCCTCATCCACACAGCACGTGTCGTATCATCACTCAGGGGTTGTATATCCTGATAAGTCACTGGGGGAGCCATGGTAACAGTGGCTATTTTCTGCAATTCGGAGAGGATCCCATAATCCATCGCAGACAATGTATAACTGGAAGCATGCTTTACATGAAAGGACAATCTGTTGGATGAATGAAACACTAACTTCCCCACACCAAACCATTCTAATTGTTTGAATAAATTGAGCACTGAGATTTCATTTCCCAACATCCTTTCAATCCCATGTTTGGCAAAATGACAGCGGTGTAAGGGAATCACACTGAACCAATAGTCATGAGCGGGATATTTCTTTACGTCACATTCCTTTCGATGAATGGAGAGTCGTGTATGGATCCGAACGACATCCGTCAACGATAAATGATAGACACATTTGTCCAATAAGAGTGAGGCCGCCAAATGAGGGGAAAACACAAGGACGTAATGAAAGGCGGAGAATTCCTTGATTTGAAACAGGGAAAATGGGACAATGTCAATCACATAGACATCTGCTTCCTCTATGCCATTGCCTCCATAATACAAGTAGGATGGATGTGTCGTGACAGTCATCATGCTGGAAATGGTGCGGCGTGTATATAATTCCAACGCTGTGATCATGGGGACTCGTTTCACTTCCTCATCGGATTCAAAAATGGTGTGACGACGGACCACATTGGTCCCTTCCATCGTATAATAAGGCAAATAGGCCTTCAAATCTTTCGTATCCACCATTTTCCCCACGGTAATATAACAATCTTCGGGAATCGTATCCACATTATTCACATACCCAAACTCTTTCAAGCCTACTTCCCATGTTTCTCCTTTAGGAATAAAAAGTGGATTTTCCAGTCGTGTAAAGAAATGATTGGCTTTATTGTCATACAAATGGGGTTGAGTATTGCTCAACAAGTACACATGTTGTTCCTCATGCAGTTCCTGCATGATTACAAATCAATAGCGGCGTACATTACCTAGAGGTTCTAAGTCTGTCACCCATGAGTTCATCGAGGCCGGATAACCTTGCCAGTGCACAAAATATTCTGGTCGTCCATTCCGACGTCGGGTCTTGAGCACTTTGTCCACTTGATAGACTTCTTCCTCCCGATGAATCACTTGTAATTCCTGAGCATAAAAGGATCCTTTGATCTCTTCTCCACTCAAGTCTTTGATCTTGTACATTTTGGTACCATGAGGGTTCTTGAGAATGTTGGAGACAATGAACTCTTCCGTCGACCAATTCGCTTCATACCCTCGTCCAAACGTTCCTTTATCACGTGAAATACGTACCCGTGCTCCCACAGGGATAGACTTTCCCGGGACTGCAACCTTTTTATAGTTTTGTCGGAGACGTTTCGCATTGTTTCGTTTCACTTCCTCGGTATTGGAGGCATTCACATCCATCGGGGTGAAACCTGTGGATGAATGGGTGCTGTGATTGTATGCATACATGACATCTGCGATATAATCCACCCAATTCTTGTCATTGGTGGCTGTAAAGATACGTTCCAATTTATTCTTGACCGTACGATTCAAGCGTTCGACATGAGCACATTTATAGGGACTGTAGATGGAAAACAATTCAATAGCGTGCTTGTCCAAGACGTCTTTTACCGGTCGGTTATAAAATTCACGACCTTGATCCGTTTGCAGTCGTTGCGGGGTGGGAATGGTTGCGAAAATGGCTTCTAAAACCCCCGACACTTCTTTGGCACTCTTGGTTTTGAGAGGGAATGCCCAGGCTTTGCGTGTAAAGATGTCCATCACCATGAGAATATACTTGTAGCCACGATTATGCTGTGCATACTTTTGATAATCGACAATATCCGCTTGAAATTGAATTTGCGGACCGCGTACACGATACGGGTGCAAGGGTTTAATACGATGCAATCGAGATTTGTGAAGGGTGTAGGTCGGTTGACGCATTAACCATTGTTTGACTTTTGTTTTTGAATAATGTGAAGCAGCAGCAAGTGCATTGACGCTTCCGTAGCCAGCGGGATGTTTGGGATTGTAATAAATCTTGTGCAACACCTCCTCCATCGACACAATCTGCTTGGTATTGACGTGGGGGTTGAAGATAGGCGGTATTCCCGTTGGAACAACAATTAAAGCTCGCCGTGATGGTGTACTGTGTCTCTGCGCTGTCGTCTGCGTTGCCTTGGCCGCAACAACGTCCAAAGATACGCGATAAGAATGAGGAGGCAATTGGCGCGGCTGCCGTTGCCATTACCTGAATGGTGAGCCATAGGATCCCAATTCAAGAACTCCTTTTTTACTTAAACGAGTATTGATGGATGATTTCAAGGGAGAACGCTTCGTCTTGGGAGAGGTGACAACCGAAGGTTTGACGACTTTCCCTTTCGATCGCTTGAGGACGGGTGGATCTGCGACGTGCGTGAGCGGAGGTTTTGCGGCGTGCGTGAGCGGAGGTTTTGTGGTGTGCGTGAGCGGAGGTTTTGTGGTGTGCGTGAGCGGAGGTTTTGCGGTGTGCGTGAGCAGAGGTTTTTCCATTCGCTTCCCATGATCATTGTCCAAATTGAAAAATTGGCGACGAAATTTATCGAACAAATACAACCGGGCGTTCCATGCAGCGATATCATTGGCGGAAGGACGGTGACGCACAATATCTCGTGCAATACGGTCAAGATGGGCTTGTTGAGGAGTCATCATCATGGTTCTCACCCTCTGATCTTCCGCTTGACGTTGCAACATGGTCGACATCAGTTGGGTACTGTCACCACCGCCGCCCATTTGCTGTCCGCCACCGGTGTGTTCATTCATGTCAGATTTGGGAACCACCACTAATTCACTAAAGTCCATTTTCGTTTTATTGGGTCTTTTGCTTAACTTAAACACAATCATCGGTGGATTAAATAAGTTGGTGCGAAATCGGTACTCAAACGGACAATTTGTAGTGAAATCAATAAAGAGGTAGGCATAATTCCCATACTTTTGAACCAATGTCGTTAAAATATCATGCACGACGCTCATATTGCCTTTTGGGAGCATTTTCCCCATGAATTGAGCCAATTGTTGTTGATTTCTCGGATTATTGAACGCGACCAAATAATGGACATTGCCATTACGCATACGTTGTTCTTTATCACCATACAAATACTGTGTGATTTGCACTGCGAAAAACCGTTTATGATGAGATCCTCTTAAAAATAAGCCCGTCACAGTTTCATTGTTTTGAGATTCCTGTTGTAAATCATCGAGAACAATTAAATCATTTTCTTGCAATTGATCAAAATCATCTTGGGTAGGGACACCCATTTTCAAGATCACCTCTTGTAACTCTTTATGAAATGGACTTTCTATCCCATAATACCACCAGACTTTACGAATGGGCTTTTTAAATAAAGTATGACGGTTCTTGATCATATTCGCCACAAACGTGGACTTTCCCGATTTACTAGGACCCGAGACAATCATGGATGAGTCATTCTCTAAACGGAAATCCATCTTGTCAAATCATAAAAGTCAGACATATATTCCATGCATCATGTATTAAACATAACTTAAAATTGTTTCCAAAACATAGAATCATTTCCAGAATAAAGAAGAGGTGGAATAAAACGTCCACGTGTACATGTCTTAAAGAGTGAGTTTTCAAGAGCAGTCACCATTTCACTCATCAATGTCCTTTCCATGTCATGGGTAAGAGGATTCATATTGTACCGTGCAAATGCTTCCTTCAACATGTTGGGAAAGGCGCGACGATGGATTTCGTAGGCACTACGCACAATGAAATAATGTTCAATATAGTTCAACACAGACCACTTCTCATTGACACACTGTCCTGCTTTGTACCATGAGGATGACACATACCACTGACTCTCCTGTTTGTGTTCCACCATATCCTTGAACATTTCGAGGAATCGATTGATCCATTTCTCGGCTTGTATTTGATCACCGTCAAAGATATGCAGCGCGTGTGACTCTTCCCGGATGCGAATGTACACACCGAGTGCTTGCGCCTTGGCATAATCCGTCCGCATCGTCCTCCAATCCTCCTCTTCCGTGGGTTGAGCACTCCACCTCTGAGAAAGCATGTTTGTCATCTCATCCTCCTTTTGTTTCATAAGTGCAATACTGTCCTCTAATTGGGAGAGATGATCGAGATCATCATTTATAAAGTGTTTGAGTTCCTCCCAATCAATATCCTGTTTAGATTGCACCATGTGTATCAGATCAAATAAACCACTGGAGGGAATGTGTGCCTTCTTTATATCGAGTGTCAGCTTTGTCTTCTTCTTCTTCTTCTTTTCCCCCACCGCTGTGCTCTGACCTTCCTCCACCTGTTTGATACGGACTTGGATTTGATCCACAGTAAAACACAGTTTCAGAGTCTTTGTCTGTGGATTATAGTATATGCCTGTGGCGCGGAAGATGGTATTTGCTTGAAGGAAGGTATTCGCCTTGAGATTGGCAAGAAGATGTCCAATAGTGGCCAAACTAACCTTCTTGTTCTTTCCATTCTCCTTCATCAGGAAGATGGGCGTGTCCTGCTTCAGCTTCATAAAGACACTGTCGTAGGCCGATTTCTTGTGTACATAACCGAGACAGGAGATAAAGTTGTAGGCAGATTCGGGTTGGACTTGTTTGTAGAGGGATTGTATCGCATCTTCCAACGTCTCCAGATCGCGTGAGACGGCTTGAGAAATGGTGAAGAGGGAGGTGAGTTGATCGGAACCGTACCCAGTGTTATTGTACGTTTGTGCACGCCATCCATAAAATCCCGTGGCAAACACGAGTTTTGAAATGTCTCGTCGTGATTGCCAATCCATCGCATCCATTGTCACATTCTCTCCGCGAATGGGATAATATCCAGTGTTATTCCATTTCTTGCCCAATACCAGACGTGTGATGGGCAGAGGCTCCAACTGTGGTTGTGCCTTGGTAAGGTAGTTCTTCTCGGCTTTCCCATTCGTATGGAAATAGGGCTCCGTCGCTTCAACAAAGACTGGCTTCGATGTCGGTGTATCTGACGAATACGTGACTTTCACCTTCTTCGCGAGAGGAGCTTCCAACGTGTTCGTACGTTTACCCATGACTGAATGAAAATGACTGAAATGGCTCAGTTTATATAGAGTTGAGCGTGGGAAAATTTCTTCTCATTGGTTGACGCCCACGCCTACAAGTGCTCTGATTGGTGCTCCGTCAAATTCACGATGAATCATTCATTTTTGGTGGTGTACGGGGCTTGTCCCTTTTTGTAGGTCAAATTCACGAGATAACGCTTGATTTCATGGGAATTTGCTGAGTCATTTTACGATAACATCGGTCGATTTGGTGTGGAAAAGGACCTCAGAATTCTCGATAAATCACCTGATTTTACGAGGATTTGTAACAGAGTGTGTTCTTCAAAGTCACAGTGAATCGATTGATATCATGGGAAAATAACACATCAAATCCGTAGTATTTTTAACGATGTCATGGGAAAATCATCCTTTAAATCTTCGGTATATCGTTTGATTTCATAGGAATTTTACTGTGTGAACGTGTCTTATTCACACTCTTCGATAAATCGTTCGATTTCATGGGAATTTCATTGTGCGGTTTGGTGGGGTTGAGTATAGGCGTTTTGGACACATCATAATTGACGACTTCCACATCGAGTAAGGGTTTTCCACTCTCTTTACGTTTTTTGATATCTTTCATCATTTTTCGACCAGATAAGAGGGTAACCAAAATGAATATGACGAGTGTAAAGAATTGTGATAGGGTTTCTTTGAATGAACCAATGAGTGAACATTTTAAATCTCCTCCGTTGGCTGTTGAAAGTGTGTTCACTATGGATTGAACATTGTCCATGATGATAGTGTTGATGACGTGGGTATGGTTTACTTAGTGTTTGGAGCCGATCGATGCATGTAAGGCTTGTTTGAAAGCTGCTGGATTATCGTGATATGCCATGGCATAGGCTTGTGCGAAGGGGATTTGTTTCTTGTTAAATTTCCGTTTTTGGCCCAAGTATTTGCGAGTTTGAGGGGGTGGTTTCACAAATTTGCGGAGAATGCCTTTGTAAGATTGAATAAATTCGTGCTGTAAAGGTGTTAATTTCCCTGGATTCTCTCGCATTCTGCTCATGAGTGCTTGCATATCCTTGACATATTCCTCAGGCAATTGATCGAGATGACGGTTAATTTTCTTTTTCGAGCATCCTATCCCTGAACTTAGGGATTTCAGTACATTGGTAAAGTCCTGACGTCGACTTGAACATGATTCACACTGACACGTCATTCTTGTCTATCATCCTCTATCCCACATAACTTAGTTTACATGGCGTTCACCAAATTCATGTAGCGTGCGTGGACGTCTGCATTTTGGTTGGTTAAGTGGGCAATAAACTCTTCCTTTTGAGTCAGCAAGTCACGCATGCTTTCCAATGTCTCATCCAAATAGTCTCCATTGCCATCTGTACGATTGGGTTCATGAATGTGTTGATTAAATGCCTCTTCCAACACGTGCAAGATGCGTTTGCGAGCATTTAAATGACGTTCATGGAGACGAATAGAATCGTTCAACAGTTGAACAATGGCGCTGTTTTTCAAATTGTTCAGTTGAATAATGTATTCGTGGGAGTTGTCAATGACAGGTGAATTGACTGGGTAAAACATTCTTTCCTCCACGGGGTGTGCGTCCATGGGTTGTTGAGAGGTTCCTACCCCCACTGAGTGTTGTTGTTGAGGGGTTCCTACCCCCACCGAGTGTTGTTGGCGAGGTTCGCTTGATTCTTGTACCTCTGGATTTCCCACTGTGTTCGACATGGCTTGGACATAACTGTTGTGATCATTGACAGGACCTGGGTAGTTATCAAATGTCACATGACTTAGTGTAGGTTGAATATTCTCTAACGATAGAGGACTCATATCAATCTCATTCGCAGCCATGGCTAACACATCGGGCGGCAATCGATTCCATTCTTCTTGTATTTGATGGACCGTATGGGTGGGATCCGGGGGAGCATCCACTCTGGCTCGATCGTCAACCATACTTTTCACGACAGCTTGTAGCATAGCGTGAGCAGGATCAGGTGTTGCTAAGGCGCGATGATCCGCTGGAGAGGGTCGAATGAGTGCTTCTAGACTATCGTCTGCATCCAAATCTGTATTCATAGGTTGAGGGGGTCGCAAGGAGGTTGCACGACGTGCGGTGGGTGATAATTGACGATCTTGTCCTGTCAACGTAGAGGACACCTTCAAAGAGGGTCTCGGAACATGCTGTTGAATAATATACTTGAGTTTGCTCACATTTTCTCCCTCCATTCGCTCGTTTAAAATATGGGTATGTTGCCGCGCAAATTGTTGAGCTGTCTTCCTATCCACCGTTCCATCGAGGGTTTCCCCGCATAGACATGCATAGATGAACTCTTCACTTGCTTTGATCTCTTCTTTTGATTTATATTTTAGATGGTGTGAATTATAAATATGCCTTCTCAGACGATCTTTTTGATAAGGGCATTTACAGATAGGACATAGGGTTATTCTCAATTTTCGCAACGTCAGGGTCTCTTCACTTTCACGCGCTCCTCCCTTCATGGTTGATTTTTGTTGTGTGTTCCTGTGCATGCTTAAATACATTTGTTGGCCATTGAAACAAAATACTGAAATGAGCACAGATACGATTCAATGTCTCTTTGATATAAATAAGACTTGCTGCTGAAATCACACGTTTATGATACAGCTCTTGTACATAGGTCAAATGTTTTTCATTCATAAACTTCCATAGTGTGTCCTCATACAAAACGTCATCCTCAAAAATAGCCATGAGTAAATACACACGTCCCACGATGGAATAGCGGTCATTCAGTACCAATTGATTCAAATAGACGGTGGACGTGTCGGTAAACTCTTCTAATGTGGGGATATCATTGCCTCGGATGCGTTCATCGAACCAAAAATCAATAAGAATCTTCATCCGCGCTTGGTGCGAAGGAGTGGTCGAACTGTCTGTGGGCGTGATGTCCATCTTCCACGCGATCGTCTTTTTCGAAGATGTCTTGTCCGAATAGGGCGATGTCGTCTTTTTCGATAATAGGGTAGGAGTAACATGATCTTATTTGAGAGAGCGTGAGGATCCATAACTTAAATAGTCACTCATCGCGGTGAGTATGCGTACAATCTCTCTCAGAAGAAAAAGGAGTACCAGTAGCATGTTTTTCCAAATCTATCAACCCCAATAGCAGAATGCTTATAATATGGAAAAGCAACATGATTCATAAAACGACATTCTTTATTCATACTTAGTCTGCGTCGCTTACATATTCTTCTTCTTCTGATGTCCATCCAACAGAGAAATATTCAAAATTAAACGTTATACAATAGACACCAAGAATCTCTTTGTTATCACTGTCCATAAATTCATAGTCCCATACGTTCTTTAGTGAGGCTAAATAGTCATCCATTTCTTCGACGTCACTTTCATAATACCGTTCACTGGCACCCATCAATGGTGGAGAACCATTTCTTTTGTATTCATAAATCGTGAATGTATCCATGGAGAGTTCACATTCAGGCTTCACTTTGATCTTCTCCTTCACATAGGGAATCACTTTCTCCAACATCGCGTGCGGTTGACATGTCGTTTTCGGGTAAATAATGAGCTGATTTGGATAGGTGTACACGTGAAAGTCTTCCATCATGTATGTGTCTTGATCGTTTCTCTATTTTTACCTAGTTTTCCAATCGATAGGTGCTCCGATATAGAATGGGGCACACCCAATGCTCTGTTCTGTGCTCTGAGCATGGAATGGGGCACGTCTAATGCTCGGAGCAGGGGATGGGACATTTGCAACACTATAAAGCCAAGTCGAAAATGTTCCGCCTTCATAACACTCGTGAACATACAAGAAGATGGTTGATCTCAGCCGACTACCAAGACCAAGCACACTACCTTTATCGCCAGCCAGCCCATTACCTTCGATCAGTGATGACGATTTTCCTACGGATCTCCCATCCCACTGGGGCTCTATTCCCGATCTGGACGGACCATATTCCCTCCCGCCAACACCACCCACCATCGATGGACCGTTTCACATCCCACCAACCCCTGAACTTTCTACGTCTAGTTTCGACGATCTCGGACCACCGAGTATGAGCGATGGTCAGGTGGAGGCCTATTTGACAGATGAGAAGGAGAATACCCCACCGAATGCAGCTGGCTATCCCGAACTGGATCTTAATCGTCATCCATTTCGCCGTCCACTGACTAATTTGAGTAGTCGGTATAACGTTAGAACTGAATTGCAAAACTTGGATGAAGCGGTTGCATTTTGGGACGACGTAGACTTTGTTGACGATTGGGTGTTTTAACTTGTGTATCTTTCTTCTTCTACTTCATATTTTGATACATGTATTCAATAAACATACATGGTAAGCTATGACTATTTTATTCAAGGGTGAACTGGGTTATAGGACATATCATGATAGAAGTTAAAATGAATGTTAAAGATTGAATTTAAGATTGGAAATCGATCATAAAATTTTACACGTTAGCATTATTTTAATGTTGAAAATGATTCATACAATTGAGAGTATTCCCAAGTCAATGATTATCAAAAATAACAGGTCATTGGAATAACATTTTATTATAGAGTTGTACTTTCTTGAGTTATTTCACAACATGCATTATTCTTGCACAAGGTACGATGTTCGGCATAGTCACTTAAGCTACAATAATGAACAATATAGGACTTGTGGAGTTGTCCATTGTCCACCGTGGTTGATTCATGCATCACAGTGATGGGGTCAACCTTGGTCCAGGCCCATGCAGCTTCACAGGAATCATAATTTAAATACAGTGTATGCACATAAAGTCGATAGTGTAGTTCAAAGCAATAATGAAGGAGAATCTCAACCACATCTGACAGCGCACAGTGGTACCCATACTGTACTTTGGCAGCTTGCGTTTCTGTGAGTGCTTTCCCTCGGCGTAAATGTAACAGGGCTCGACGGTACGCTTCTTTCCCTTCATACTGGGAATGATTCATCCAGTGACATCCGCGACGCATATGTTCCTTGTAACCAAGTCTATACACTTCACTATCCCGCATACATGAGGTGAATATATTCCAATGAGAGTCAATGCGTTGAGACCATTCGGGGAGAGAAATACTATCCATGGTCACTTTTTCCAAGAGTTTTATGCTTTTCAACCAAGTTCTTTCCATCTCCGATAATCCATTCCCTACAATCAGTTCCGCGTCTCCATACTCGCGTGTCATTTCATGGACCCAGCAATTAAAACGGTGAATAATCACATTCTCTTCTGCACCACATTTCCCAATCACACGTGGGTTGAGACCATGAATAAATTGAGTCGCAAAAACATCACACCCCGATGACTCATGTTTGATAAAGTCATGGAAGCGCGATGTAATGGTCACATATCCAGTCGGTTTATCGTCTCTGGGCGTATAATGACACCAAATGGCAGCGACTTCCTGCATGGGATCTCCTTCCGTATCAAATACGATGAAATTGCGCACCGGCTTCTTCTGCTCCACCCACCATTGTTGTACTTTAGGATGATCAAATGTAATGGTATAAGAACCTTGCATGAGCTCGCCCAAGTGCTGAATCCGACGCATCGTGAAATGAATCTCGTCTTGTGTGTCTCGACTTATATACCCGTCCCTAGGGTGGTGTACAACATGATTGGTTTAGCGATGATGACGTCTCCTTCGACGTTTTCCTCCTCCTGATATTTTATTCGCTAAAGCACTTACGCCTGCGGCACCGGCTGCACCCGCTGCTCCCAACGCTGCAGCTTTCCCTGCGGCAATAAGTGCAGGGACGAGGGGGAGTAAAAATGGGAGGATGCCTCCTCTTTGTTTACGACTCCCGCGGTAGATTCCACCCTTTTGTCTTCGACTTCCACGGTAAATACCCCCTTTCTGACCTCCGCCTTTTTGACGACGGCTTCCGCGATAAATACCTCCACGTTGCATGATTGCTGTGTTAGGATAGATGACTCTACTTAGTTCTTACGCTTCCCAATCAGAACTTAGTCACAACAATAGGAGAATGATCACTACATTTATTCATCATCCAAATCTACATTATACGTGAACCAATTCAATTGGTTCTTAAAAACAATGGGATTCAGAGGTCTCCCTCGTTTCTTACTAAAGTCAAATGAATATTTGCGTGGGTCCCGATTTCTATTCTCTGGTCGAAGCGAGGCTTGGGGGACACTGTTCACTTCCTTGGGTGGATTCGGTTGACTCTCATATATCCGTTTCAACTTTTCGCGCTGATTTTTCCATATTTTCTTGGCCATATGCTCCTTATGCAGCGAGATAAATTGACGGACCTTCTCTTCCTCCACGTCACGGTGCAGCATCTCACCACAGACACACATATAGACAAAGTTGTCGATTGCCTCATTCGTCTTGCTCCACGACGGATTCCATCCACACACCTCCTTATGTTTTTTGCAAACATGTTCCCATAAGAAAAATGCTTGGTACATGTTATGACACCAGGGACAGCGTGCCAACTTCACTTTTGACAAGTCGTACAGATATGAATTCGTACTCTCCGGCTCCACTGGGCGATTCGGGTCCAAGGGTTCGGTGGGCATATACATGCTCAAATAGGGACATAAATGTTCATTCCATTCGTTCTCCTCCTCCTGAATCTTCTCATCACAGTACCTGCACCGACCCACACATGGATGTTTATGGTAAGCTTCCATATTATAGTCTTGTTTGCAAAGCAGGCAGGTGAACTCACTCTCCTTGTCGCCCCAATAACCTCTATCCAGTGAGCACTGATGATCGGTAGTCCACCATTTCCCACAACGATCGCAATACTCCTTCCCTATCTCCTTGCGTCCATGACGGATGCATTGTGAAAACAGTCGGAAGCGTTTATTGCAAAACTCGCACTCATAATAGGGTTGAGGGCGGGGACGGACTGTGGTTCGCCTCTTCTTTGTTGGTGGCTCCATTATATCGTGGTTCAGATCATGTATCTTACGTAAACAATGAACCAAACCCAATGTCAATCTGCATACACAAGATTCCTCCAAAATAATGACACTCCAGTTGAGAACGTAACTTCTTCTGCAACGAATCGATCAGTTCTTCCACGTCCCAATCGTCACCAATGTTCAAATAGCGATAGGACACGTCCAGTGCACCTTTGGGGAACTTTGCAGATGTTCGAATATCAAACAAGAAGCGTGGTCCATACAGTATTACATTCAGCAACTGAATACGAAGCTCTGCAATAATCTTCTCTAACGACACACTCTTCTCCTTTGTCGGAATAATATACAGTGTATTACAGTCTCGTTCCACAATAAAGTCTTTCGATGAATAAGGTGTATAGGATATCTCCTCTTTGGGATGACGTGTCGCAGCCAGAGAGCGTAACGTTGCTGTTGTCGGCATAGGATGAGAATGAATTTCTCTGACAGCGCCTTTCCTTATATACCCTGCGGTGACTCATCACACGTGCTCGGCGCCGCGTGCTCCGATTGATGCTCCGTGCTCAACCCCCAAGTGCGCCGATGCGTGCTCCGTGCTCTGATGCGTGGGCGTGTGCTCTGATTCCTGTCTTCTTCGCTACTGATGCGTGGGCGTGTGCTCCGATAAAAGAGCAGGGCATGTACTTAAGTGCAATGCTGGAAAAAGGGGCTAGAATTGGCTACTACTATCGGGGAAAGGATGGGTTTATTGTTCGAATCGACATTGATCATCAGTATTGCGCGTAATCCAAAATCAAGTTCTGTGCGTCAGAAAACAACAGTGCACTTCTCATATTGATGAATATTGTAAGCTTGAAATTTTTATAATAAATTTTCGATTTTATGATAAATGCATAATTTTTATAATAAAAGTATCCATGGATAAGACGCACCTGGGTTTTTAGGTCAACTTCTTAAGAAAAAAATGCGTCCTATACGCGGTATTTACGGTATTCACTGAGGACAAATCGGCTGCCTCCAAAAGTCAAACATACAGAGATATGGAAATTTTCAGTCATTGATCTGACTGACTGTCTTAGATTGTCGCAGCTTGTGCTATGTATTCGTCGCTAAAATTGATCCCCTCATGACCAAATCCTGGTTACGCCCCTGTTGCGTGTGACTCAATTCCAATTATTCGAGAAGTTATGCACGTGACACGATCACATAGTTTTCCTAACCACAGTATACTAGGAGATAAAGAGTTGTTATGACTTTTCCTGATGACAATTTTGTAATGACATCTTTTAATTCAAGTCCTCAATCAAGAACTCAACCTAGTAGTTCAAGAATCATTTCTAAATCCCTTCGGTGGTTACTAAAAGGAGAGCAGTACGATTATACAAACTATGAGTCAAATATTCTAAAATGATATAAAACTATGGGACACTTGAGGTATGTTTTGGGAAGACCAATCATTCCTATGTTTTGATTGAAATATACATTTTCATTTCGTGACATTATTTCAATCTATACTTTCCTATAGATCATCGTCACACAAGTGAATCATAATTAAGTTAAACAAACAATTCTAGCACGTAAACGAAGCAACATAATGGATTACCAATGACAAGTAGTCAAAAGTCAAAAATGTTTCGATATTTTTGAGTTGGAAAGAGATAGGAATTTTTTAGATGTTAATTTTTATTATAAGTTATGATGTACAAAATTTTTTGATTACCATCCAGTAATCATCTTCAGGTACAAAATACTAGGGTTAGTAGAAGTCAAAAATGTTTATTTCCAAGAACATTGGAAAGCAGGAACATGTACGCTCACATAACATGTGCAAAAACATACATTGATGGCAGAAAACAGCGTGCGGTCGGTATTGTTGGAAATAACATATTCTGAACAGGAAGGAGAGGAGAATTCACAATAGCAAATTTCCAGATTTCATACTTGTTGGTTAGTGATTTCTTTAGTCATCGTTCTGAAGTCGTTTACTTTTTTTGAGAAGCCTCGCGATGGATTTTAGCAGTTTTGGAGTTAAATATCAAGGCAAAGTCTATACATAGGAGCGAAGGGAATAACATGGAACAATTTTACAGTTTACTGGTTGTAGAGCATAACCTCGAATATGAAACATGTGTCTTGGCACATTTTAAACTTTCAAAAAATTCTGTTAGGCCTCCTTACACATAACTTGCCGATAAAGGCTTAATGTGCTAATCATAGAACTTAGGCGCTATTCAGCTGACGTGTGCGGTTGTGTGATTTTTCTCTCGTTTGCAATTTCTGATCTGTCAGTGTTTCAATTGCTTGCAAGCGCCAAAGACCATGAAATATTCAAGGACGAAAAACTTTCCTATCTCTGCATGCTAAACCCCTTCAAACAACTAGTTTGTCCTCAACGAAGACATCGGACAATTTCTATAAATTAGAGGATGGGAGCTACCATAGATATTCTTGTACTTATCATATATATCTTTGGTTCCCGAATTTCTCAGGAGTTTTACGGTCTGTATATCTTCCACTGTCTTTGACAGGCGATGTTTCTGGGAATTTTTGCTGCACAGACGTCTCATCGCATGCAATCTAATGGTTTTATCCTTTTTCAAGTACTTGCGTTGCTTTTTGGTATTTTGGTAACTTCCTGATTTGGCTTGTGATCCCAGTTCATTTCTGACGTCGTGCTGCCACAGTTTGGATTTTTCCTCGCTTCCCTTGGTCATTGTGCTCTATTAATAACAATCATAGCTAGTGTCATCGCATTGCTTGTGATTCCGCTTCGAATACGTTTGCTTATCTCAGGTATCCAGCGATCAGTGTCATCCAACGCGTCATCATCAGGGGCTGCATTAATAAAGATAGCGCTAGCCTAGCAGCAACTTCCGTATTAATAAAGGTAGCAAAAGGGTAGCGCTAGGCTAGCCCTACGTCTGAAAGCTAGCGCTAGGCTGTCGTGTTAATAAAGATGGTAACTATCCTAGTGCTAGCCAAGCACAACCCTAGCGCTATGTCCAAAATCAGGGAAATTCCCTAGCAAGATCGAGACCTTGCTAGGGATGATGCTAGATTGAATATTTAAGCGCAATATTGAAGGATATATAATGTGATGTTTACAGCATAGTAATGTTGAGCGCATTGGCTTCAAGATGGTGTATGATTTTTCTAATTTGAATATACATATCGAATCATAAACTGCAATTTATAAAAGTTATTCCATAACTGAACAAATTTTGCTCTAAAATGGAATTTAAGCGACACATTCTATTTATACATTATACTTTTTCACTAGACGTCCTGCTAAATGGATAGTCATTTTCAACATTTATACAACCAATATTCCTATTTATGAATTTCACTTAATCACGACAAAATAGCAGAGTTGGAAGTGGGTCAACGAAACTTGACACATGACCCACCTGACCCACGGCATGTGTGACCCACGACGCACCTGACCCACCACATTTTTGACCCACCTGACCCACATGTTGCAGGGCAATGCTGCTAAATGATGTGAGTGCAATTTTCTTTTCTGGTATCATCTTTAGTTGTATTTTCATTCAAGATTCTAGTTCTATCTAGGTAGAGACCTAGGGATTCCAATCCCGGTCCATTTTCTCCAATCCCGGGATCCCGGAGTTCTGATAGTGTCTCTATTATAAACAAGCATGCCGACACGTAAAAGGGGCAGCATGGGCAAGGATAAAAAAAGGGCATTTTGCATATGCACACCTATATACAGGAAATTGGACTATTTTATACGCCTTTATTTATTTAAATTATATAACCATAGGCCAGGAAGCACTTACTAGTTTCCCTGCCGCGCGGATTTCCATACTAGGCGTGGTGTAGAACGTTGTGGATCGAGCTTGATTTCATTACATCGGAGCATGATAATCATCGCTTTGCAATAACAATTAGCTGCGGTAGGAATAGTTCCGTCCATAGGTTATTAGTCCATAGTATTGCATGTTCGCATCGGTATCGGCACCTTTATTTGTATCTCAAGCATGGGAACTTTTATTTGAAAATTTTGACTTTATATGTGATTTTTGAATTACTTTTCTTCTGCTTAAATGAATACGGAGTTCAAATGATCTTATATAGAGGTTTCTTTTAACAAATGCATAAACATAGTGCCATGATTTAACAATATTATAAGTAGGTTATATTCCGATGAAATAACGTGTGAAAATATGAGGCTTATAGAATAAGGAGAAGTTAAAAATATGACAATGTGATATAACCGAAATCGAATCATATATTGTAGGTTCTATATACACTTTTACATACAGTGACTTAAACTTGATATTCTTAATGTGTACTTAACTGTAAGGTTATTATTATTCACGACACCGGTATCTAGCTTTGATACGGAAAATATTCGAAAATAAAATATTTGATCAAATCATTATGATCTATTTATGTACAAAATATCAAACAATATAATCTAAACCTCTGTGATAACTCTAATGATATAAACAAGAAAAACAAGAGCCAGATCAGAAATGTCCAAAGTATGAGAGTCTCTTTTCATTGAAGTTGATGAATTCATCAGCAACGGTGTGGATATGAACATCGTCCATGTAATCCTTATGCAATACTGCAAACAAGATATTGTTAAGGTGGTTTGGTCCAGTCTTGGCTCTGGTCCATGTTTTCAGGCGTCGCATTGCGCTGAAACTTCTTTCCGCTGTCGCTGAGCTCATGAGTACTGTGCAATAATATTTCAGCAAGTCGTGGGTAATTTTGCAAGCTTTTTTCGTCATTGGCATTGCGTTAAATATATCACAAATTGTTGATATCTTTGTAACCGTCTTTATTCTTGGTTTGATCTGTTCATTTCTCATTTTGAGGAGGACTGGCAAACCCTTTAGTTCTTCTTCAAATTATGCTTTGCGAGATTGTTGAAGCTTCATTACTCTGGACACAATTGGAAATATTTTGTCAAATGATTCCTTCTCGAGTTTGCCATTTACAGAGTCTATCAGGGCTATTTCAATATCTTCTAATATTTTCAAATCATTTTGGGAGAATCTTCTCTGCATTGCTCCGTCGATCAAATTGATCAAATCAAAATATTTCTGGGAAAAAGAATGGAACGTTGTATCCGGTGTATCAATATCAGGCAGGTCTGTCATTTCGGACAATATTTCTGGCAGTTTTATTTTTCTCTTTTCCTTTCTCTCCATGATGCTATCTGTCATTTCGTCCCCTAATTCTGCTTGTAGATTTTCTGCATGACTCCATATCTTACTAGCTTCGTCACTGCAGCACATTTCTTTGAATCGTTGCTTCGCAAGGTTGATGACGAAATTCGCTTCTTGAGCACTAACATCAGATCTTTGCGTAGTCCTGGAAATATTCTCCGTTATACAGATCACGTCGTATGAGCACTTAATGCTAGCGATCAAAAAGGTGTCCCTCAATTGATTCACTATTCCTTTCGACTTTTCGCGAGTCTCCCAACTGTATGACATTACTTATTTTGTAAATGTGACCGCAGACTCGCCCACGCCTTGTGAAAAGTCAGCATTGTTTCTATTTGCCCATCCTCTATAAATTGCACAGGGGCAAATTGCACCTGTCAAAATGTAAGACACAGTAGAATAACTTGGCCGCCGCGCAAAAAGGCAACATAGAAACACGTGCCCACCTTGTACTCGTAAAAAAGGCAACATATGTACATTAATAACCTATGCCGACCATGTAAAAAGGCAAAACCGATCAATTTGCTCACCCTACAAAACAGCAATCATGTTGATCAACTTGCCCACTCTGTCAACCAAAAGGCGACACATATAAACTTGTCCATTCTGTCTAAAGGAAACATCCAAATTGAAGTCACTTACAGCGTACTTGAAAAAAGGGCAATATACGAGCGTAATATAGGTAATTAAACAAATTTGCCCATCCCGTGAAAAGGCAATTTGCCCCTCCTGTAAAAAGGCAGCATTGCCCACCCTGCCCACCCTGTGAAAAGGGCAGCATGGGCTTTGCCTACCCTGCCCACCCCGTGCCGGCATGCTTGATTATAAATGCTTCCGGGTCTATTATTGGACGCATGATATATTATATCATATATTATAAATTCAATACCTATACATGAATTGAATTGTCAATTGCTTCATGTTAAGCTTTGTTAAAGCAACGATTTATGCCGATTTAAAACTTATATATTGTCTATATCGGTGGTTCCCAAACTTCTTCGCCCCACGACCACTTTTACGTTGTAGATCGCTGGCGACCCCCTTCATCTTTAATAAGTATGATTACGAACGATGTCCGTCATCCAGAGAACCGGCGATTGATATTTCGTTATACTAAGTTTGCTACTCGCAATATTCAAGCGTTAGATGTCAACAGATGTTTAGCGATTATTTGTGTAGTTATTCTTCATATCGTCAATTATAATTTCATGTGCAGTACCGGTATATCTATTCTTAATAGCCTACTCATATCTTAAAATAATTTATTTATTAATTATAATTGTAAGTTATAGGTAAGTTGCCTTTCATGACTTTGAGATCATCAAATCGCTGTCTTTCCCGGTTTCATTGTCACATTAATAGAAGTTCGAAACATCTGATAATGAAAAAACAAATGCTTTTTTTCATTCATTAACGTCTATGCGCACGTTAGAGAGACCTCGTGCGGACTTCCTTAAATCTGCTATCTCGTACGTTGACTGCATGTTGACTGTAACGTGACGCCTGAGAAAGAGAAATCCATTCATCTGCATGGCAGAAAATGTATGAAACATACAGCGAGCTTCATTTTCATGTGACGTGGTGGGAGAATAAGGCATGCACACACACGAATTGGACACACACTTAATCATTGATATGTTAGATATAGCCTTGAAGTTGCATGTTGAAAAGATGCATCACAATTTACACAAAAATAGCATTATTATGTCATTATGTTGTTACTAGTCACAAGCCTGAAATTCTTAATTTCAACCCCGGGATCCCGGGATTGCAGTCCCTATAGAGGTCTCGTATTATCAAAATTGTTGCCAAGATTTGTTATAAAGATTCAAGTGTATCAGATCACTTGTCACATGATAAATAGACATGTCAAAATCATCTTATAATCAAAGTTCATGCACCAAAAATGCCTAAGATTCTAATTATCTAATGTTTCTTGTTATAATTCTTGACTATCCTTTATAGTGCTACCTTTTTAACTCGTAGAGAGATGTGTAGTTAAGCTGAGGGCCCTACAGACTAAATTTCAAATTTTACATTTCTTGATCAAATGAAGTTAAAAAATGAGATTGCAGTAGGCCTAAATCATTTATTCATGCATTTATGTTGGATACTACATGTGCGAAAATTATCCCAGAAAAATCGTCAAACTAAAATTTTGTTGCTTCTGATGGCAATCGATTCAAATTTCATTAACTTCCACTAATTAAAGCAGATTTAAGTAGAAAGTTGTATAATTGATGTAAGAATGACATTCATTGAAAAGCAAAAGGAGTAAGCATGTGTAATGCGTGAATAGAAAATTGCACGATGACAAGATTATAATTCATGAATTAGCTTACAATGTACATAAAGATGAACTGATATACTTGAGTGGCGCTACATGTACGAGTACGTTGTGATGACAATCACTAGTGACATCATGTAAATATTCCTATTTTTATTGATACCAGATCAAATATCAAAACGAAACTTTTATTGATACGAAGTGTCAAGAAATATCTCCTCACACAGCTCTGCCGTAATAAGTCTTTGTGAAAGGGATAAGTCTATATCAATGACCGCCGTATGAATTACCGTATTTCAGATTATCATGTATCAAATGAGCAATGAGATTCGTGGAACATGTATGATGCAAAGATAGATTGAACGGCTAAATACTTTAGATATGAAGAATATATATTATCAAGATATTTTGATCAATTACAAATTTCGAAAATATTTAGGCTGTGACCAATCTTTACGAGAGATTTACCATTCTTATCTCTACCAGAGGATATTTTCTAGGAAAGACCAACAAAATCAAACGAAACAAAGAAAACGAAGGTCAGCTGGCACTGCAAGAAAATTTTCAAGATGAATAAAACCTCTGAATACCTGACTTCTTCAGTAGCTGCATCTCTGAAATCAAGGTCAGACATCATTGGGTATCGTCAGACATAGAATCGAGCACACACAATTGTACTCAAACAACTTCTCTCCATCAACCAACATCTCTCAGTAGACAGCAGCAATTGTTTTCGAGCCTTTAATATGTGTGAATTCCGCCCGCTTTCGAAACTGTATGAGGCTTGTGAAAGTCAACAGTGTTGCACATTTTGACTGTGTGCATCCATCAACCCTTTCAGTGACACTGACTCAATCATTTTTTATGAATGATAAGAATACGAATAAATGAAGTTTATTGTATTTGAGATTGTCAAATATATCATGGGTCAAACTGGTTGGAAGTGGGTCAACGATGTCTGACCCACGACCCACCTGACCCACGCTTTATGTGATCCACGAACCACCTGACCCACCAACTTTTCGGAAAAACATGACTCACGACCCATGTGACCCACGAGATGTTGTGACCCACCTGACCCATGACCCACGACCCACTTCCAACTCTGCAAAATAGATTATCATTGATACTAATTGCTTGCGTGTGAAGTAATGCAACGATGCTAATATTCCGTGATTTTCATAGTTTTCAAATTTACTGAATCGTGGGTTTGCTATTTTAAGTCTCAAGTGCATTTTTAAATACCGATACAAACTCATTTCAAACTGCTTGACATTCATAATCGCTGATAAATTTGTATGATAATGAAATTGTGATGAAATAGTGTGCTTAAAATAGTTAAGTAATCGAATTGTAATTTTTATCTGAGTAGCCTGATAAGAATCAAGATGTATTGGCAATAAATTGATAAACATTTTTCTTTCCAGAAAGCTTTGGAAAGTAATTCAGAAATAATTCAGAGTAATAGAAGAAATTTGGAAAGTAAGAAGAAAAATTCCCAATCAATACATCTGACACTGCCAATGATTTGATCAAAAAAGTTCATAGGAATTACAATAATGCATCATACTTTATTTATATGTAGCAACTTGTTCACAATGTAATAAGTCAGACGATTCGAGGGATCTATTTTCTGATATTTCATTCTCAGATTTTAACGTATGCTTTGAATTCTTAATTAGAGAGCAATCATGGTATGAGAGGATCCCACTACGCTTAACTGTTAATTGTTAAGAATTACATTCCAGCACCTACCAAAATAATGAAACTGAGACCACACATTGAGTTGGACTGTCATTGCTCCATCGTGTGCGGTAGGATGGGCGTCATATTGTGTCACTTCCTTGGCAACATATTATTAGAAATGTATTCTACACTTTCTTCACTTTCAAATTTAGCTAATTATTATGTTACGGTACTTATGGGTTCAACCGTCGCAAATTTTCAGATACAAGCATTTGAGCATATTTTCTACCCACGTATAAAAAAATATGCAAATCCGACAAGTACTTTTTGAATTAGAGACAATAGCGTGAAGTGTAGCGATGTCAGCTGCTTGATCTGACTTTGTCTGTTCGATGCATTGCTGTTACTCGTGAGTGCATTGTTCTCTTTCCGTCTCCGTCTCATCCATTGCTATTTGAAATCTTCCCACGCCCACTACCCCACCACACTTTTCTTAAGTTAAGCATATTAATCAAAGTAAGTATATAAGTGAAGTATATAACACTTTGATATTAATGGAAAGGATGTGGTCTGGGTCATTGTCACTTCAAGAGTTGTCGCGACATGACTTTGTTGACCTAGTGCTATCTGCTCAGACGATAAGGTCATGCAGAAGTCAGATCAAGCTGCTGACATCGCTACACTTTACGTCATCGTCTCTAATTAAAAAAAGACTTGTCAGGTTTGCATAAAATTCTGCATGTGGGTAGAAAATGTACTGAAATACGTGTCTCCGAAGTTTTGCGATGATTGATTCATTTCTACGGATTGTAGACAAACTTGAAAACGTGGGGGGAGATAACCCATAAAACATGTTACATAAACCATGTTACATTAAAGATCGAGAGATAATGCCGATTGGAATGAGCCCCATTTTATGCATCGAAAGATTCAACCGTTATTCATAAGCAAGGTTTCACATATTTGATGTTTTATCTTCTCTGAATGATAAGTGTCAACAGTCGGGCGGGAATGACAGTAATCGCTCTGATTTCTCTGACAAGCGACAACCAGCCTTGATTGCTAACGCCGAACGCGAGCGCATGAACAAATTTTCTCTCGAATTGTCAGATTTCTATAATTAGAATTTTCACTACTGTCTGGCCTGCTAATAATCCAGCAAAATATAGGGATTGTTTAAAAATTTCGTTTAGTTAATAAACGCTTTAAATTCGCTAATACGGTAATCATAATTGGGAGTTCAATGCAGGTGCGGAGATGTCAAGCGGCTAAAATTCTTTGATTTATCTTTTCAACCGCAAATGGTTCACTGCTGAAATTCGTGCTACATTTCAGTTGTTTACGTTACATTTGTGTAGCACGCTAAACGCTGCAAGCTGAAGACGTAATCATATTCATTTGCTGTGAAGAATGTAGGGGAGATTGTGTACCAAAGTGCATCAGCCAGTTCGACGTGGTAAAGACCGAATTCGGACTTCTTCTTCCAGTTGAGTAATTCTCTAATCAAACATGACTTTCAACGGAAAAATCAAGATTCATCTCAAAATATTTTATTCGGTAGGTCTTGAAATACATTAATTGTAGTCGAAAGTAAAGTTTTGAGTCTCCATTGTTTATTTTTTCTAAATTTTAGCTACCCGATCTGACTAGATGACTAGTGAACTATTCCCGCTTGTCCTGGTTTGTTGCTGTTGGATAGCCACGAAAGTCATAAAGTCATTTAAGCATTGAGGTGATTGACATGGCTAGAAAATGTGGTCTCATTATTTTGACATTCCCTCCACATTGTAGCCATTGCATGCAGCCATTGGACGTCTGCGTCTATGGTCCATTTAAGAAGTTCTATGCGAGTGAGCGCAACAATCAAATGCTTACTCATCCAGGAAAACCCACCCGCTGGGAAAAGTTCTCACTATTCGCTGGCTTTTAGTGAGCGAGCAAGCGATGTCTTAGCTAGCGATAATGCAGTTTGCGAATAGATGGCTATTGGCAAGCCGAATTTTGCTTACTTTGTGTCGCTGGCCAATAGATAGGTGTTGGCAAAGCGAAATTTGCCAGGTTCTTGTTAATGATTAATAGATGGCTATTGGTAAAGCCAATGTTGCTAACTTTTATCAACAGCCATAGCCTGCATTCTTTTGTGTAAACACATTCTGTTGTTTGAAGTCGCATAGATGGTTGGAGCAAAATGCAAATAGTGTACGTTAGCGCTAAGCTTTTAATCGAAAAATGCAGATTCATTTTAGTTATTCTCATTAATTCTTGATGTCATCAAAGAGTTAATGAGAGTGTGCTTCCGCCGTATTCTATAGCCTTATCATTTTAATTGTAGTGAAACATATAGAAATTCCGTTTAATATGTCGTCATTTGTCCTTCAGAAATCCATTATTGATGGTCTAATCCAGTATTGAAAACCAAAGTAGACAGCTATTCAACTACAATAATCAAGCATTGTAACTGAGCTGAAATGTCGAATAATGAAGTGAACCAGTGTGTCGAATAATGAAAATACGTTCATATGAGTGACTTTTTTCTGCTTAAAAGCCAATGCAGATGACAGTGATTCACAATACTTTGATGATTTTATGTTTCAATCAAGTTTTTTAAATTATGTAAAATAAATTGCTACCAAACATGCATCGGACAGCAGACTTGCATTGCAACTTGGTCACCGAGCAATTAGTTGTTTCACTTGTTTGTCGACCATCCCAACAGATGATTGTTTTTCTTCCTCCGCACGCCTCCCGTCTAATCAGACAGTCACTGTGTGACGTCAACTGGCATTATTCACACACCGAGCGCAGCGCAGCGCAGGGTGTAACAGTATAGCCTACATCGATTCCCTGTCGTTATGACAATGCCGCTACAACCCGACAATGCTGTCTGCTAAGAGGCTAGACTTCCTGCGCTCATTCGAACAATTGCCTGCCCGACATCGTGTCAATTATTAAGTGCGCATCAAGTTGTGAGATCTCTGGTGTCGTGCCTTGTACGCGGCTTGGTCAACTGTGATTCTGATAAACCACTTCGAGCGTATAGGATCAAGGCTGCGCAAATCAATTATTGTATATCAATTTAATTCCCTTCCTCATGACTGCGGAAAAAGACCACTGTTGAAGCCATGTAAAAATGGGTGAGTCGTTTCACTTGAATGTCACATTATGAAACCCGTTTTAGTTTTAGAAAAATAGGTTATTTTCCTATTGTAGTGACTAGCGTAATACATACCTTTGCTGTAGACCATGAATCTCTGCAACTTAAGCTCAATAACGAGATATGCATTTTGTTCTATCTATGAACCAATATGGATAACATGAAGTAAGTGAAACGTTTAAAACCTGTTATTAATGCCAGCATGTTGAAACTTCGACGGATCGGGCTTTGACATTATCTAAAAGAATTTCAATCTTAATGCAATCTCCTCAATAAAATTATGAGCACCTTAATCATCTTGCATTGATTTTGATTACATGAAATCAGATGGACAACTACCAATCGAATTAAACCATCATGCTTATAATTTATATCATTGAAATTTTCCTCCGTTGATCTTTAGACTGATTTCAGTTAATGGAGAAAATTATAATGTTGCGAAAATCTTGAAGTTATCGAATTTTTCGTAAAACGACAAATGCTCCAACGGTAGAATTCTTTTTGTAGGATTATTCATACTAAAAACCTTTTACTCTAAAATGTGTAAAATTTGTAGAAATGAATTATTTTTTGTTCATTTTGTAACAATGGCTAAATAAGAGTGTTAATTTGCTTTCAGCTTTTGCTATATGATATCAGATTGCACAAATTTCACATTGACGTTTAGGCTGTGCCTTAACGGTTTTTTTAAAGGCTCTGGTATAAAAATGTTATCGTACATTTCAGACCGCAATTGCTGCCCAACAAAATCAAATATGGGCGCGGCTCTACCAAACCAGTTCAATGATCATCGACGGGAAAGAGAAATTGGCGACCATTTTTGCAGAGGTGAGTTCTAAATTTCTGATATGAATACAATTTTTATGTGATTTCTCAATTTGTCACTGCCTCCGAATGTTTTGAGTTCAGCAGCATTAAGTCATTCTGCTGTTAGTCCCTGGAGCGTTTCGTGGCAAGATGACAGTGATCAACAGTAGATTATTATTATACGTGTGGCCTAAATATTGCATAAAATTAATCAGTGAAAACGGTAAGCAATGCGAATGTTCATTTATGAATTATAATTTTGCATGTAAATAAACAGGCTCCATTATTTTGCATTTTAGATACGAACCGCTGGTCTACAGGAACTTATGCTGAAAATACAACTAATTGTAACCAAACCAGCTCATTGAGTCTTCATGGCATGGAAGAAACCTTGAACTTCTGCAAGCCTACAATTGTTTAGCAAAGCTGAGTCTCACATTTTTTGTCACTGTCTCCGAATGTTATGGTTTTGACAGTTCTACATCCACTACTGTTGATCCATGAGCATTTCGCGGCAGTATGACGTTGAGCAGTGTGAGGATTACATGCAGAGAAATTAAAGCGATGATTATCAGAAAGGACAACGTTCCTGTATTCTATATAGAAACTCCACTTCATATATCACACTGAAAGTTCATGCAATATATTTGATACATTTAAAGTTTCATTCACCACATCACCCCTTTGTTCAGGAAGATTCACAGTTATACAAAATTTGGGGGTATGACGAATATTGAGAACACGGTGAACACCTCAAGAAGCCACTATGAGATGTCAACGTCATAGTCACTCAGGTAAGCTGGAGGTCTCCGCATGCGTGATGATTCTGGTCGTCGCGGCCCTGAGTTCGCTGCAGGAATCATCCTGTATAGACCCTCCGGAGGTCCTCGCACGCGAGATGATTCGGTTTGCCACGATCCCGAGTCCACCGCAGAAGCTTCATTTGATCTCGATCCGGGAATCGGCGAGACACGAGCTGTCGACACTCTCATGCGACGGTTGCCCGTCTCCACATCGACCAAATGAGAGTCGACTTGTCGTATCACAGTGGCCTCAGTGCCTGACAATTCAAGCTTGCCCGATGAAGGGCTTTTCATAAGAACAGATGAGCCTACAGGGAAGTTCCTATCTTCATACCTACGAGTCACTTGACCCCGATTGTGAGCTATATTTTCTGCAGCTTGAGTAAAGTGATCAAGGGAGAGGTATCTATCGCTAAGAGGGGGCAATGACAGGTCTTTCACACGGAAAGCTAAGAACAATTCTGAAGGTGTGAACCCCGTGGTGCTGTGTCTATCATTACGCAAGGCCATCAGAGCTGTTGGTAGGACCTTAGACCATTGGTCTCTAGGGAGATTCAATTCCGCCAGTAAAGCCTTTATTTTCTGTTGGAGTGTCCCGTTGAACCTCTCACAGATGCCGTTAGAGGAAGGACGATAAGCTGAGGTTGATAACTTTTTAACACCGAAGTTTGAAAGATATTCCTGAAATTCATGACTTTGAAACTGTGTGCCACGGTCAGACAAGATACTATCCGGAAACCCACATCGACTGAAAAAATCTCGGAAGCATGTAATCAGGGTCTTGGTGCCTAGGTCCCTAACAGGGTAAACTTCTGGAAAGCGGGAGAATGCATCGATAATAACCAGTAAGTATCTGTTTTCGTTGCTACAGGGCAGTGGTCCAATATAATCAGTGGCAATGAGTTGCATTGGTGCATCCAACAAATATGGTTT
The DNA here is from genome assembly GCA_907163375.1 of Prostheceraeus crozeri. Lineage (NCBI taxonomy): Eukaryota > Metazoa > Platyhelminthes > Polycladida > Euryleptidae > Prostheceraeus > Prostheceraeus crozeri. Next base: position 316,245 of record CAJQUW010008708.1, read on the forward strand.
CAAATGTGGGTTCACGTAACGTGGCTTTACTAGAGAGCATACTCTACACCGGGAAATGAAGTTAGCAACATCTTTCCTCAAGTTAGGCCAAAAGAAGGTCTGCCGTATTTTCTCAGACATGGTGCTACCCTGGTGTTCGTAATGAGCTGAGGTGAGTATTTTGTTTCTCAAAGATGCTGGGATGAAAACTTGATCCTCATAATAAATCATGCCTGACCGAATACTCAGCTTTTTGTGCAGACTCCAAATTTCATTCGAGATGCCGGACGGGCGGTCACTTTGTTTCTTCTCGACAAATCTGAAAATTTTGCGCAATTCATTATCATTCTTCTGGTGTCGAACTATTTCCTCGTCCATAGTGCGTATTACCATGTCCTCATCAACGTCAGCCAGAGCATACATTCGAGACAGCGAATCGGCTACGACATTGTCCGTACCTTTGGTATATCTGACCTCAAAATCAAAATCTCCCAAACTTATCCTCCATCGACTGACCTTAGTGGAAACTTGGTTAGCTTCAAAAAGGTACTTCAAAGGTTGATGATCACTCATGACTGTGAATTTTCTACCCAGGAGGAGAGAACGCAATTTTTTCATAGACCATATAATTGCAAAAGATTCTTTATCAATAGTACTCCATCGACTTTCTACATCGGTTAGTTTCTTTGACACAAAGGCAACAGGCTGGTGGGCTGAATTAGTCAAACAAGCTCCAACGCAGTCTGTAGAAGCATCCGTGAACAGCATGAGTTTCTCTTCGGGCGATGGTAAAACTAAGATAGAACTCACAAGGCCATCTTTTAGCGATACAAAGGACCGCTCGGCAGTTTCATCCCAACTCAAGCTTCCCGACTTTGTCATATCATACAAGCATTTTGCTGTATCCGCATATTGTGGTATGTAAGTGCGAAAGTAATTCATCATGCCAAGAAAACGTTCGAGCTGACGGACAGAAGTAGGCTTTGGAAACCGAAGAATGGGTTCAATTCTCTCTGGATCCGGCATGATCTTACCATCACTAACCTTGTGTCCTAAAAATGAGACACTGGACTGATAAAAATGGCACTTCTGCATATTCAACGACAGTTTGTACTCACGAATTTTCGACAAGACAGTCCTGAGAATGCAATCATGCTCTTCCCGATTAGGCGCATGAATCAGCAGATCATCCAAATAGATCGCAACTCCTGTAATTCCACTGAAAATTTGTCTCATCACTCGGCTACATAATCCAACCGCATTCTTGAGGCCAAAAGGGCATCGACGGAACTCATAAAGTGCACCACATGCATAAAAAGCCGTTTTGTCATAATCGATTTCTGACAGAGGCAACTGATAGTAAAATTGTGAAAAATCAAGAACGCTGAATACCTTGGACCCATGTAATCCCTGTATCAAATCCTATGAATTCGGAACTGGAAAGGCATCCGCTTTTGTTGCACGGTTGAGGGGTCTGTAATCTATCGCCATGCGGAATCCCCCATTTCTTTTTGGTACAATCACAGGAGCATGTCTCCACTCCGATCTGGATTCCTGTATAACACCCTGGCTAAGTAACTGGTCAATTTGTTCTTTACAAATCTTCTCGTCTCGGGGACTCAATTTGCGTACTTTAGCTTGATGAGGTACAGTGTTTTCATGCAACTCTATTATTGAGACAGATGGAAGAGTGCAGCGTGAGCTTTCCAAATCACGATCAAAAACGTCAGGGAACTCAGATGGAACGTCCGTAGGCCTGCTGGAAACAAATGATGTCGGAAGGTTTGAATCAGAGCTGTTCAGTGTGCAAACAATATCATCTGTTGCTCTATCATTGAGCTGAATCGATCGAAATTGGTTCAAAAAATCCATACCTAATATACACGTCTCTTTCAATCGTGGAGCAACGAAAAACGACGCTTCATAGGTTTTGTCACCAATCATGAAAGGGCCAGAAATCCGCTGTCTGAATTCAATGGGATCGCCAGTAGTAAGTAAAGGTCCATAATAAACACAGCGCCCCCCCTCTGGAACGGCAGAGTGTCGTGGTCGGCCGCCGTGGTGCTTCGGGTCTGACTCCCCCCCTGGAACGACAGAGGTTGTAGTCTGTCGTGGTGTGCCGGCCAGGTGGGTCCACGTTCACAAAATGTTCGCTGACTCCCCCCCCCTCTGCAACGACAGAGTGTGAGACTCGGGTGAGTTGGTCCGACCGCCTGGTTGACGTGGGCGACCGTCCAGGTTGACGTGGGCGACCGTCTAGGTTGACGTGGGCGACCGTCTAGGTTGTCGTGGATGGTGAAATGGCTGCCAGATTCGGATTCAGCGTGAAATTCTGCATCGGTATGGTGAATTTGAACGCCATCGGAGAGAAAAAATTTTCGCTGACGTCCCCCCCCCCCCTCTGAACAGCTCGCTTCGATTTTGGCTTCCAGTGGACGGATTTTGTCGTGCCATAGCTCGTTTGAAAGCTAAGAGTGAGACAAATTCACTGAAAGAATCGGCTTGTTCCTATCTGTCTACGTTTAGATGTGAGACGCCATTTAAGATTTTGGGACATTGGCGAAAAACGACAGAGTTAGAATTTGGGACGTTTTGGGCTATAGCTTCAAAACGAAGCATCGGATTGGAAAACGGATTTCAGATTTGGAATCAGCGTGAAATTCTCTATCTGTATGGTGAGTTTCAAGTCAATCGGAGAGAAAAATTTTCGCTGACGTCCCCCCCTCTGGACAGCTCGCTTCGATTTTGGCTTCTAGTGGACGGATTTTGTCGTGCCATAGCTCGTTTGAAAGCTAAGAGTGAGACAAATTCACTGAAAGAATCGGCTTGTTCCTATCTGTCTTCGTTTAGATGTGAGACGCCATTTAAGATTTTGGGAGATTGGCGAAAAACGACAGAGTTAGAATTTGGGACGTTTTGGGCTGTAGCTTCAAAACGAAGCATCGGATGGGAAAACGGAGGCCAGATTCGGATTTAGCGTCAAATTCTACATGGAAATGGTATATTTCCAGCTCAATCGGAGCACTAGAACCGGAGATAGACGGGATTTTTAGTGTTTGGATGATGGGTATTACGTCATCAGCTGATCGCCACACACTATATAAGCTGGGAACCGACAGAGACTTGTCATTCAGACGAGAGATTGCCAACGGTAAGTCGTCTCTCTGAGCTCCGATGATAGCTTCGGACATTCCAAATCCCGAGTTTCTGTAAGAAACCGACTTAGAAAATTTCATTGCTGATATCAGCTAAGGCGTCAGACTTAGAGGTTCGCCAGGAGATGGCCTTCGTCTCCAGGCCATAAAAGACTCCAAAACTTTAAAGGCTTGTAACTTTGCTTCTACAAGTCCGTTTGACTTGATTCAAAAAAGGTTCGGTCGCTATTGACCTGCCCTAAGTGACAGACTACTTATAAAATTTCATACGTAGTGCTAAAAGGTTGAAAAATTTAAATTCACTAGTTTTGGAGGTTTTCTGGGGTTTTCGACCCTGCTGAAGTCAATGAAAGCATTTTTAATGATGTCTGAGCCAGTCTTCTCATGCTATAAGCGGCTTTTCACTGAAAGCGAGCAAGACACGGAGAGTTTTGCTGTAATATTCCACTGACAGGGTGTTCCTTCGGGACGGCGGACGATGCCGTAGTGATAAGTGTGGCAAGGGAATGTGTCATATTTGAGACCGTAACCGCTGGGACAACTCATGTCTCATGTTGGGCATTTGACACAGCTCTCAACGTAGCACTTTGAACGCCAATCGGTTGAGTCTTAGCTATCTTGTCATGGGTGGCCTCTAAACATCTCCATTGCAAAACGCTGGTGAATCAAGCTCTCTACGGCTTGCTATCAAGCTGATCAAAGCAATAACTTGGGATGTTTCCTCAAGGTTTTCAAGTATGTTGAGTTCAAATCTGCTATCAGATTTCAAATTTAACTAAGTCTAAGGCAGCTTTGAGGGGTTAGATCCCAGCTACTGTTCACTACCTTTGACTCGGCGTTGCTGTTACCACTTCGGGGCAGTGACAATGATGTCTTAAGCTGAAAATAGCGGGTATCGGGGAAGATCTCTCACTTCCCTAGTGATCAGTACAAGGCCTTCGGGCTGTCGACGGGATCGAGTGCCACTCACTACACTCAAATCTATCATTCCTCACTAAGTGTAAATTACTGACTATACATTTGTCCTGCTATCAGGTTGTTTTGACTTGCTATCTAGTTGAATATTCTCTTGCTATCAAGAGATTCACTTCTGCTCATAAAGCACATCATCGCTGTAATACCTCCTTTGCTCGAGCGTTCCTTCGGGACGGCGGGTACTGCCGTAGAGGGATTGTGTTGCACGGGTTGTTCGTCGTTTGTTAGACCGAAACCTCTGAGCTGTTGCTCATGTTGGGCGTTCGACTTCATACTCAACGTGACGCTTTCTCTCACCAGGTCAGAGTACTTCAGCCATTCGACAAGGGTTAGTCTTTATGATATGGAGTAGAGTGAAATGTAAATCATTAGATGTCCCTTCAATGATTGCTCCCATGATAAACGTTGATGAGACAAATGAAATGATTCTCATCTTCCCTTTTCAGTGATTGAAATCTACTAACACACTACCGTATAATCGTCCACTATGGGGCAAGACATGATAGAGCCTCCACGCGGTTTGCCCTGGGCAGTCTTTAGACTGGCGAATACTATCATTAAGTTGAATCTGCTATCAGTCAACTTGAACGTTGCGTCGCGTTAGAGGGTATATAAACCACTGCCTCTCATTTCATTTCATTTCAATCATGCAGACGCCGAACAGTCAAGTCAGCTCTCCTCGCGGACCGCAGTTAAGGCCGCGAAATTTATTTGAGGAGTTTGTCAGGCTAGAGGAGCAAGACAGAGTCCACAATAATCTTGCTCGGATTGGCAATCCGATGACAGCAACTGTTGTCAATCCAACGGAATGGCGCTGCATTCCACTTTTTAGCCATGTACCAATTAGTGTGGAAGTCGACACTGCTACCAAAGAGAGAGTCAAAGACTCTCTCAGCAGAATTGGTAGGATGTAAGATGACGTTACTCCCGAGAACAAACCACCGGCTCTCTTAAGGGCCACCATGGGGCAAGACATGATAGAACCTCCTCGCGGTTTGCCCTGGGCAGTCTTCGGACTGGCGAATACTATCATTAAGTTGAATCTGCTATCAGTCAACTTGAACGTTGCAAATGAAGTTCGGTGTAATACTTCCTTTCGACGGGCGTTCCTGTAAAGGGCGGCGGTGAAACCCGTAGCTATGTATACCGCAAGGGACATTCGGCAATGGTCAATCTTGTTAAACCTCTCTGCGTCATGTTTGCAAGTGATTGCCTCTGTCTCAACGTAGTATGCATTCGCGCCAGGGCGACATTTAGCCAACTGTCGAAGGTTGCCTAAAACTATCCATTGCATACATTATGAGAACCATGAGTTCTACCTGTCTCTATCAATGAGATGAATTGATGAATGGAATGAAATGGGAGGACACTCACGCGCCACACGCAACATAACACACTTCTCTCTTCCGTAGTCTAACAAGCTCTTTACACATGGATCGCAGTCGATTGCTATCCCTGTATCATGTAAGCTATCTAAATTTTATTTAACACTATTTCATCTACCATCATCAGCCATATGAAGTGTCATAAGATTTACAAGTTAGACTAAGCGTGCTACTATTTCCAAATGAATAAAGTATACATGGTTAAATCATCCACTTAAGCCCATCCGTAGTCTAACAAGCTCTTTACACATGGATCGCAGTCAATTGCTATCCCTGTATCATGTAAGCTATCTAAATTTTATTTAACACTATTTCATCGACCATCATCAGCCATATGAAGTGTCATAAGATTTACAAGTTAGACTAAGCGTGCTACTATTTCCAAATGAAATATATAGTTTCAACAGTTTACAGATTGAAAATAAAGTTTCAATAGTGTGTGCGTTAGAAATAAAGCTTTATCTGTTTGTATGTTAGAAACAAAATAAAGTTTACAAGATAAAAAGTAAAGTTTCACCACTTTACAAGTTAAAAAATAAAGTTTCAATAGTGTATGCGTTAGAAATAAAGGTGTAACTGTTTGTAAAAATAAGATCGCAAGATTTACTAGTTTACAAGTTAGACTAAGTGTAAATTAAAAATAAAATTATAACTGTTTCAAGAGTTTACAAGTTAGAAATTAAGTTTCAATGGTGTATACGTTAGAAATAAAGTTTTAGCTGTTTGTATATCAAAATAAAGTTTCAAGAGTTTACAAGTTAGAAATAAAGTTTCAATAGTGTATGCGTTAGAAATAAAGTCTTAGCTGTTTGTATATCAAATAAAGTTTCAAGAGTTTACAAGTTAGAAATAAAGTTTCAATAGTGTATATGTTAGAAATAAAGGTGTAACTGTTTGTAAAATAAGATCGCAAGATTTACTAGTTTACAAGTTAGACTAAGTGTAAATTAAAAATAAATTATAACTGTTCACGAGTTAAAGCGTTGATGCAACGATGAACAATTAATAAGCTGAAAAGTTTTAGATTCACTTTAACATTATCATATGTTTACAGATAGAAATGTATCACAGCAAAGCTACTTCATGAGTTAGTTTGCCAGGAGTGTATCATCTCAAACTTTTACTCCGACTGTGGAACATTGATTTCCATGATGAAGATTTAAATAGTTAGATTCGATGACGAACAAGATTTACTAGTTTACAAGTTGGACAAAGTGTTCTACTATTTGTAAATGAAAGATATCATTTCAACAGTTTACCAGTTAGAAATAAAGTTTCAACAGTCTACAAGTTAAAAATAAAATTATAACTGTTTCAAGAGTTTACAAGTTAGAAATTAAGTTTCAATGGTGTATACGTTAGAAATAAAGTTTTAGCTGTTTGTATATCAAAATAAAGTTTCAAGAGTTTACAAGTTAGAAATAAAATGAAGGTTCACCAGTTTACAAGTTAAGAATAAAGTTCTATCTGTTTGTATGTTAGAAATAGAATGAAGTTTCACCAGTTGGCAAGTTAAGAATGACGTTTTATCTGTTTCTATGATAGAAATAAAACAAAGTTTCAACCATTTACAAGTTAAAAATAAAGTTTCAATAGTTTACAAGTTAAGAATAAAGTTTCAATAGTGTGTATGTTAAGAATAAAGTTTTATCTGTTTGTATGTTAGAAATAGAATGAAGTTTCACTAGTTGGCAAGTTAAGAATAAAGTTCTATCTGTTTCTATGATAGAAATAAAACAAATTTTCAACCATTTACAAGTTAGAAATAAAGTTTCACCAGTGTACAAGTTAGAAATAAAGTTTCAATAGTGTATATGTTAGAAATAAAGCTTTATCTGTTTGCATGTTAGAAACAAAATAAAGTTTCAAACAGTTTAAAAGATAAAAACTAAAGTTTCAATAATGTGTACGTTAGAAATAAAGTTTTAGCTGTTTGTATATGAAAAACTAAGTTTCAAGAGTTTACAAGTTAAAAAATAAAGTTTCAATGGTGTATACGTTAGAAATAAAGTTTTAGCTGTTTGTATATCAAAATAAAGTTTCAAGAGTTTACAAGTTAGAAATAAAGTTTCAACACTGTGTATGTTAGAAATAGAGTTTTATCTGTTTGTAAAAATATGATTGCAGGATTTAATAGTTTGCAAGTTAGACTAAGCGTTCTACTATTTGTAAGTGAAAGATATAGTTTCAACAGTTTACAGATTAAAAATAAAGTTTCAACAGTGTGTATGTTGGAAATAAAGTTTAAGCTGTTTGTGTGTTAGAAATAGAATAAAGTTTCAACAGTTTATAGATTAAAAGTAAAGTTTCAACAGTGTGTACATTAGAAATAAAGTTTTATCGATTTGTAAAATGAGATTGTAGGATTTACTAGTTTGCAAGCTAGACTAAGCATTCTACTATTTGTAAATGAAAGATATAGTTTCAACAGTTTACAGATTGAAAATAAAGTTTCAATAGTGTGTGCGTTAGAAATAAAGCTTTATCTGTTTGTATGTTAGAAACAAAATAAAGTTTACAAGATAAAAAGTAAAGTTTCACCACTTTACAAGTTAAAAAATAAAGTTTCAATAGTGTATGCGTTAGAAATAAAGGTGTAACTGTTTGTAAAAATAAGATCGCAAGATTTACTAGTTTACAAGTTAGACTAAGTGTAAATTAAAAATAAAATTATAACTGTTTCAAGAGTTTACAAGTTAGAAATTAAGTTTCAATGGTGTATACGTTAGAAATAAAGTTTTAGCTGTTTGTATATCAAAATAAAGTTTCAAGAGTTTACAAGTTAGAAATACAGTTTCAATAGTGTATGCGTTAGAAATAAAGTCTTAGCTGTTTGTATATCAAATAAAGTTTCAAGAGTTTACAAGTTAGAAATAAAGTTTTAATAGTGTATATGTTAGAAATAAAGGTGTAACTGTTTGTAAAATAAGATCGCAAGATTTACTAGTTTACAAGTTAGACTAAGTGTAAATTAAAAATAAATTATAACTGTTCACGAGTTAAAGCGTTGATGCAACGATGAACAATTAATAAGCTGAAAAGTTTTAGATTCACTTTAACATTATCATATGTTTACAGATAGAAATGTATCACAGCAAAGCTACTTCATGAGTTAGTTTGCCAGGAGTGTATCATCTCAAACTTTTACTCCGACTGTGGAACATTGATTTCCATGATGAAGATTTAAATAGTTAGATTCGATGACGAACAAGATTTACTAGTTTACAAGTTGGACAAAGTGTTCTACTATTTGTAAATGAAAGATATCATTTCAACAGTTTACCAGTTAGAAATAAAGTTTCAACAGTCTACAAGTTAAAAATAAAATTATAACTGTTTCAAGAGTTTACAAGTTAGAAATTAAGTTTCAATGGTGTATACGTTAGAAATAAAGTTTTAGCTGTTTGTATATCAAAATAAAGTTTCAAGAGTTTACAAGTTAGAAATAAAATGAAGGTTCACCAGTTTACAAGTTAAGAATAAAGTTCTATCTGTTTGTATGTTAGAAATAGAATGAAGTTTCACCAGTTGGCAAGTTAAGAATAAAGTTCTATCTGTTTGTATGTTAGAAATAGAATGAAGCTTCACCAGTTGGCAAGTTAAGAATGACGTTTTATCTGTTTCTATGATAGAAATAAAACAAAGTTTCAACCGTTTACAAGTTAAAAATAAAGTTTCAATAGTTTACAAGTTAAGAATAAAGTTTCAATAGTGTGTATGTTAAGAATAAAGTTTTATCTGTTTGTATGTTAGAAATAGAATGAAGTTTCACTAGTTGGCAAGTTAAGAATAAAGTTCTATCTGTTTCTATGATAGAAATAAAACAAATTTTCAACCGTTTACAAGTTAGAAATAAAGTTTCACCAGTGTACAAGTTAGAAATAAAGTTTCAATAGTGTATATGTTAGAAATAAAGCTTTATCTGTTTGCATGTTAGAAACAAAATAAAGTTTCAACAGTTTAAAAGATAAAAACTAAAGTTTCAATAATGTGTACGTTAGAAATAAAGTTTTAGCTGTTTGTATATGAAAAACTAAGTTTCAAGAGTTTACAAGTTAAAAAATAAAGTTTCAATGGTGTATACGTTAGAAATAAAGTTTTAGCTGTTTGTATATCAAAATAAAGTTTCAAGAGTTTACAAGTTAGAAATAAAGTTTCAACACTGTGTATGTTAGAAATAGAGTTTTATCTGTTTGTAAAAATATGATTGCAGGATTTAATAGTTTGCAAGTTAGACTAAGCGTTCTACTATTTGTAAGTGAAAGATATAGTTTCAACAGTTTACAGATTAAAAATAAAGTTTCAACAGTGTGTATGTTGGAAATAAAGTTTAAGCTGTTTGTGTGTTAGAAATAGAATAAAGTTTCAACAGTTTATAGATTAAAAATAAAGTTTCAACAGTGTGTACATTAGAAATAAAGTTTTAGCTGTTTGTATGTTAAAAATAAAGTTTCAACAGTGTGTATGTTAGAAATAGAGTTTTATCGATTTGTAAAATGAGATTGTAGGATTTACTAGTTTGCAAGTTAGACTAAGCATTCTACTATTTGTAAATGAAAGATATAGTTTCAACAGTTTACAGATTGAAAATAAAGTTTCAATAGTGTGTGCGTTAGAAATAAAGCTTTATCTGTTTGTATGTTAGAAACAAAATAAAGTTTACAAGATAAAAAGTAAAGTTTCACCACTTTACAAGTTAAAAAATAAAGTTTCAATAGTGTATGCGTTAGAAATAAAGGTGTAACTGTTTGTAAAAATAAGATCGCAAGATTTACTAGTTTACAAGTTAGACTAAGTGTAAATTAAAAATAAAATTATAACTGTTTCAAGAGTTTACAAGTTAGAAATTAAGTTTCAATGGTGTATACGTTAGAAATAAAGTTTTAGCTGTTTGTATATCAAAATAAAGTTTCAAGAGTTTACAAGTTAGAAATACAGTTTCAATAGTGTATGCGTTAGAAATAAAGTCTTAGCTGTTTGTATATCAAATAAAGTTTCAAGAGTTTACAAGTTAGAAATAAAGTTTCAATAGTGTATATGTTAGAAATAAAGGTGTAACTGTTTGTAAAATAAGATCGCAAGATTTACTAGTTTACAAGTTAGACTAAGTGTAAATTAAAAATAAATTATAACTGTTCACGAGTTAAAGCGTTGATGCAACGATGAACAATTAATAAGCTGAAAAGTTTTAGATTCACTTTAACATTATCATATGTTTACAGATAGAAATGTATCACAGCAAAGCTACTTCATGAGTTAGTTTGCCAGGAGTGTATCATCTCAAACTTTTACTCCGACTGTGGAACATTGATTTCCATGATGAAGATTTAAATAGTTAGATTCGATGACGAACAAGATTTACTAGTTTACAAGTTGGACAAAGTGTTCTACTATTTTGTAAATGAAAGATATCATTTCAACAGTTTACCAGTTAGAAATAAAGTTTCAACAGTCTACAAGTTAAAAATAAAATTATAACTGTTTCAAGAGTTTACAAGTTAGAAATTAAGTTTCAATGGTGTATACGTTAGAAATAAAGTTTTAGCTGTTTGTATATCAAAATAAAGTTTCAAGGGTTTACAAGTTAGAAATAAAATGAAGGTTCACCAGTTTACAAGTTAAGAATAAAGTTCTATCTGTTTGTATGTTAGAAATAGAATGAAGTTTCACCAGTTGGCAAGTTAAGAATGACGTTTTATCTGTTTCTATGATAGAAATAAAACAAAGTTTCAACCGTTTACAAGTTAAAAATAAAGTTTCAATAGTTTACAAGTTAAGAATAAAGTTTCAATAGTGTGTATGTTAAGAATAAAGTTTTATCTGTTTGTATGTTAGAAATAGAATGAAGTTTCACCAGTTGGCAAGTTAAGAATAAAGTTCTATCTGTTTCTATGATAGAAATAAAACAAATTTTCAACCGTTTACAAGTTAGAAATAAAGTTTCACCAGTGTACAAGTTAGAAATAAAGTTTCAATAGTGTATATGTTAGAAATAAAGCTTTATCTGCTTGCATGTTAGAAACAAAATAAAGTTTTTAACAGTTTACAAGTTAAAAATAAAGTTTCAATAATGTGTACGTTAGAAATAAAGTTTTAGCTGTTTGTATATGAAAAACTAAGTTTCAAGAGTTTACAAGTTAAAAAATAAAGTTTCAATGGTGTATACGTTAGAAATAAAGTTTTAGCTGTTTGTATATCAAAATAAAGTTTCAAGAGTTTACAAGTTAGAAATAAAGTTTCAACACTGTGTATGTTAGAAATAGAGTTTTATCTGTTTGTAAAAATATGATTGCAGGATTTAATAGTTTGCAAGTTAGACTAAGTGTAAATTAAAATAAATTATAACTGTTCACGTGTTAAAGCGTTGATGCAACGATGAACAATTAATAAGCTGAAAAGTTTTAGATTCACTTTAACATTATCATATGTTTACAGATAGAAATGTATTACAGCAAAGCTACTTCATGAGTTAGTTTGCCAGGAGTGTATCATCTCAAACTTTTACTCCGACTGTGGAACATTGATTTCCATGATGAAGATTTAAATAGTTAGATTCGATGGCGAACAAGATTTACTAGTTTACAAGTTGGACAAAGTGTTCTACTATTTGTAAATGAAAGATATCATTTCAACAGTTTACCAGTTAGAAATAAAGTTTCAACAGTCTACAAGTTAAAAATAAAATTATAACTGTTTCAAGAGTTTACAAGTTAGAAATTAATTTTTAATGGTGTATACGTTAGAAATAAAGTTTTAGCTGTTTGTATATCAAAATGAAGTTTCAAGAGTTTACAAGTTAGAAATAAAATGAAGGTTCACCAGTTTACAAGTTAAGAATACAAGTTCTATCTGCTTGTATGTTAGAAATAAAACAAAGTTTCAACCGTTATACAAGTTAAAAATAAAGTTTCAATAGTTTACAAGTTAAGAATAAAGTTTCAATAGTG
>CAJQUW010008710.1:0-130000 GCA_907163375.1 Prostheceraeus crozeri
GATGTGATGGAGATCACCAGCACCAAATTCCTCCATCAATTATGGAAATGGTACACCCCTAACTCCCAGCCACGAACTATGGCGGAGTGGGAGTACATCGACAAAGTGAGGCTCGCGGTAGAAGAACGATTGAAGCAAGTGAACTGTTTTTGAGATCTGTGTGAAGCCAGACTCTGGGACGATATTGACGTTGAAGACCTTTTGAAATACATGCCATAATAAATTTTTATTTCGTATTATCTTTGCTTTCATACTGACTTACTTGAATGGGGCTTCAGTGGATGATTTAACCATGTATACTTTTTCATTTGGAAATAGTAGCACGCTTAGTTTAACTTGTAAATCTTATAACATTTCATATGGGTGATGATGGTAGATGAAATAGTGTTAAATAAAATTAAGATAGCTTACACTTCTGATACAGGGATGGCAATCGACTGCGATCCATGTGTAAAGAGCTTGTTAGACTACGGAAGAGAGAAGTGTGTTATGTTGCGTGTGGCGCGTGAGTGTCCTCCCATTTCATTCCATTCATCAATTCGTCTCATTGATAGAGACAGGTAGAACTCATGGTTCTCATAACGTATGCAATGGATAGTTTATAAGGCAACCTTCGACAGCTGGCTAAATGTCGCCCTGGCGCGAATGCATACTACGTTGAGACAGAGGCAATCACTTGCAAACATGACGCAGAGAGGTTTATCAAGATTGACCATTGCCGAATGTCCCTTGCGGTATATATAGCTACGGGTTTCACCGCCGCCCTTTACAGGAACGCCCGTCGAAAGGAAGTATTACACCGAACTTCATTTGCAACGTTCAAGTTGACTGATAGCAGATTCAACTTAATGATAGTATTCGCCAGACATGAAAACCTGTAGAGTTGGTAAGAGGTTGACAGACTTTGAGCAGCTTGATAGCAAGCCGTAGAGAGCTTGATTCACCAGCGTTTTGCAATGGAGATGTTTAGAGGCCACCCATGACAAGATAGCTAAGACTCAACCGATTGGCGTTCAAAGTGCTACGTTGAGAACTGTGTCAAATGCCCAACATGAGACATGAGATGTCCCAGCGGTTACGGTCTAAACTATGACACAACTCCCTTGCCACACTTATCACTACGGCATCGTCCGCCGTCCCGAAGGAACACCCTGTCAGTGGAATATTACAGCAAAACTCTCCGTGTCTTGCTCGCTTTCAGTGAAAAGCCGCTTATACCATGAGAAGACTGGCTCAGACATCATTAAAAATGCTTTCATTGACTTCAGCAGGGTCGAAAACCCCAGAAAACCTCCAAAAATAGTGAATTTAAAATTTTCAACTTTTTAGCACTACTTATGAAATTTTATAAGTAGTCTATCACTTAGGGCAGGTCAATAGCGACCGAACCTTTTTTGAATCAAGTCCAACGGACTTGTAGAAGCAAAGTTACAAGCCTTTAAAGTTTTGGAGTCTTTTATGGTCTGGAGACGAAGGCCATCTCCTGGCGAACCTCTAAGTCTGACGCCTTAGCTGATATCAGCAATGAAATTTTCTAAGTCGGTTTCTTACAGAAACTCGGGATTTGGAATGTCCGAAGCTATCATCGGAGCTCAGAGAGACGACTTACCGTTGGCAATCTCTCGTCTGAATGACAAGTCTCTGTCGGTTTCCAGCTTATATAGTGGGTGGCGATCAGCTGATGACGTAATACCCATCATCCAAACACTAAAAATCCCGTCTATCTCCGGCTCTAGTGCTCCGATTGAGCTGGAAATACACCATTTCCATGTAGAATTTGACGCTGAATCCGAATCTGGCCTCCGTTTTCCCATCCGATGCTTCGTTTTGGCTCTACAGTAGGCAGCCATCGCAAAAATTGTTGAAAATTTTTCTCTCCGATTGACTTGAAACTCTCCGATTGACATGAAACTCATCATACAGATAGAGAATTTCACGCTGATTCCAAATCTGAAATCCGTTTTCCAATCCGATGCTTCGTTTTGAAGCTAGAGCCCAAAACGTCCCAAATTCTAACTCTGTCGTTTTTCGTCAATGTCCCAAAATCTTAAATGGCGTCTCACATCTAAACGAAGACAGATATGAACAAGCCGTTTGTTTCAGTGAATTTGTCTCACTCTTAGCTTTCAAACGAGCTATGGCACGACAAAATCCGTCCACTGGAAGCCAAAATCGAAGCGAGCTGTCCAGAGGGGGGGGACGTCGGTGAAAATTTTTTCTCTCCGATTGACTTGAAACTCACCATACAGATAGAGAATTTCACGCTGATTCCAAATCTGAAATCCGTTTTCCAATCCGATGGTTCGTTTTGGCGCTACAGCCCAAAACGTCCCAAATTCTAACTCTGTCGTTTTTCGCCAATGTCCCAAAATCTTAAATGGCGTCTCACATCTAAACGAAGACAGATATGAACAAGCCGATTCTTTCAGTGAATTTGTCTCACTCTTAGCTTTCAAACGAGCTATGGCACGACAAAATCCGTCCACTGGAAGCCAAAATCGAAGCGAGCTGTCCAGAGGGGGGGGAGGTCAGTGAAATTTGATGAAAAATGTTTTGGTGAAGGTCCCAGGTCGAAATGACACACTTTGGAAAATTTTCAAAATTTTACCCATACAAAGCCACTCTGACACTTAGGATTTTTTCAGGTGAGCGAGCTCCGACCTAAAATCTTGTAACCGCTCTAACGTTTGAACGAAGACAGATAGGAACAAGCCGTTTCTTTCACTGAATTTGTCTCACTCTTAGCTTTCAAACGAGCTATTGCACGACAAAATCCGTCCACTAGAAGCTAAGATCGAAGCTAGCTGTCCAGAGGGGGGGAGGTCAGTGAAACTTGATGAAAAATGTTTTGGTAAAGGTCCCAGGTCGAAATTCCACACTTTGGAAAATTTTCAAAATTTTACCCATACAAAGCCACTCTGACACTTAGGATTTTTTCAGGTGAGCGAGCTCCGACCTAAAATCTTGTAACAGCTCTAACTTTTGAACGGCTGGTCCGATTGACTCGCAACAAAAAATGTCATCGAGCAGTTTTTTCTCCTCTTTCAAACGAGTAGCTGTAAGACAAAATCCGTTCACTAGAACCAAAGTTAGAAGATTGCTGTCGGGGGGGGGGTCCGTGAAATTTGATGAAAAATGTTTTGGTGACGGTCCCAGGTCGAAATTCCACACTTTGGAAAATTTTCAAAATTTTACCCATACAAATTTGTATGGGTAAAATTAAGCCACTCTGACACTTAGGATTTTTTCAGGTGAGCTACGACAGACCACCCTCCCAACCTGGCCGGCACACCACGCCAACCTAGACACCACATCACCGCGCGCTATACGACGGTCGGCCAGAGGGGGGGGACGTCAGCGAACCTGACGGACGCACGTGGCCGGCACACCACGACACTCCGCCGTTCCAGAGGGGGGGGACGTCAGACTCAAAGCACCACGGCGGCCGACCACGACACTCTGCCGTTCCAGAGGTGGGGGGACGTCAGCGATGGCGGCCATCTTGCGCGGTCCAGAAGTGGAGTTTTACTTACTACTGCAATAACTATTTTAAGTAAATACTAATTAAATTATTAGTGGTGAAATTGAACAAGCATAGAATACCATGAATACCATGGTCTCCTTGCGTTATTCCTTCCTTGGATAAAATGACATTGTCAAAATCTGAGTTAGTAGTTTTTGACTGAATGTACAAAGGTACTGGGGATTGATATGCATTGATGAGATACGTACCAAGCTGAGGACATGTCTTCTGCATGTTGGACAGTGCTAGTTTTCTGTTTAGGCTATTAAAGGCGTTATTGGCGTCTACTAAAATTATGCCTTGACAAGTCTCTTGCTCATATACATATTTCATTGCGTGAAACGCGGCTTCTGAACCACTTTGTTGACTTGCACAGGTTTGTAAATTTCCTACACACCTCCTGCACAAAATATTGCTTTTCAATACAGTCGAAATTGACTTTCCAATTACTCTGTTGATGACTTCGCTTATGCCAATAGGTCTGACTCCAGGTTTCTTGTCAAGAGGTATTAGTCGGCATGAATTGAAATTCTTTAAACTGTCGGGATCAATCTCTTCTGTACATAATTTTCGCGCTAGTCATGCAATAGAGTAGAAGAGATCC
Organism: Prostheceraeus crozeri; assembly: GCA_907163375.1. Classification (NCBI taxonomy): domain Eukaryota; kingdom Metazoa; phylum Platyhelminthes; order Polycladida; family Euryleptidae; genus Prostheceraeus; species Prostheceraeus crozeri. The sequence goes on from CAJQUW010008710.1 coordinate 4,128, forward strand.
TGTTCAGAAGACCAAAAGATTTTGAACAGAGAATCCGCTTATTACTGTCGGAATTCACTCCACTTGGGCCACCAGAACCATTAGGACGACAAGCGGAATTAAAAATAAATGATCATAGCATATAAGCACGTTGCAAGTAACATAGCAATACATGTAGTAGAATGTAAGTTTGATATCTTACATACGTACAATGATGGTACAAAGAAAACATGTGCCTTTGCGATGGCCTACGGCATTGTTGATTTCCAATGACATGTGATTTCTATAGATCATGATACTGTCGATCGCAGAGTTCTACTCAGACATTGGTTCTCATTTTAAACACTCTTTACATACGAAGACAATTTAGTGCTTGCGTTTTAGTATAAGATAGAGGGAGAGAGAGACGTTCATATTCCAGCGATTAATGCGAATCAGAAGTAAAAGCAAGTTGAAAATCAAATGAATTCATAAGGAATAAGTCCGCCATAAAGTTATATTCAAGTTCATCACAAATATCACAATCACGAAAGGCATGAAACTGCATAATGCAATATACGAGGCAGGAATGAATTCCGACTAACGATGGCTTTGCAGGGGCTTGTTACATAAAGCTTTCAATAGTATTGAACTATTGATATTAATTAGTAAATCGATAAATTCCGTTGCATATAACACATTATTGATACAGTACTAAACTTCAATACTCAATAGACTTTGTCGGTAGTGAAAATAGCAGCATCCAATAGAAAGTGTTGCATAAAACTTTGTCAGACGTCAATTTCGATTCAGTAGTTTCAATAGACTAAGATCACTTATGAACACGCATCCAAATATTTACCATGTTGGATTCCTCGAGTTCAAGTGATGATGATTTTCTTTATGCGACGACAGAGGCGCTTCAAGCCGCGCATCAACTTTCTAAGCGCCGATTTCGTTCAAATGATGCAATAATTGAAAAACTCATCACTGAATTTACACCGTATTTGCGCAATATTGAAACTTTGCTCAATGGTATTGAATTTCAACAGTCCATTTCAATAGTCACTTCTTGCAATACCCAAATTGATAACTATTTACTATTGAACCTTTCAATACCAATGAACCGCTATTGAATTATTGGATTTTATGCAACAGGCCCCAGCACTAAAAAGCAGCCGGAAGGTGGAGGAGTATGTGTCATTTTTGAAATTAAATCATCTCAATACTTCAGACCGCCTAGTATAAAGTATAGCGACAGTCCTTCTTCGCCACAGTTCCATTCGTCATGCGATTTGTGTTGTGTTGACAGATGAAAGACCAATAGGTTGGCATGGTTGGCCATGCATAATCAATTAATCTACGGATGATAACTGAGTAAATACTTCGCTCTTCTTCTCATAATGAAAATTCTTTGGGTACATTTCCTATCAATACAATCGACGTGATTTTTCCATCCGAATGACTGGTCAAGCATCATCCCCAAAATTGTGATATTCCATGGGAATTTCACAATTCGTTAATTAAACTTGACGTCATAGATTGTTTGAAGCGATTTCGAATGATTGATCACACTATTAGATTTTTGTACGATGATGACATTAACATTACACCATACAAATACATTATGCAGTTGTCCTTATCTATGTCCAGTCCCTTAAATGAAATCCTGTGTACAACGTAGTGCACCTGGATACCGCACAAAAGATTGATATCGAAGTAGCTGTTTTCAAATAAAATATGACTGAGTGCGATAATGAATCAAGAATGAGTGGAAAGAATCGTATTCTGAACAATGTAATGAAATCGTGATTCATCACAAGATAGTGACATTGGAGGCAACTTATCTATAAGACAAATTCTGCTGAAAAACATTTATTGCTTTTTCTGGATCGAAAAATCTTAATTATTAAGCAAACTGCAAAAGTAGGTATATAACTTTTATGCATTATATAAACTCTTTCAAGTACCAATTTCCCAATCCTGGGAGACAATAAATACTGAACTTCACAGATTCAGGTGTTTGCAAGTATTTTTGCAAGCAACATGCTTGATGTCTATGATAATACAAAACATTGCTTGTCTTGAGGCAACGTAGAACACGGTTTAAAAACATTCTCAATTTTTGCTTTTTTGAGAATTTCTCATTATAATGGTTTCATCTTTGATTCAACTTTCGATTACAAAAGCTAATGATGAAATGATGGAAGTTTATATGTCATAGTAATCTTGGTATCAACTGTTGTGTGTTTTGTTGGTGTTTAGGATTATTTCATGGGGGGATTGAATACACTCACTGTAAAATGTGCAGTTCTTTCGTCACATAGCATAAAATTAAAATTCCCTTTTGATGTAAATTTCCTTCAGTCCTATCTTCTAAAATCATTCCAGCGTAGCTCACTCGTGCGAATAAAACAAAGAGAGAGAATCGGGTCAGATTTCAGTTGCCAGACTGAAAAAGTCTTTCATTCTTCCCTGTCAATCAATTGTGGTCGTTAATGAGGTGTAGCCTGTTATTGCTGAAATAATCAACTTGAATAGTCAAAGTATGATGGCCCAGTTTCCCCAATTATTTGTTACAGGGACAGAAATCTACAGAGATCGAGATGGACATACTACATCAGCGCAAGGCAATACGATAATAGCGGAATGACTGCTGTTTTTTTGTTTGTTTAGAAACAATTGTGACGCGGATAGCAGCTTAATATTCCTTAAATGTCTAGAAAAATTTTGAAAGATGCGTCAGCATGACAACAAAGGGGAAGAAGATAGAATGAAATTTGATATGTGTAGACCGACCGAAGTGATGTTAGATCCTCTAAAACAAATGTAGCTCGTTGATGAGCTATTTAGTTCCTGTGCATCAGAAATTGCAGATAAGGGTTCTCTTATCAAGTCTATCAAAACTACCCATGACGATGACAACTCATTCAATAGCTTGGAAATTTTAACAAGCGTCATAAAATGACAGCATTCAAAAACACAGAAAGCAGTAAAAACATAGACACAGAAAACGCAAAAGACATAGTGATTTTTTGTTTTAAATTTTTTTATAAAACAGGGGGTTTTTTAGCCTTAATTCTGAGCAACGTGATGCAATCGTAATTTATCACAAGATTGTGACATTGGAAACAACTTCTCTATAAGGCAAATTTAACTGAAAAACATTCATTTTAAATAAAGTCAATTATTGCTTTGTCTGGATCGAACGCTTCAAATATTAGACAAACTGCAAGAGTATGTAACTCATCCTTTCAGTAAATATTTATCAAAAATCTGTCAAGCGGCAATCTCAATCCTTAGAGAATGGACTTCGCAGATTTAGTATTAGTTTGAAAGTATTTTTGCAAACACACATCATATGTTTATTATCTATAATGACACGTAAAATTCAGTATAGTCATCAGCAATTTAAAAGACTCACCCTCATGTTTACATAAACAGCGTTCTTTGATATTTTTCAAAAGGACTTGAGTGAGGCATCGTGGATTGAATATTTCTTCTCGGTCATCTGAAAACGAATCATGATACAAATATGAACATAGAGCAGGTAGAACATATAAGAGATCATGTTAACATTGTTGGAAGCCAATTACCGGTAAGTGAGCTTTGATCTGATTTCACATACTTTAGTACAACCAGAAAAGTTCGAAATGTAGCACAACAAAAGAGAATTTTTGCTGTAAAGTATTATTTTCTCATCGTTATGACAAAATTATTCATCGAAGGACAAAAAATAATTCAAAAAGACAGAAGAATATCAAACATGCTCTAAGATAGAGTGATTTACCACTGATTCCAAAGATTCGGTTTAGAGAAAGTCTTTTACTAATGATCTTAGCCACATATATGATTCGAATTTCATAATTTCTAAATTGGTATTCTATTTCAAAACAATCATCCAGCTCGTTGCTACATATATAATATTTGTTTGGGTGCACACTCATGGCTGAATTTCCTCTAAAATGTTCATCTAATTTGTGTTGAGCCCACATTTTTGTTTTCGCTCTTTTGTTTACATTCGATCGGCAATAACGCAATTTCATTTTGACTCACATAGATTTTTGTTCATTTAGTATCCAAGCTTGAGGATAGGTGCGCAAGGCCTTGATGTATTGCATCGATTACGTAATCGCCCGGCAACTTTCTATCATAGTAGGTAGCCAAAATTTGTATAAAGTAATGTTGACCATAATTCGTCAAGGGTGGGTCTGATAGCTACAGTGCTCATGGATATATTGCTGATGGACATTGGCCCTTGTCTCAGTGGTAAATAAATCTGTAGATAATCGATTACTGTAATTTTTAGCTCTAGTGAATTAACTAAACATTCACAGCTTTAAGCTTATAGTGTTATTTCTTGTCGACAAATAATTTGGATATTCGTGCAGGGCAGACGAATAATGTCATGTTTAATGACACATGCATCATATACCTATATACATCATATACATGCATCATACATCATATATGATGTATAGCACATCATCATTCTTTATAATATGACGTCTCTTTGCAGATAATTTGACCTTCGCCCACTGAGGTGTTTTCCCAAGCGCAACCCGCTGCAACATGTGGGGAAGGTTAAGAAAATAAGAAATCAGATAGCAAGTTCGAGTATAACTCAAAATCTCCTTGTATTGCTGCGAAGTAAGAGTGAATAACTCTCCTTAGAGCCGATTGATCCATTTCGTGGAATCATTTTGATTGATTTGTCGTATGCAGGGTTGGATGGTTTTCCAAGGGGTTGTAAACACATGTGAAAACTGGTCAAAACTGATAAAAGTACTAAATGTGCTTTCGTAACAACTGGAATGAAATTCAGCAGATATGCGAGTATAGCTGCATGTACCGCATAGGAATATTTGTAAAACGTGCGCAATTTATAGATTTAGGATATTATGTCTAGATATGGAACCTATGGATTTTATTTCGTATCTGAGCTACATGAAAACGTTTTGAAATTCTTATTTACTTGATTCACTCATTGTGAAACACAAAATCCTTGAAAAAACATATTCAGGTATCACCATGACATTCGTTTATGTAATCAATTGTTTATTCAAGATTTGCGTGAGTACGACACGATTCATGTGCATGTTGCAAGAATGCTTTCTTTACAGAAGTATGTCTTTTGTATTGTGTTATGGTACAGAGCATGCCAATTTTCGAAAATTGGCACTGTGAGATGTATTTCGCTGTGCAGAAACAATGACATATTTATGCAATTTTACGCATCAAATTATACGAGTAAAATTATGCATTCTTAATTGGAATAATTTTTACAACACTTGATAAATAAAATAATCAAAGTTTCATTATATCTTTATATAATTCATCATCAATAACTTATCTCTTTTCATCATAGCTAATTCAGAACTGACTAACTTGATTCTTACAAGACATCCATTCCAAAATTATTTGGTATATTCCACTAACAGCAACAGATCAGACTGCAGTAAAACGTTTAGCTTCATCAAGAAAAACATACCAACCCTGATCGCATAAGAAAAATAGGTAGAGAAGTTGGGGAATGCTGCAGAGACCAATAGATGCAATGAATTACCATGACTTCAGCTTGGTGCTACTTCCCTGGCTTGAATGATTAACGACCTTAGTCGAATATTTAAAAGCGAGAAAATTATCCAACACTTGCCAGTACTTTACTACCAAGTAGGCCTATTGGGAATTTGTACATTAACATAAAGCAAACGATGGATGCTTTTTTTGCAGTCGGGTGAGAGTACCCATCTGTCTTTATCCAAGGGATGATGCAATCAACGCCCCATTCATGCTTCTAAATTAGTTGTTGCTGATCTAGAGGCGAAAAGAGTTTTTACTATCTAACGGGACATTATCTTAAGAATTAGGATAAACATCTTAATCTTATTATATCATACCGCGAGTTTCAGAGTTCAGACCCCACCGAGCTGCAGTCGGTTCGGATCAGTGCGGGTCTGTCCGTGGGTTGTGGACCCGTGAACAAATTGCAGTTTCCTTATAATGCTCTGCATAGTTGATTACTTTTTGAATGACTGAAAAATGAATTTATTGAGAGAAGAAAGGCGTGGTGCCAAAGTTAAATGGCGTAATGACAGGACTTCCAGACATTTTTGCAAATTTTTAAGTAGAAAGTTTTGAAACTGTCTTTGAAGAGAGATGCCATCGACAGAAATGAGGAACTCAACATATGATTCCTAAACCTTGTTTGCAGCTCTGTCATCTGAAAGTCGTGCGACAGACGCGCGGCACCATGAGCCGTACCTGAACCAGAGCGTAGATGGAAGCAAGGTTGGACCTTGGGTTTTGGGTCGACCTTGGGTAAGTGATGCAAAACTTGGGTTTTCTATTAATGCTGAATATATACAGATCAAGTTACAAAAATTAATATTTTGATTTGAATCTTAGGAGAGCTACAAGATAAGAGCATAAAGTTCTGATATTTTATCAAATTTCCACTGGATTCACAGAATATTTCAAAAATGAAATACTTGTGATTATTAGCTATTTCATTCTTGGCTTGACAATACCGCGCGTTGAAAGTTCATGCATATTGTATCTACTGTAAGCTTACATGCATTTTGCTGCATTTGTGCATATTGAATTTTTATATATTCCGTATATTTCACATCTTCGCAGTGATCTTCGTACCCTTAACTTTTGCGATAGCCGACATTTATCCAAAAATAAATTCATTCCGATTTCGCATTCTAAATATGTTTAACCTTGCACTTGCTGCGCAGCTATAATATTTATCAAGTTTGTTTATATTTCTGAATGACATATTGAAAACAATTTCTTTGCTATGAGCAATGTGTAACTCAATTATAATTAAATCAAGGGTCTTCAATTAGTCAGTATATCAATGTAGGTTAAATTAAAAGAAAACTGTATGACTTATAATACATGTACTTAGGCTACTAATTACAATTTTTGCAATAATAGATCGTTTCCCACTAACCACACTTCTCATTAGCCCAATACGAATTTTGGCCCATAGAAGAATATTTATGTCAACACAAAATACAAAGAATGCACTTCGTTTACTTGATTTCATTCATTTATCTCAACTTGGGCTTTGACCCTAAGTTTTGGCTCAATCTTGGTGGGAGCAACCTGAATGCGATGTTATTAGTTTTATACTGTTATTTTTAATTGGTTCAAGTAGGGCATCATGCTATGCGGAATTTAGTCGATCATATTCAATATCATCTCGCACTGTATTTCAGCATTTGTGAATTAATATCTTATTTTCTGATGAAATACTTATTCAAGCAATGTTGGGTTAAAATTCTTCGTCATTTTGAAAGATGCAACTAATTGCCACTTCGTTCAATTACTACACAACACCATATTCCAAATGGTCATAGGCTTATTCTATTAGATGAGTTTGGCAGCGTCATTCACCGGTAAATGATTGTAATCAACCAAACCTATTAGAAATTTCTTGAACTCCTATCTGAATAAAATAGTGGATTTAATCTATTAAATGAATCACTTATTACGACCACACTTGCGCTGTAATGCTTTTATGATATAAATTCACAGTGACATTTATTACCTCACGTGAATTTGAATTAACTCCACTGTGCAACAATGATTTCGTTTCTTTCATTTTGCCGACAGCATGAAAAGTGTAGAAGTAGGGCATTGGACCAAGATCTAGATAACCGGCATTTCTGAAAGTTTCTAATAATGAAAATAGTGCTGCTTTGTAGAGCTAATTTTAATAGTCATACAAAAAGAAAGATAGCCTAATTCGTCTGAGAAATGCAAACATAATCTTAAAAATCAAAAATTGAATATTGTGTCATATCCAATTAGGCTATATGACAGACTATGCTAATCTGACAGCATTGAGAAATAATAAATAACAGTCATCTGAACAGTCTAGCAAAAAAAATCAATGTAAAATGGCGCATTTAGTTGTCCAGTGTTGACGCAGTTGCTATATTAAACAAGCATGGGGACTGGAGCCTCAGGACAGAGGGGGCAATGGCACCTTCACTTACATTTATCCACGCTTGAAAGGAAGCCCAAAGCCCATTGGTCAGCGAATGTTTAATGCGATAAATGAAGCAGCAACTAGAAATTAGTTGTGCTGTGTTATATATGCACACGTATTTGGACTGATTGAGTTACAATCACAAAGTTTTACTACGTTTCTTGTAGCCCAATGAGTGTCGCTAAAAAATACTGTGCATGAAACGCAATATGCAAAAGGCGAAAATTTATGAATAATATCACTCCTAGTAACAACTTGGGGAGCTTTAGTGACAAGGCTGCACCATCGTGGCACCCACTTCCATCGCAATACTTACATGACAACCACAAAACCACCATTTCTGCATCACATGTTTTTCCGTGTCCCATTCTGGCAAGGTACAATGGGTGGTACAAGCATGCAAGTGCTCGAACATTTTCATGAATTTTTGGCGGTAAAAGCTATCTCTAGAAATATTCTACTGATTCCCCTGTCAACATGGATGACGTTCTCTCAAGACTATATTGCATCATTCCATTATCTTGTTATCTAGTCATCAGTAATTCATTCTCTTTGACATTTATTTTCAGAGAGGTGGTGCATAGACAATAAAAACAGCAAAAGAGTGAATAACAGTTAAAAATATTATGATAAATATTTGGCAAATATACGTCGGCGTCTCTTTGTCATCGGCTAAACGCAGGAGCTGAAAGACGCAGACTATCCAAAAACGACTTTTTTCCGTTCCCAGATCATTCAACGCGAAGAACGACCGAACTAGATTAATAACATTGTCTTATTAAGCGATGAAGTCAGGTGAACTTGCACAATTCATCTCACTGCGCTGCTTAACCATACAGAAACGCCCATAAAATCTTCAGCCGTCACATCTTATGATTATCTCTTACCAACATGGACTTGTTCATCGTGTGATCTATGATGCCGTGAACTCAGCGAACTACGTTTCTATCTTGGCAGAAACTATGGTTCCCTTCATGCGACCAAGAAATTCGCTGGTTTTTCAATATTCGCCTGTTAAATAATTTGGTGCCCCTGCGCACTTCCTGATTCGTGCAAAGCTATTTTGGATTCTCAACTCCGTTTGCAATCGATGGATCGAGAGATAGCAACTTCCTCGAATGGCCTGCCCGATAATTACCCCTACCTGATGGCTTACCCGATTAATACCCCTGATTTAACGATAACTGATCTGGCTGATCTGGCTTTACAAAGCACCGAGACCAACGACTTTCATCGAAAACTGTGCCTACTGTGTTCCCAATTTTTTGTGTCTTTATTAATTACTGCCCGTTAAAGATCAGTAAATGCTAGTTAACAAAGATTAATCGCAGCTAGTAAATGCCGACATTGCTAAAATATTTATTGTAGTAATGGTAGGCCGGTACTTATGGCCTATCTCCCCCCCCCACGTTTTCAAATTTATCTACAATCCGCAGAAATGAATCAATGATCACAAAACTTCAGAGACACGTATTTGAGTATATTTCTACCCACATGTAGAATTTTATGCAAATCGGACAAGTATTTTTTGAATTAGAGACGATGACGTGAAGTGCAGCGATGTCAGCAGCTTGATCTGACTTCGCCTGACCTCATTGTCTGAGCACATAGCACTAGGTCAACAAAGTCATGTCGCGACAGCTCTAAAAGTGATAATGACCCAGACCACATCCTTTCCATTATGTTCTTAACTCAAGAAAGGTGTGATGGGGTAGTGGTCGTGGGAGGATTTCAAATAGCAATGGATGAGACGGAGACACAAAGAGAACAATGCACATACGAGTAACAATATTTCGTCGAATAGACTAAGTCAGATCAAGCTGCTGACATTGCTGCACTTCACGTTATCGTCTCTAATTCAAAAAATACTTGTCGGATTTGCATAATTTTTTGTATTTATGTGGTAGATTTATGTGGGTAATATAATAATTTACGTGGGTAGAAAACATACTCAAATACGTGTGTATCTGAAGGTTGATACATTTTTACGGATTTTAGAAAAATTTGAAAACCTGGGGGAGATAATCCATATGTACTGGTAGGCCTACCGCAATACAAGATTTTGTGTAAATATAAAAAATTTCAGGCCTACTAAATAAGCAAAAACAGAATACCAACGAACATTGCCAAAGTTAGGCCAACAGCTTTTCACGAAGTAGTTTAGTTGAAAGATATACCGCTCCCTAAACGGATTGGCTGAAAAATTGAACCCCATTTCGGCCTAGTAGAACTATACGACAATTTGCCTTTAGGTGCCAGCAATTAGCAACTATGTCTATCAAGTAAATAGAATGCTGACCGATAGATTTTCGTCGGTCGGAAATGTAACACGCTTTAATTCATAGATAAGACTATAGAAGTACAAACTTACCTCCAAATTTTACTGTAATGAACATTCTTAAGACTATTGGTCACTGTGTATCGATGAAATTGAAAGTTTGGAGTGAAAGCTGTGGTGTTAAGACCGCTCTAAGTCCGAATACAACGGAACTAACGGGGGAATCAAACAATCGCTGAAGGGGTCGAAATTCCAATTGTTTAGCCATCGGATCAAAAGAGATTGGATAGGTAATTGCATAGTCGAACGTTAGCTTGATGGTCACTAAAAGGCCGTAAATCCGTCACTCGCCTTTATGTCCACTTTGAGGTATTGATGTCTTTCGGTGTGTTGTTACACACAACGAAAATTTCATGGTCGGCGCTAATGAAGTGCATTTAATCAACTCGAGGTCAGACCTCTCTGACTGGCGTTAAATCCTCTATTACTAAGCTGTTTGTGATTGTCAAATGCACCAAATTATTTTGTAATGACTTCCAGGTTGAGCAGTGATAATGAGTTTACGTTAGAGATATATAATTGAAATGTTTTTAAAATTTGTTTACAATATGTGTTCAGAAAGTGGAATCAGTTTATCGACACAATCAGAAGTTATATGTAATCAACATATGCAATGAAGATTAGTAGGTTTTAAGATGAGGAGCTTTGCATGTCATCTTAAACGCTACATTGAAGACTAATGTCAAAACACCTGGTCATTAACAAGCAATTATGAGATTTTATGCAACTAATCTGCTATCAAAATGTGTACAAACGAAATCACATTGATTACTGTAATTTGCTGGTTAAATTAATTGAGTAAGCCATACAAACAATCTATTTAAAAAGATGGTCTCGTTATGGGCCTTCGCATAATAGTTTATCATCAATTTGGATAGTGACTTGAGTAGATCCACTGCATGAACTAAATTTAGCTACAGTATATGCATATTCTTAATTGGATGTGATTATTGATAAATTTTAATGCAGAGACTTACGTTCTCATTTTAATTACGTGTAGAGTGATGGTCAGTCATCAAAATAAGTTATTGAATAATTGCGCGTGCCTATAAGAGAACATTAAATCGAGTTTCAAAATTTATCCCAAAAATGATATTGAAATACTATACGCGTCATGCACCAAATAGTACCTGATTAGAATCCTGAAACGTTCAGTTTGTGAATAAGACATTTTAAAATGTGGAATGTTTTTCCTTCGATAGCGATCGGTGAGTGATTACGGAATTGTGATCAATCAATAGATTTCTTTCCCCTTAATAATTCCCCCCCATAAAATATATATTCTTTTCCCATAAATAATTCAATTAATTGCAATCACTGACTGACACCAATCAATTAATTACAATAATTCGATGGCACCAATCCACTAATTGCACTTTTGATGGCATAAAGCAATCTATTTTTTTACAATTTTATTTGTAAGATATTCTGCCACATTCTCAACATTGGATTACACGTCTGAACATCAGTAATTGAATTTTTTTAAAAAAACATTAAACTTTTATTTCATATGACATCTCATAGCAGATACAAAGAAGAAGACAAAGTTTACATTGAAAAAGAGAATTAAAGATAGCTGAGTTCGTTGTCTCTGCACACTGGGAAACAAGACAATATGCTCGTTGCATTGCCTCTATTGCAAGACTCAGGCGCTGTTTGTTGCCCGAGGTTCACCCGTGACGTCCGCAATCCTTTTGCCTATTCCTTGATCATCGACAGCGCATCCATGCCCTAGGCATCAAGTGCTCTGTTGCAATTGGACAGAACACGTACGAATGCTGCAGACTTTCATACTTTCTCCGCTTTTTGTCCTCTGCTCGTGAAGCTAACTTTCCCCCTTCGAGGCTTGAGATTTGGAGGTTGCTTGCGACCAGGGTATCGGCACATCTATTGTATCTATTTTATCAAAGCAATCTATTGTATTTTGATAGCATAATCAATTAATTGCCATTACTCGATGGCACAAGTCAATTAATTGTAATTTCTTGGTATCAGGAATCAATTAATTTCAAATAGTTTCTTGCAACCCCTGTTCGTTTCATCAAAATTTACTCTTCCGAGTAGGCCTAACTAGTGGCATCACCTTGACTTAAGGTGTCATTACTGCTTAATCGATGAATTTCGACGACGCTTCCAACCTTTTTGACGTATAAGGCAGAACGGGAGGTGTTAAAATTCTTCTTAATTTTCTTTAAAAATAACGCTGAATTAAAAATTGTGTCGAATTGCACTTTATTTTCATTTCGCTATCTCGTAATGACAGTGAAGCGCTTTGCGGAAGAGCGCGAGGTTTTCACGCGACGTATTCACTGATTTGGGATATAGCCTAGCCTATTTGTTGTTATCCCATCTCCTGATATTATTTTTGGTGGTTCTTAGAATTTGGGGCTTGTTCTCAGTAAGAATTATAAGTTTGAAGACACGAATTTTTCATCGAAATTTCAGATAACAATTTCGTTGAATGCAAGATGACTGCGATGTCAAATGCAATTCTGTTAGTAGAATGTATTTACTTTTGATGAATGAATAATTAGAATGAATTAATTTTTTTCAAAATTTGGCTATTGCTGTATCTGCAGTTGGTCCTCAGTGATAAAATTACGTTTGGAGAAAAGCAGTGGAAAGTTTCCGTTTGTTTATGTCTTTCTAAGTATTAAGGGGTGAAGAGTGAAAAGGTGAAGAGTTGGGTGCGGTGAAGAGTGAATACAGAGCGCTTAGCGTGGCTTACGGGAGATGAGAGAGCTCCCATTGTTAAGTCTTGATGTATGAGGCGAAGTTTGTGTAAAGGCGGATTACATATTTATCACACAGCGATTACATCTTTATGGGATTTGAGAATGAACAGGATCTGTTGTTGTGGGAATCGAAAAGGCAAAGATTGATGTACAGGATTTGTTTACATGTGCGGATCGCAAAAAGCATACTGTATTTATTGATGGGATGAATTTAATGACAGGATCAGTTTACATGTGGGAAACGCAACAATTGAATGATGTCTGATTTATCTTTGTGACATATCTTTCAAGACATATCATTACCTATTCAGTATTTTGTCAGCCACTATGTGTGGGACCCCGCTCGTCTGGGTTTGAGTGTTCAGGTTAGGGGTCGAAACACAACTAGACGAGTACCTGCTGATGACTGACGGACTGCAGTATTATGTTTTATATCCCTTAATCGTTAGCTGAAGTAGTGGTCGATGTATTGTAATTCAAATGAAGAAATGTGGAATTACATGAAGTACTATAGACGGATGAAGAAACTGGCGATAACAAATTCAAACAGTATTTTGTAGTCTTAGGTATAGTGTGTATAGTTTCATTGCTTTCGGTGTAGTAGAATGTGATTGTAGTTCTATTGTTTACCTCCATTATCCACTTTCCACTTATCAACTCTTACCATTATCCACTTTGTGTAGTGTCAGATATACTGTAGTTCACTTGTAATCGGTGTAGTAACATCGTTGTATTTCCATATTTTACCTCCACTTTTCCAATTTCTATTCATCGGTTTCCTGTTGTTTTATAATATCCATTTTTAATTTCCTTAACCTATGGTGACCATTGTCCTATTCTATTTCCACTATCAGCATCTGTAGTCGGTACAGTATATTAGACGTCTGTTTTGAACGTGTATACGGCAGTGTTTGGAATCTATGGTATTAGTGCAAGTCTTAAGATTTCCATTTTTACCAGATATTGGGCCAAAGCTGATCAATTTTAATTCGTTACCACGAGAAAGCTAAATTGAGTTCTTTTAAGAACTGTTGCAGTAGCATTGCCTTTGTACACTTGCGGATTGGAGAACGCCATCAGTCCTCATTAGGACTACTTTAACTAATAATTTGAATTAGTAAGCATTATGGCTACTGGGATGACTTTCATCATCGTATGAGAATCAAGTGTAGGCACAATTGAACTTTTAATTTGCATTGATCTGAAGCACAATAATTAGGTAACATTATTTAATAATTTGGGTTGTTCTCAGTTATTCGGGCTAGTTCGAAGTAGCAGCATCAATTCTAAATTTAAAAAGAAATCAAGACGTTGATTCTTTTTCAATTTTTCATTGAACTTCTTACATTAGTAATTATTTTTTATAATGACAATAAAGCTGCCTTTAATACTAAGCTCAAAATTATAGGGCTAGTTCTCATTTTAGTGGTTGCCGCCCAATGCTACTTGCCTGAAGATCAGATTGAGTCTACCTTTCAGATAAAGAAATTCTCATCATTTCAATGTAATTGAATACACAAGTACATTACAAGTACAATAACAGTTTTATAATTTCCAACTGTCGTATTATTTTCTGTACTTTTTGCGCATGGGACATGCTGCAAAGGTCAGAAATTGGAACTCAACTTCGATGAGCAAGGTGAAATAGCACATTTGCTGTATGCCTAGTTAACCCTTTGAGGACTGGTGGTCCAAAAATGGACCACCTCTAATATGATCTGTATATTTTCATCAAACTGCAGTAGAGCTAGTTATGCCACATGGATATATTCAAGACAATGTATAAATTAAATCCAAACTCTTCAATTTTGTTTTAAGTTGAAACATTTTGATTCAATCGTCAATACAATCATCTGGCGACAAAAAATATTTTTTCAAGTCAGTGTTTCGGTAAGTGACGAATATCTTCCTTTCAAAACAAGTTTTTGTATGTTTATCACAAACTATTATCACTTCTGACCATCCCCAACACTCTCCAACCGTTGGTATAGCAAAATTTACAATTTTTCAATATTCAGTATTACTTTGTTGTGGTGGTTCATATTTGGACCACCAGGCGTAAAAGGAGTCTAAAACAAACTATTTTATGATGTATTTTATATTTGATACCAAATCTAGCAGGATATCATGACTTCATGTATATGTAAAGAAATAACATGTAGCTAAAATTGACATCAGATGGTAGAGCTGAAATGATTAGTGACTCGCATCAATAACAATGAAGTAGGCATACAGGTTGTAGGCCTAAATGATATTTTGCGCCTAGTTTGCAGTATGAAATAGAAGAAGGCGCACTACGTACATAAGTGGCCACTTGATAATGTAGGCTGCAAAACAAAGATGATGTAACAGTAAAGAAAAATCATGATTGAAGTAGAGGCCTGCTTGACGTCCGTCAAAAGATGGATTCGAACTCTCGCTCGCTATAGCTAGGCTCGCCACTCTACCCCTGAGCTATGTCAGTTGACGAGAAGACATGTGCTGTAGCGATGCTTTATCATTCTCAGGTGATGTCTGAACGCGCACGCCATTTCATTCGACCGAGGAGAAGAGCAGCTGAGGCGGCTATCGGACTGTTATTCGGGAATACGTCTGATGATCAGAGACTTCTACATGGGTGGGGTTGACTTGGCCGATCAGTTGAAAGAGGCTTACGAAATTGATATTCGTGCAAAGTACAAAGACTACCTTCGTTTGTTTTCGACATGCTGGATATGTCAATCTGCAATTCATACATTGTTTTCAAAGATTGTGCGCATTCAGAATCAAAACTGTCTTCGAAGGAATTCAGACAAGTTGTTGTTCGATCACTCGTGGCATCGTTTTCATCTCGCAAGAGATCGTCTTCGGAAATGGTTGGCAGCAAGAAACGTCTTCTGGACGTTCGGCCTGTCTGTCAGCATTTGCCGATTCATTCAAGCCAAAGAGGCCGTTTTCATCATTGCTCGACAAAGAAGACGAACTTTCGCTCGAACATAAAATGCAGTGTGTGCAATGTTCATCTTTGCTTGAATTCAGAACGAAATTGCTACTATCGATTTCATGAGTAGTACATCATAGGACTCCTTTGACGTCTAGTGGTCCATGGACCACCTACAGAAAATGCACAAAATTCATGTAAATAGATGTTTTTAGAGTCGAAACATGTTGCTTTGCTTCTTTAGGCATAAAAAACACAAGAAACATTGACACAAAATATTTAGTTTGATTGTCGTCCTTAAAGGGTTAACCGATGATTCAGTTTCTCCCCCTCCCCACTCCTGACATTCATGGTGTTTTTATACTGAAATTATGAAATTATAACTTCCGTATTAATTAATGCGATACTCTATTTAGTAAATGCTTGAGGAAACAGCATGATTTATCAGACCATATAAAAAGTCGCAAACAAAGCATGAAAAGTCTTGATAATCTATTAAAGATTCTACTGCAAATCTGCCATTATAGTACCATGCACTATGAAGTATATTATTAATACATGTATTTTTAATTTTATAATTTTTGGTCTTCATCAATCATATTTTATCGAACATGGCTGTAGGAGTGTGGAATTTGCCGTTTCTTCTATCAGTCTTGAAATAAGAGTAATTATACATCAATGAAACCAAACTATTAGACTTATAACGTTTGTAAGATATTAACAAGTGTAATAGACAGACGTCCTTTATAGACTTGAATAATCTTAAGCACAAAAATTCTATGACGGCCATAGACACCGTGTTTCGACTAACAGGGTTTCGTCAGTTCAGACTAGATTAAAATATTTAGAATCAGCACTCTACAATCCTTATAATTGTCAACCGTACGGCATAGCCAGGATAGATAAACACATAGCACTCAATTGCGCAGTCCTTCAGCCTGCTCAGCCATTCCAGATATTTTAAGCTACTTTGGCCCATTCCGAGCCGCACTGACGAGCCCTTGTAGGGAAAAAAGCGCAGAGTGTACTGCTGCCAAGGATTTTTTGTACTTAAATAGCCTAATGACATGATGTGCCCAGTTTTGGTAACGATAGAAAAGTTCTTTCATTTCGACTCATTTAATTTGACCAAATTGTACAATTTCAAAGACTCTCGTCTTCATCTTCAGTGGCTTATATAGTAAAACGGAACAAATCAAGACAATAAAAAGGGTTTAGGTCTATAATTCACAACTTTAAAGACAATGGAAAAGAACTGGTATTATTGTTCAATAGGATATCTATGTCATAAGCAGCTATGAAGACTGATTCTGCAATGCGAGTTTTGTTCGTACGGGCGATGACGGAGAATGATTGTTCAAAGTTCACATGATTGTTGGTAAAATCATTCCTGTTTTCAAGACCATGAAAACTGCTCATTTTATTCATCGCAAAGATAGAGTTTCTAGTTGTCTCGCCTCGAACATAGTCTACAAATTTGCTTGTGAACACTGTGACAAGTGTTACATTCGCGAGACAACTAGACATCTACAAACGCGTATTCGAGAGCACTTGTCAGGTCGCCCTATACCATAGAAATCGACAACAATAAAACCTCTAGAACGGAGGTTAAGCTTCATGCAATACACAATAGTGGCACATAAATCGCACGCATTTTCATTTAGATACACTTGTCAACGGCTGTATCATTGGGTCAGAATCAGTCACATGTGTAAATCAAAGCTTTTCATTGGTCATTCATGCCCCAACTTAGTTCCCCCGGATGTGCCGCGACCTTGAGTCAATTTCCATTCTAGTCACCTTCAGTTAAACAATCTATTTCTATGCCCTATACCATCTGAAATAACGTTACACAATCATGTGAACTTTGAACAATCATTCTCCGTCATCGCCCGTACGAACAAAACTCGCATTGCAGAATCAGTCTTCATAGCTGCTTAAGACACAGATATCCTATTAACACTAGAAATACGGTGGAAAATGTATTACTAAAACTACGGACTGAGGTCAAAATGACCTCACATACAGAATATTATCATCTAATTGTCGGAATTGCTTTCCATACATGTATTCAAAACTTTCTAGGGCCTACTTGATTGAGGATGTAGACTATATTTATAACATGTAAAAAATTTAAGAGTATGACATAGGAGCACGAACAGTGACAAAGCATGAACGAAAAAACATCATTATTTTCTGCAGTGTAGACAAACTATGGTTTTTTCAGCGTGTTTACCACAGACGTGAGAAGCACAGGAAACACACATATTTTGAGTTTTGTTTCGGCATCCACGCTCAGCACAAAATTGACGTGACTGTGAAGGAGTAGACGGAAGGCTTGTTGTTTGAGTGTTGAAGCCTGTCAGTTCCTTACCGAGATCAAGGATAAAATGTCGTCGGCTGATGAATGAGTTGTTTGCATATCTGAACAAAATCCAAGCATTGATAGCGACCATGTCCAGTATGTTGAAAAATACAGCGACTGGCCAGCGTCTCGAAGCAAATTTGGTGGAATACAACCGAGCCATCTGATCTATGCAATCAACGCCGACCTTTGTTGTGTTATAATGCAAGATTGTTTCTGGTTTTCGCTTCTCACTGTCTGAGATGTTGACATTATCGTGTAAAGTGCTCAACAAAGCGACAACTTTGGTCTTTTTGGCTTTGTAGACTGTCAACGTACACCCAGATTTCGAGCGAAGAATTTTAGAGTCATATACATGATTCTTTGTCATGATTTTTTGGACGTCGGGTAACTCACGTCTGCTTTTCTTTACTGTTCCAACCAAGCTGGTGTTTTTAGACTTCAAATCGTCGCATAATTTTAGAGATGTCAGATAATTGTCGGTTGTGACACCATATCCAAGGCCATAATAAGGCTTCATCAGCTAAAGAACAACGAAGTCGCCGAAAGGCTTCTTTTGAGAATTTGGATATTTTCCTAGATAAGGAAACCCGTTGCACAAATATTTGGTATCGACATCAACAAGCAGAAAGAACTTGATGCCGTATTTATCAGGCTTGTTCGGTAAAAACAGTGTAAACGGACATCTTGATTTACAGGGCAGTAATTGTTCATCTACTGTTAAGTTTTCAAATGGCACAAAACATTGTTGACAGTTATGAATAAAGGGTTTCCATACATCTGAAGCTAGTGCAAATTTATCAGCAGAAAGTCGAGCTTTGCGAGAGGATTTTACATCAAAGCGAAGGAACTTCATAATTGCAGAAAAGCGGTCTCTGGACATGGTAGCTTTGAAAATCGGCAACCCAAATTCGTTGCTCCAGAAGCTATGTAGAGGTATATTTTTCCCATCAAAAACGCCTCGTAAATAGCATAATCCAATAAATTTTTCTAATTCATCAAGTGTCAATGTCCAATCACTGTTACCTAACACACGTTTAGCTTCCATCTCAGTGCAGCTTCTTATGTATCTGAGCATCTTCTCATCCATCAATAATGAAAAAGCACTTTGTTTGGAATCATTTACGGCAGCTCGAGTCTTTGTGGTAATTCCCGCATTCGCTCGAAAGATATTATGTGATGGCAAGCGTCCAACACCCACCAACTTGTGCTCGTGCCACACTTTGCCACTACGACTGGTGAACGTCGGTACGTCATCATGCGTCCAGTTATCGTCACACTGGGTAACCATAGGTGTAGCTAGTTCATCACCACTACTGCCGATTTCCGGATGCACATGTACATTCAACCGCTTTCGTAGTGGCTCGATATTTTCGACAGATCCTGTGTCAGTGTCAGATGATGTTGAGTCACATTCATCATTGTTTGCTTGTGTTATCTCGTCTTCACTGTTGGATTCACAACTAGAACCACTATCGCTCAATTGTGCGAGGAGTATTGCTGCTTTTTCTGCGGAATGACGCCGACGTTTCATAGCGTATGAACTCACTCTTCAGGCTTCTGATACTTAGTGTTGAATATCAGTGACTTTATGAGAAGCAATACAATGACAAATAAGAAATCAATGGTATTGTCATGGAGAGCGGAACATAGATCTACAATATGAAAAGTGTTTTGAACAACAGTATGTCATTCAAAGTGAAATTCATGTTGCCATAAATCATAGAAATCTTTGTAGATCGTGAACTATCAATTATATACATCCGGCTGTCATAGATTTCTAATTTGAAAGGCAATTCAGTTTTGCGAAAATTTTCTCACACAGGAGAGGTCAAAATGACATCACTCCGTAGTTGTAGGGTAACAGGTGGATTTAAGTGTGAAGGGAATCACCAATTTAAATGAAATTTCATCTACGATAGAACAGACAAAATATATTAAAAGTCGGTAAATATCAATTCCTAGAGAAGCTTTGTTCACCAAGTATGAAATTTCAAAATGTGACTGAGGTCGTTTTGACCTCATCCGTAGTTCTAGTGGTTCTAGTAGTTTATTCATCGCAAAGATAGAGTTTCTAGTTGTCTCGCCTCGAACATAGTCTACAAATTTGCTTGTGAACACTGTGACAAGTGTTACATTCGCGAGACAACTAGACATCTACAAACGCGTATTCGAGAGCACTTGTCAGGTCGCCCTATACCATAGAAATCGACAACAATAAAACCTCTAGAACGGAGGTTAAGCTTCATGCAATACACAATAGTGGCACATAAATCGCACGCATTTTCATTTAGATACACTTGTCAACGGCTGTATCATTGGGTCAGAATCAGTCACATGTGTAAATCAAAGCTTTTCATTGGTCATTCATGCCCCAACTTAGTTCCCCCGGATGTGCCGCGACCTTGAGTCAATTTCCATTCTAGTCACCTTCAGTTAAACAATCTATTTCTATGCCCTATACCATCTGAAATAACGTTACACAATCATGTGAACTTTGAACAATCATTCTCCGTCATCGCCCGTACGAACAAAACTCGCATTGCAGAATCAGTCTTCATAGCTGCTTAAGACACAGATATCCTATTAAACAATAATACCAGTTCTTTTCCATTGTCTTTAAAGTTGTGAATTATAGACCTAAACTCTTTTTATTGTCTTGATTTGTTCCGTTTTACTATATAAGCCACTGAAGATGAAGACGAGTCTTTGAAATTGTACAATTTGGTCAAATTAAATGAGTCGAAATGAAAGAACTTTTCTATCGCTATTAAATAGTCTAAGTCTAAAGAGTACGAGGACATCTTTCTATTCTATGCCCAGGCGAACTTCCACTTTACAATCTTCATAATTAGCAAATCTGCAAGTGCAATTCTGTGCATGTTAAATGTAAATAAGGCATTAATAATGCGCATTTTTATCATGTATTTATATGATTTCAATGCGGAGATATAATATTATTGGGCCTACTATGCTACACTGAGCATTGACAACATATGATTCGTAAAGATGATGTGCATGCCCTATGCGAACGTGTTTACTGCCATGGTTCAATGCTATGTGGGGTCGAGCTCCCTTAGAAATTTCACACATAGCTACACATGATCTCAGGAACGAGCACCCGTCCATTGCAATTACCTCAAACGATGAAAGAGTATTAAACATTGTTTTTACCTCATCAATCAAATTTCATTGAGAAGACACATTCCAACAAAATCGCACGATTCATGGTCATTCAAGAATCGCGCGATTGAGCATGCAGAATGGATTAACGTCTCCCGCCACTGTATTGCTGTCATACCTATGACATTCATGACAAAAAAGAGGCCGCAGGAATTTCATTGCAAAAACGACTTCGAACGTTTTTCGCGAGAAGAATGTGCCACTTATTTTGGCGCTGTCGCAATTTTATGAATATCTTTGACGATTTCCTCTCCCCTTCGTCAATCTCGTGTGACTCGAAAGTCAGCATAACCATTCAATTCCTGTGGTAGGCCTATCCATTCAACAACACATCTGCTACCTTCTTAATAAAAATGCTATCACGATCAATGCTCTTTCACTTGTAATTTCATATTCCTTTTGCAGGATCTTGTTTCGTTAATTTTCGGCCACAATTCCATAATTGAATTTGGTTCTTTCTAAATAACATATGCACGCTCGTAGCCTAATAGCCTATGATAAGCCTATTGCAAATTACAAAATTGCAGGCCTCACAGCGAGCAAGCATGCAAAACTAGCACAAACTTTGTAGGGCCTAGTGTAAAATGGGCCAAAAAAGACAATGAAGTTGTTTTCTAAAATAATTTATGTGGTTTTGACAATTTCTTATAGTTTTCTCTACATGAAAAAAAGAAAATTACTGAGATTTTAATAATTTTTGAACTATTGGTGTCGTCATGAGCTTCTTTAAGATTTCTAATATTCGAAATGGCAATCGAATTTCGAATTCTTCAATCCAAGATGGAAGCAATACTCAAGACTTGTGACATGAAGAGGGCAAGTCTCTCTTCGATCAACCTAATTATGAACTCTAATTGCTGAATATATCGACTACAAGATCCAGATCGAAGAACAAGATCCATTTCTCGAAGCGCCTATATTTTACGACTTTCATACATAATGCGTCCTTTTGAGAACATTTCGACTCGCATTTTTTGATTGCGAGAAATCAGGAGTGGTGACTATAAGGATTGTGATGTTTAAAATATGATATTTTAAATATATGTCCAGAATGTTTTAAATATGTTTTTTAAAATGACCGGGTTTTTAATTTTTTTTAATTGCCCTGTATTGTTTTCTCCTGTAAGAGGCGTCTTCTCTTTTTTTTGAAAACACAATCCACGATTAGTCCTTTCTGAGCTTGTATAATTGCGTATGAAATGTCAGTTGATCAATCGTTCAACAAACCCACTTTCGTAATACCTACAAGTAAGCGAGTGCATTTTACTATACAACTGCAGGCGGCCATCACCGAATCTACCATGGTGTAAATCACATGGAATTGTGGTGCTGACTGATTATTACCAGCATCAGTATGTCAAGGTTACTAAACTCATGACGAGTGTGTGTAGAAGAAAACTTCAAGATATTTTTGTAAATTGCTTCTTACATATAATTCCGATGATGAAAGTGACGTTGAGTGTTCAGCGATGTTTAGTGTGTTAAGTGACGTATAGGCTACGTATGTTAAGAAAACATCCTTAATGATCAAGTAAACAAGCACTGTATTACTGTAATTTCTATCCATCCATTTTGACTTTGTCAGCCTTTTATTTCTTTTACGACACCAGCAATATTGTCATTTTGCATTTTCTGTCATTGTCTCAATAACAATTCATTTCTCTTCGCTTTTTCTTTTGCTTAATCAGGCTAAATTATTTATTACTTCAGTAGTGACCTTAGCATTAAGATAAATTGAAAAAGAAATCATAGGCATTCGAAATAAATAAAATGCCACTTTCAGTGATAATGAAGCTTAACATGTCACTATTAAGCATTCTACCTAAAGATTTTCCCAAACCAAAGAAGTCTTTTGACAGTGTTATATTATGCTTTCCTTTAATTCACCAAGTCTTTCGAAGATAATGAATTAATTCACCTTAACTACAAGCTCAATTCTCGTCAATTACGCATATAAAAAAACATATTCAAAATATGATGGATGAAAAAAATTTTTTCGCAACCCTTATGGTGACACATTTTTGCATAAAGCATTCGAAAATGAACAGATCGATTTATTTTGCCTCCGAGAAACTCTACGATTCTGTTTCAAATGGCTCCAAATTTAGAAAATGCGTTATATATTGTAGCACTATTTATTCATAAAACAATGCAGTAGTAAGCGTTTTACCTGCTTTTCTCTAAAGAACCGAAAAGTCCGTTTTATACTTCAACAGTTTGATAATTCATTAGGCAGCGATTCGTTTCGCAGGGAGTTTGACATTTTCGAAGATAAACGATTGTCATGTCGACTGTGTGCAGAAAACCTCAACGCCAATATAACGGCTTGACAGTCCCTAAAAAAACTCTTGCAAAACGTTTACTCTAATTAGCAAAATATGATAATCACTATTTATTACCATGATAAATGGCACCCAATATTTTGTAAAATTGAAAACATCCTGTTCATATTGATGTTAACTTAAAAGCACAATAACAATCTCTTTGAGCATTAAAATTAACTCAATACAATGAATTTTTCAGACAGCGAAATCAAGAAAATCTGACGACTGGCATTGATTGGAATGAATAATATCCACAGAGATGCAAGCTTTTTTGGCGCTCAATCTGAATCTTGAAGCGAATAGGAAATCACAACAAAATCGTTGTTCTTCCAACGGATTTCTCAGAATCACTCATTTTTGCGTTGTGCTATCTATGTCCACAGCCCGCCATTTCTTTTCGCGAATTTCATGTGATATGAATGAAACAGCTAAAAGGATGACTGGTTTTGATGAAAAGCTCACAATTTTTAGCATTAATTCACACTACTTTCGAAAGTTTTGCTTCGCATTCTAGACCTTGCTTTTGTATACTGATTTTTAGAAAATACTCTGAATTATCCGAATTGAAGTCGATTTGACAAAACCTCTGTGTTCGAACTAGCCTATCGCTTCATGTTTCACGATCTCTCGTTGGACGCAGGTTGTGACTATCCAATCATCAGTGGCATTGTCGACTTCGTCTCTAAACCATGAAAGTGCCGCAAGCCCGCAAGCTACTTTTCCAACCACCATTAAAGAGTTAAAATCGACACCTCTTCTAAGATAGAAGGAATATGTAATGCATCTTTGTGGACATGTCCTATTAACAATGGGAGTAGGATGACAGGAACACGATGAAGAGATGGGATCATGAAAATGGATGGATGATGGTTTATTTACAGGATTCAGAATTTGTCCTCTCAAATTTACGGTTCTCTTTCCAAAATATATGAAAATATTCTGAATTTTTATGATTTCCAGTTAGAAAAATTGCTGAAGTACAAATTCCGAACCCGTTGATATCGATCGAATATTGAGTATCGCTAAATGATTATCTTTAATAATTGTTCATAGCATCAACAACAATCATCTATTGACGTTACGACAATACAACAACTTTCGTACTCGCACGATAGGAACCGATGCATTTCCGCATTTCTGAAACTTCATTCTAATTCCGATTCAGTTCATTACCTGTTTTCGTGGCGCAAAACGTCGTAGTAAGATATATAGGCACAATAGACATGTCGAGGCAATTTTATCGAAATGGCAACTTAAACAGTCAGTAGTCAGCTTGCAAATTAAAGTGCATCATCTCGTGCCGATCTTATCCATTTTCAATGGCGCTGTTCAACGAATTCATCTGCAGAAGGTGTAACGAATTCATCTAGCAGATAGGAAGATTAGAGGACGGGTGTTTAAAGACCACTGCACTTGAACCCTTTGCAGGAAGAGAAAAAGAAACGTTTTTTGGCACCAGAACAGTCAAACCATAGAACTGCTAGGAAATTCTTTTAAGGTCATGTCTTTTGCCGACATAGTTATCACGATCATTGTAAACTGGCAATGGTTGTATAAAATCGGCTCCTTGTCCGGGTGTCGTTGCATTTTCAAGTTGCTCTGACAGGTAACAAACCTGTCCGACAAGCTCTCTGATACACATTTCAGCATCTGTTCTCACAGTGTCGCATTTCTCTTCATTCGCCATCATTTTCCTGAAAATGAAAGAGAGGGTAATTACGATGTTGCGAATTACGCATCCGGCACCGATGAGGAGCTATTTCTCTTCGCTACTTATTTCTGTTACAGTACCTTTATCAACAACTACCATACGTGCCCTGTGAATAACCTGCTGTCTTTCTTCAGACTAGGGAGCTGATATTGGGCGCGAATTTCAAGGTGAAGCACGTCAATTTCATTGAATATCATGAATCAAGTAAAATTAGTCGTCAGGAAACATCCTGGAGGCGCCTAGCGTCATTCTCTAAATAGATCCTACTTCGGATGACTTTGAGTGAACACTTTGATAACGGGAAAAGGGTATAGTATTAATTCCATGGATACCTCTACCTCCGAAGACGAGGACACGGAGAACAAAACAGCCACCGAAAGGCAAAAAGGATAGCATACGGACTGAGGACCCAAAATGCGAATAAACAACCATTAGTGCGTAACAGTACTAGATAAGTTTCATCATAGTCACTGTGGTACATCTAGTATTTTTATCAGTGTAGTTATTGCCTTTGAGATTGTTGAAATGCAAGAAATAGTATTCGTTTGACAGATTTAGATTTTTTAAAAATCGGCCTCCCAATTATTTGTTTTTCAAATAATAAACGATAAAACCGACGGCCGGTTTCTAAATTAATTATTTATCCTTAGCTAGTACATTATTCTGTTGGTGTATTCATTTCAGGAGCCAACGGCTCTCTTTGTTCATGAATAAATGCATCATTCATAGTTATAGTGGTCTCCGTGGCACAGTGTTTGAGTGCTTGGAAACAATCTTTTGGCACAGAGATCGAGCTGCGAAAGTGTGATTTGGAAGTCGGCACGAAGGGCATCCGCACTAAAAAAATAACAACGCCCCATCTAAAGTCCGATTAAGCCCCAATGTGAAAGTAGTGACGCTAGAGCTTCATAATAATCGAAAGTTCTATTGCATAATTGCCTTATTAATGTCACCGCGCATAGAGACCGTCAAGGACCCATGCCGATGCAGGGTGACAAAATGAGAGTGTCCCATAAGTTGCTGACGAATCTTGTCTAGCCATCACTTCTTCATTTTTTAGAATCAATGGTAAAACTCATGATAGACATCGTGTAGATTAAAATTCGCAAAAATTGCATTTTCCTGCATTTAAATCTTTAATATTCTTAACACTAGAATGGTCAACAGAAAATACACTCTAAAATGGTCGTGGAATCAATTTTGATACCACAGACATTTTCTAGATTCACGTAATTGATCAGGCACCGGGATAATCTACATTTCGCTTCGAGACAGTTCATTTTGTCCGAACTCCCGGGGAAAAGAATTCTTTGTTCTCGAAGTTAAGTTTATTGTTAAAAGTAAACCTTGGCGGGCCTTCGGCGTCCAGTCTTCGGTCGATAGTACAGCGGTGTCAGCAGCTGCTGTGTGAAGGCTTATAAAGAATCATGAGTGATATATTAAGAAGTGTTTTGCTTGTCCGATATTAAGAAATCGATTTAATTGACAATCTCACGAACATTCGAGACACAACATTCAGTGAAGCAAAAGCAATCATACAGCTTAAGCTTACAATCAATAGGAAGCACGACTTACCTTTCTACAGTCTGAATTCGCATTTCGATCACCTCACATTGGACAAGCAACACACTTCTTAATATCACTCATGATTCTTTATAAACCTTCACACAGAGGCTGCTGACACCGCAATGCTATCGACCGCAAAATGTGCAGGACGGCGAAGGTCCGTCAAGGTTTACTTTTGATAATAATGTAAACTTAAAGACCATCAAGAAAATTTAATCTAACACTAGCTATTTTCTCAGAATATTCATAGGAATATATATGAAAATTTCTGTCTTTTTGGCAATTCAATAGGAGTCTGTTCTTTTCATTTCAGTTTTAACTAATATGGGCTTATATAAATTGCTTTTATATAACGGACTTCCTAAAATGTGAAATGTGCAAATAATGCAACGCATGGTCATCAATTTATAAATTATGTATTTTATATGCAAGTAGCTACAACGGTTATCATGAAAAACAATGTGAAGTTTTCAACAGATATTTAACTCTTCCAGCCACAGAATTAATATATCTATATCAGTTTAATAGAAGTATATACTAATTCAAACGATGGCTCATGCTGGAACTTAGTAAGTGGGATTAAAAAGGAATTCCTAATACCTTACAGAGATAGGAAGAAAGTTGTGCGTCGCTTGTGAAGTGCTGTAAATACCACCAAAAGTGCTTCGATCGCCACGATTCCTTCAGGTTCGAAGAATTCAGATCATTGCGCGCAAGTTTTCTCGCTAATATTGGTCTTTCCGATCACAATTAAAGAAGTTAGCAGGCGCACGAAAATTAATTTATCTGATAACTTCACAACCCTCTTCTCAGAATTCATCACTGAATGTAAACTAGACTGTGATGTGTGACCGAAATGATATTACAACACGCACAGGACTCACTCACTGACTGTTGTCCGACAGCCAGCTGACAGTTTATTGTTTGAGAAAGTGTGTGCCATTTCCAATTGTGTACGATTTACAATTCATCTCTTCTAGGTAACGAAGACTGCCGAGCAAGGGTTGTGTAATTCTGTGCCTCCAACCCAATCAAGTTTTTGAAATTTGAATGTGATATTTATACGTACATGCACATGAGTGAGTGAACATTTTTCCTTCATATGAAATTTTGCAAAATTCTCTTTATGCTATGAAAACTATTATAATCAAGTCACTAGACAATTGACAGAGATAATGGAAACAACTTCTAGTCAAGATAGAATTCCACATCTCCACGACTCGGTTGAAATTGTCGGTGGCATCATGGCCAGCTAGATAAAGTCGAAATTCGCGTTCACTCTGTCCAGCATCCAGCGCAAAATTCTCATATTTATTCAGGAGAGTTTGAAATTGAATCAACTAATCGGTCAGTCGGCGTCTGCCAGGAGCTAGAGACTGAAAAGATCGTACAACATCCTCTGTCAGAGGTAGGTGTGTCACCAAATATTCACAAAGGAGATGAAGGGCCTTCGACGCCATCATTTGAATTTTGCTGACACATTTGGGATCATTTTTCGCAGTCACTTTTCGACAAAAGTTGGAAACAGCTGTATCCAGGAAAACGTATTTGTCTCAACGAATGATGACTTGTCTTTCGGACCAGTTTCATCGTTTGCAACCTTTGAGCATTTCGAGGGTACAATAAAGCGAGTAAAACACATCTCAAATTTGTTTTGACGTTTAAGTTCGTAATTATCGAGACTTCTAACAGTTCAAATAATAGTTCAAGCGTCTGATTACAGTAGATGTTAGAGGAGACTAGTAAATACAATTGCAAAATCCCAAACAAACATTCTATTCTTTGCTCTTGATCATGTCTCTAAACATAGAGTCGCTCCATCTTGTTAGATTCTGATAAGTTTAGCAACAAATGCATTAGAAATTTCTTTGACGCTCAAAAGCTCCCCAAACCCCTTTCTATTTTCGTGTTCGTTTTACGAATCTCGAGACCCATTAGAAATTGACATGAAAATCTGGAAAAGTCGGAAAATCCGTACAATTTTCATCCCTGCCATAAGTCCTCATCAAACATTTTTTTTAGTTTAGCTGTTTACTATTGAATTTCTAAGTCTCTGCATAGATATATTTACGATCGTTTTTGCAGTTATTGCACTTTCCTGTAAGTAGTTCACACTATTATAAAGAGAAATTTGAATTGTAGTAGACTAACCGGAAGAATTTATAAAAGGTTAATTTTCAACAGACTTTCTTTGGAATCGCAGGTGTTGTCTGATGTTATGCTATTCGACAATATCAAAGAAATAAGTGAAAGAGAAATTCTTTTTCGCTTCCTCTTTGACGGGAAGAGTGATAGAAGCATCCTCTCATTTTTAAGAAGAAGCTCATTTTTATTTATGATGCCTTTGAATCATTCAGAGGAAACGGTGTTTTTTCACTCCGACAATGTCCTCCATCGTAAATACACCAGCAAGACCAATTTCAATGGCATACTTGTTCGTCCACTGCAAGGTATGATGCAACATCTTTTTTTCAAGCAGGTAGAATTCATTGTCTGTCCGCATGACGCACTGCCAGCCGGATGGTGTCACTCTATCACCAGTTCCCTGTTATGCCTAAATAAAGAACGGACGAAGCGCCGGCATCAAAACTTGTGCATTTTCCGTTATTGAGAACTCTCGCGACATCTTTTCATCAATAAACAGTTTTCATGTGATTGATCTTACACTTCTGGACATTGGTCCACGTTTTGAGTTTGAGCATATGTTTCCCCGCTCTTCCAACGGTATGCTAGCAGTTGTCATATTGTGTCTCTTCCAAGTAAGTCCTTTGATGACATTCCGATGTCTACTTATGACGCCAAGGTGCTACATGTGTCACTATAGCTGTTCGTATGCTGCGAGCAGTAAGACGCTCTGAACGACATACTGCTCGACGGCGAGCGATTTCCTCAAGCAACAAATTTTCTCGCCATCTTGAAGTCGACCATCGCATGTAAAATTACAATGTTCTCATAGGCGCTGTGCACCGAGTCGCGATATTGTACGAATGTGCATTGGTTTTCATTTGCACCATCCAGACATCAGTCACATCGAATATTGAATGCAACCAGGTGTCAAGATTTATGTGGACGATTTCAAAATCAATATCACCGTCGAACTATCATCGTCATTGACGCTGTTCAAACGTAGACTACGAACAAGCCAATTCTTCTACAATTCTTTTTTGGAAATGTTTGATGGCCCAGGTCTAGCCCGCGCTCAAGATCCCGTGCGAGGAAAATTCATTTCGGAAGCCCGGGCTCAGTTTTACTCCGGGATTACAACCCTAGACAGTAGACAGTTACCACAACATGAGTGATCATCATGCGATCTCCGGTGACATATGAGGCGCTGTCTGTCAGCGAATGAAAAGTGAAAACTGTACATTTGTACACTGTACAACACCGGAAGCTTTTCGATGCTGATTTGTGCACTGTGCATGGCAAAAATGTCACGAAGATGTCAGAAGAACGAGCTTCAATCGTTGAGTTATTTTTCAAATCGGGCGAGTCGCTGACAATCGTAGCATAGCTACCTATCTCAAGCTAATGTAAGAGATTCAAGCCCCAGTGCAACACTTGAATATAAATTGGTGCATGGATTAGTGCGGGCGACCAAGTTTAGTTCGAAATGAAAATAATGAAGAGCGAATTGCTTGCAGAATAAAGTGTGATCCAAATCTCCGAATGTCTCAAGAATAAAATATCGTATAGTTGTAGAATATCTTATCTTAAGATTTAACTATGCTTCCTAGCAATATTGAAATCGTTCAAGATCGCTCTACTCCACGTTTAGCGTCCGTAGAATCCCATCTCCTGGGGCTGGACGGTTGATGGCTCTCCTCCATTCATCTCGGTTGGCAGCGAGTTCTTCGGGGATTCCTATTTTCTTCAGATCTTCTGAGACACATTGACGCCATGTTCTTCTTGGTCTTCCGACGGCTCGACACCCTGGGACTTCCATGCTTTCCACTCTGCCCAAGCAGTTTCCCTCAGCTCTCTTTACATGACCGAATCATCTCAGACGCCCTCTTCTAACCCGATCTTCCAGCTCCTTCAGACCACACATTCTTGCCACTTCTGCACTTGATCTTCCGTCGCTCCATTTTACTCCTGCCATGTATCTCAGCATTCTCCGATCACATGCTCGCAATAGTTCAAACAACTTCTGTGTCAAGGACCATGTTTCTGAGCCATACACAGGGACCGATCGTATGCAGGACTCATACACATGAGCTCTGGATCTTAGAGGGATACTCTTGTTGTTCAGAAGGCTGGCTAACTCTCTCCCTTTGGATCAAGCATTAGCTATCCGAGCTCTCACTGCCCTTTCTACTCCACCTTGGCTGTCCAGCATATCTCCGAGATAGCAAAAGTGGCTACCCTCTTGTATGCTAGGACTACCATCAATTTTTACAGAGTCGTCTGTCGGAATATTGGTTGTATTTGCGCTTCGACACTTAGGGAATTGGAAATGTGTCACTCCCACCAGAGAGCGCAGATGGGAACATTTTTTATGACACCACTTGTGGCATGAGGTACAGAGAATCGAATTCACCCCAACTCCTTTTCCACAACATCCACACGACCAATTACCAGATTTGATTGTTTCTTGCTGTTTCTTCCCTGTCACCATAACCTTCGTCTTCTCCAGGTTAACTTTCCTTCCCCTCTTCTCAATGCTGCTTTTCCACCCACAAAGCAATTGCTCCACATCGTTCTTCGTTTCAGCAGTCAATACGATGTCATCAGCGTAAAGGAGCTCCCATGGACCCTCGCCTCGACATTCCTTGGACAGTTCCTCCATCACAGTGATAAAGAGAAGAGGACTGAGTGCAGAACCTTGATGGACTCCTACATCTATCATAAACTCCTCCGATGTGCCTGCCATGGAGCTGACCTTTGACGTCGATCTCTCGTACAGTGACATCACAGATGTTACGAGGCCTTCTGGAATCCCTTGACGTCTTAGGGCCCAAGCTTTCACTTTCGAAGGCTTTTTGAAGGTCAACGAAAACATGAAACAACCCTTTCTGTTTCGCACAGTACTTCTCTTGCAGCTGCCGCAGAATGAAGATCGCATCGGTCGTCGACTTTCCACTGCGGAATCCAAATTGCCACTCGTCTATTTGTATGAGCTTCTTCAACCTCATACAGAGAGAGTAAGAGTAAGTCAAGATCACTCTATCACATTGAAATGTTTGATCCATGGGAATATGTAGCATAACTACAATGCGATTACAGACTAACTTCTTGAAACCCCATTTTTATTGCAGATCATATGATTTGATAATGTTGTCTTATTGCTGTCTGGAAGTTTTTGTTTGATAGATCGATATTCCTAACACTTGCTTTCCTACAATTGGATAGATGTAATTGCGCACTATTGTTCTACATTGTCGCACGTGCATGTACATGCGACCGTGCGTGCGTGTTTACAGATGATTATTGGGTAACCTTTAAGACTTGCGGGTTAGCTAATTATCTCATATTCATTTCTATGAAAAGATAGAAAAGATGAGGATTCATAATCTGTAGGTTTTCAACTTTGGGGTTGGGTGTTTGACCGGGAAAGGTGGTCTTGCTGCCCTGTCCAACTTTTGATTTTTATCTCCATTAAATCAAATCCAAGTCAGCATAATTTTTCATCAAGGTGATCCGATCGGTTTCTGCATCCTGATTCTGATCCAGACACTATCATTATAGAAAAAGGTTGTCAGATAACTTACCCCATAATATCTCTTCGATATTCTAGCTCCTTCTCCTGACTTTGAATGTAATCGACGAATTCTGACAAATCTTCCCATAGTGTATCCAAATGTTCTCGAACATCATCTATGCATTCGATTTCATCCAGTTGGCTGCACTTCAAAACGACTTTTACCCTGAAAAAGTAGCATTGTATCGTGAAAATGATGAAATGGCTTGTGCTAAGATTGAAGATCGATTTTGGATTCCCTTACCTTTCATACAGTTCTTTTTGATAAACGCAATTAATGCCTTTATTTTTCATATCTTTTTTCTTGATAGGTGGTAAATTCAGCTCCTACAAAAGCAAGAAAATACATTTTGCTTAAATTATCCAAAAAATACAAAATTAAACAAGTATCCTAATTCCTGGAGTCAAATAGTTAGACAAAAGTCGAGGACGTAGAGATTTAATTGATGCCAAAACTTTCAGATCCCTGGCAATAATAAGAAGCACAATATACTCAATTTCGCTCGATTTCGGCTTTGAAATGCTGTGCTGAAGGTTCATATGAACATAGAGAATGTTGAAAAGTAGTATTTACAATCAGATTATATAATTTGTATATGTAGGGGTGGGCATAAGTTACCCATCTTTCGTCTTTTAAATACACATTGTACAAAAATCTGTGGTTAACAAAAAAATCTGTAGTTCTTCTCTTCACATCTTCTACATCAGTCAATCGTTCTTCGAAGACGTGTTCTATTGCCGCTCCCCAAAAGAAGAAATCAAGCAGCGTTAGATCAGGGGAACGTGATGGCCAGTCTACACATCCACGCCTCCCGTGCCATCGTCCTGGAAATGTCTGATCCAGAAAATCACGTACGCACTTCGCAAAATGGGGCGGTGCCCCATCATGCTGGAATCACAGATCATTGAAATCTTCGCTCTCTTTAAGTATGGGAAGACTCTGTAAGAAAGTCAAGTACTTGGCCCCAGTCAATGTTCCGTCGATGAAAATGGGACCGACGACCACATTGGAAGAAAGTCCACCCCAAACGGACACACCAGGTTGGTTGAGATGCTTTTGAAAGGAGGCATGTGGCTTACTTGTATCGTAATAAACACAATTGTGTCTATTCATTTGAAGGTTGATTCGTCAGATCAAATGATGTGATCAAGAAGTTCGGGAGTGTCATCAAGTTGATTACGAAACAATTCACAAAACTGGGAACGTCTCACTGTCATCTTCAACCAGACACCGATCCGGTCACATCAAATTTATCTCGTAAATTGTAAATTGCCTGTCGATGCAGTGGATTCAAAGAAATCAGGTCATGTTCTTTTCAGATCCATGGAATTCTCTCTTCTCCAGTAGGTCTCAAGCATATGGATCTTCTCTGGCAGAGTTCTCTGCATGTCTCTCATGTAATGCGTTCAACTTCATTGCAACTTGCAAGCTGATCGATCACTTACGTGCACGCAATGAGTAGTCATCACTGCCTACACGCATCAGCAAGGCAAGACACTCGATGTCACTCTAATGTATGATGTCAAACAAACATTGTATTCTTTGTATTCACACAAACATCGTATTCTTTGTATTCACACAAACAATGTATTCTTATTTAAAAGACGAAAGATGGGTAACTATATATGGGTAACCCACCCCTATATATTGCTTTGTATCATTTTTTCTCAAAATCTAGTTCTTGATTTGCGATACATTTTCTGAATGCGCCGAGTTTGTCTATCATAAATTTTATGTTAATTCATAAAGTTGTAAAGATTCCAGGCTTTTCGAGATTTTTCGTCAAATTTCAGGTCATTCCCTTATTTTTCAAAGAATTTCAGGTTTTCCATTTCAAATCACAAAATTCAAAGTCTTTCCTGGTCGCGGACACCCTATGCTTCCAAATGATCTACAGGTGATAATCTTATAAAGTGCTAACATGATTGCTTTTCAACTTTTCTGAAGCGCTAGTGAATGGGACTATAATGCTACTCGATACTATCAGCAAAATGGACTTGATAAAGTTGTTCTAGGGGGAAAGCTTCGAAACAAAATCTAAGTGACACGAATGTTCTCAGAAACAAACACCTGAAGCCAATTTTCTTGTAAAAACTTTAACCGGAGAATCAACCGCATCTTGCAATTAGAGAGAATGCCCATTTAGGCATCATTTAGGCTTATCTATAAATAAGTAAGTAGGAATAATTATATTCGGAAAATAAAAACCATACCAAGTCATTCAAGCGAAATCAGAAGCTCATAATAGTCAGAAGGTTGCAGGGATGCAGAGGCGCTCAAGAGGTATTAAAGTTCCAAATACATGCAAGTTAAGTGTAAAATAAGCGAATTCCAGATGAAGTAGAATCACATGGCGCATAAAGTGCATATTTAAGCTGATATTCAGTCGATACAAATTATTTGTTTTTATTGTAACAACACACAACAAAGTACAAATTTCTCCGTCGAGTAGCTTTGCAGTAGGGTTGCAAGAAACGGCCAGTCTGGAAGGTCTTTGCTGGACACGAAAAAGTGCAATCGATATTCGGTGTTTGAGGAAATCATATTTAAGAGTTTAATAGATGTCTTTTAACATCTGCTTTCCCGGTCGTCAAAAATGTCACATGTACAATTGGAACCACACATAATACTATGTGCTCTCTGCTGGAGTCCATTCAAAACACATTTATCCGCATTTGACATTCCTATCAATAGTGGTGAACAATATTCTATCACATAATTAGATTACGAACAGAAAACTAAGCTTGACAATCTCAAAAAGGGTGGGAGAACACGAAGAGCTTACAAGCCTTTTGACGCACTCCTGTTTATATATTCCACGTGGCGCTGTGCCATTTTAAGTCAGATGATAAAATGCCTCCAAGAATTTTAACAGAGTCAACCGTTCAATTTCTGGAATAACAGGACGCGGACAAGAGAAAGACTTCGGAAACCAGAACAGCTTGCTTTTTTGTACATTGATTTTCAAACCAATATACAATGACCATTTCATCACGTGGGCGTGCTCTTGCTGGTGTGGTGAGGACGACTGAGCATTAATAGGGACAAGTATTGTGTAATCATCTACGCACTTTACGATGACATCATTCGGTAATCTTGGAACAAAAGTTCCAACGACAGGATTGAACAAATAAGGTCCAAAAACTGAGCCCTGTGGCACACCTAAGATGACTGGCTGCTCTGCACGCATGCACTGATTCAGTTTGACCGTGTGAAAACGAAGCGTGAGATAATCTCTGAAGATGCTCAAAGACAGAGACCAGAAGGAAATTTATTTGAGATCAATGTGTCAAGAATGGTGTCGTGGCCAAGTGTATCGAAGGCTTTAGCAAAATCGTATGCAAGCACAGCAACTCCAAATGTCTCATACTGGTCCAAAGCTGCAGTTATGATATGGTGCATAATGATGATGCATTATGTGCAAATATGATGCAGTCGATGAGGACTTAATGCCGCCGAACTGATAGGGATCAAAACATTTGCGAAAATAAGGCAAAATACCTTAATTTAAGACTGCATCTCACAAATTTTAGCAGGACAGGGAGGAGAAAATTGGGCGCAGTTCCGTGATAGATGGCTTATTATGTTTTGGGACTTTTACAAAAACATTATGCTTCTATGATTGTGAAAATGTCCTTGATATTACTGATGTGTTAATGATATTGGACATAGGTGGGGCTAGTTTTTGGGCAGCATACTGTCGATATAGAGCTGTATACCATCAATGCCGGGAACCTTGTTCGGTCCGATAGTGTGTAAACATTTGAAAATGTCTTCGTTGGATATGATTGGAGACCAATCATACTCGTCTTGTACTGAATCAGGGCTTTGAAGAGTGATTTCCTAAGCTGCTTGACTAAGAGTGGGAAATTGAGAAGTCAATGAATCAATGAGTGGAGTGGAGCGGTAGGCACTCCACCGATGATTTATTAGTTCCTTGATAAGCGGCTTATATAAGGCTTGTCACTGGGAGTCATTACAACTGAAGTGCTAGGAATTGTCCTATCACAGCCAAATTTCACAGCATCATTAAAGATGAAGCACTTTTCGTCAGCCGAAGTCAAATAGAAAAGAGAAATCAATAGCTTCGAGTAAGCTAGTAAAAGTCTGCACGTTAGATTTCCTTCAATAGCAAGCAATTCTAATTGCTTCACTTTGGACCGACATGCGAGTCTTTAGAGCACAGATAATCGTTGTGATAAGGTGCATGAACTGTCAAAAGCTATTGACTCTTCGGTAAAACTCCTAACAGAAACATATGATTTATATGTTGCTAAGCACGCTCCTGTTATTTCAAGGGTCTCCTTGGGGCAGTTCTTCAGTAAACGACTTTCAGGACCATTTTATAAAAAGACCTTTTTGACGAGGTTCCCCAGCAGGCCTGTATTACACTGTGATCATGCATTTCTATATGTAACTTGTGATATTATCAAGTCTAAGTATTCTATCAAGTATTCAAGCAAAAGCTACTAGGTAAAGCACAGCTAGATGCACACGAGAAAGACATTATTAAAGCAGAAACTAAATGTGTTGCAATTTAGTCTATTCAGAGTTACAAGAAGTTTCAATCGTGACGCATTTGATGGGCATACTGGTATATCCTCTGTTCCATGTTTTCTTGATCATAAAAGGATGAAATACAAAAGATGAAGCCACTTCACGACCAGAGAACTCAATTTCTTGGGATTTCTTCCGGAATTCGAATGTGAAAGGATTACAAAAAATTATCCGGGTGTTCAAAACTTCTGAAAGTAAACAATCGCATCGTAGCAACAACATACAAAGCCAAGTAAACGACAACATAGTCATCCGGTGTATTCATACACATCATGCCAGAGGTCTAGAACAAAACTAATCAAAAGCTGGGAGCTAAAATATTCACACCATTGACATGAACTTTTTTTGAAGGAAATTTTACATGTTTTCGGAATACGCAGTAATCTTTTTTCCAGCACACATGATGGCAAGTATGGCTGAACCTCCATTTTCTCTCTTGTGTGTTGGAACAATGTTGCGAGAGGTTTTGTGATTCGCCGCCTAGAATGTGCCATCTGCGATGAATTCTACATTTGCATCGGTGAAATTTAAAGAACAAGAAGATCTCGCACCATTGAGCATACGATTTACAACAACTTTTCAGCCACATTTTACCAACAAGTGCAGAATATCTGCAACACCACTCCAAAAGTAGCAATCAACTGGACCATACTTGCAAATGAAAGGAAATCATGTCCTACGTACATTCATTCTTGCTATGATTTCTGTTATCTTCATGTTCATTTCAATGTTCCAAGAAATATCCTGCATCATGTAGTTCAATCCTAGATAGTAGTTTCAGATATCTTTGAAATTTATACTTCCATGCATAAGTATTGCTTTAATATTTCAGATACTCTGTAAATAGTGTTCGCAACGATGGGAAACTCCAAAGACCTTTAGATTCCGCGGAAAACCAGATGATATTAAAATTTATAGATGTTTTCCTGTTTTGAAACTTTCTGAAAAACGAATTAAACTTCTTTAATATTCTTTCACGGACTTCTTTAATATAAATCAAAGTTGGCTTCAAGAAAAGCACTCACTTCTGTGGGCCGC
Source organism: Prostheceraeus crozeri (assembly GCA_907163375.1). Lineage (NCBI taxonomy): Eukaryota > Metazoa > Platyhelminthes > Polycladida > Euryleptidae > Prostheceraeus > Prostheceraeus crozeri. Next base: position 42,527 of record CAJQUW010008710.1, read on the forward strand.
ATACTTTTCCTAGACTCCATGGAAAGTTCGTCATTGGATGCCTGAAATATGATTTTAAGTGATTGCTTGAGTTGGTTTGATGCTCTGAACGATCAGTGATTAACACATGAATAAATTTGAGGATTATTTTGAAAAATTCAAGAAATGAACCTAACAAGCAAATTCCATTTAATTCAACAAAACAGCATGAATTTTGTCTCAGCACCTTTCAGACATGAAAGGCAAAAAAGGATAAACCCAAAGGAATCAGAAGTAACGAACTATCTTTTATATGTCTATGCGCACCAATGAATGATTGAAGATATTATGTATTTCTCTCTTACTACGATTTATGCAGATATTCAATAAAGTCCCATAAGACTGACGTTAAACACATGATGATGCCATAAGTTGTGAAGAATTCCACAGGGCTCCGTGATTGGACCGCTACTGTTTGTTCTCTATACATCCGAACTCTCCAGAATCATACCACAGTTTGACCTGTCCCTACAAATGTATGCCGACGATGTACAGGTGTATGGTCACTGTCATCCTGACGACGCAAGTGACTTGGTCTCTCGCATGGTTAAGTGTGTAGATCAGGTTATTGCGTGGTGCTCATCGAATCGTCTACTATTAAATGCAAGCAAATGCGAGATAATGTGGTGTTCATCTTCCCGTCGTGCTTCATCCCTTCCTAATGACTCCATTCGTGTTGGAAATCATATGGTGAAACCATCTTCGTCTGTTCGCTGTCTTGGTGTTATCATAGACTCGGAGGTCTCTTTTCGTGCTCATGTGACTCATGTTGCATCCTTGTGTTTTGGTGTCTTGCGACAGATACGTTCCATCGGCTGCTCTCTGTCTCGTCCTCTCCTTATCAAACTAATAGAATCACTGGTCTTGCCTCTCCTCGACTTTTGTAATTCTATCCTGGCCGGTATTCCACGTAAACTCTCTAACAAGTTTCAATCCGTGTTACATGCTAGTGCACGTTTGATTTTTGGAACTTCACGCTTTTCATCTGTAAGTCCTCTACTTCGAGATCTGGGTTGGCTTCCTGCGGACATCCGTCCGCTTTATAGGCTGGCTGCGTTGACACATGCATGTTTTCATACAAAAACGCTCCTTCTTACCTGGCCCACGACTTCAAATACACTTCTTCAAGACGCCCTGGTCTTCGATCCTCAACAACACAATCACTAATTGTTCCTCGGGTAAAGTGCCCAACTATCGGGGGACGTTCATTTTGTGTGCAAGCCTCTCGTACATGGAACTCATTACCACCGCATATAACGAACATTTCTGAACCGCATATTTTTAAGAAATCAATTAAGCAGCATTTCTTAAAATCCTGTTATACGTAATTTTTGTACTAAATGCTTTTTACGTACATACTTTTATTATTATAATTTTGATGAAATTTTGTACAGTGGCCTTGAGACGTGTAAACATGTGAAATGTCACACAAATATAATTCGTTCCTGACTGACTGACTGACTGAATCAACAATCTAATAGAAAACCAAAAAGCAGAGAATACTCAAAGTTAAGAGAACCCTAATTCTTTTTATTCATTTCACTATCTCTCCAAGCTGCACAATTAGCGCATAATTTTTCAATAGATTTGTCATACTTTTCAAGAGAAACAGATACTTCTTCCATATTCGTCTTTCTTCACTGCCATTAACAATCTCAAGCTGGCTTCCTGGAGCGCTTTGTTTGCCGACAGAATTTGAGCACATAGTGATCCGTGTTCCTTCTCTAGACCTGATAAATCGGTCTGACGTCTTTCTAGACTTGTCCTCTTCCATCTTTTGCAACGCATTCATTTTCATTCTTTCCTCATCACGAAGAGCCTCTCTCTAGGATAGAATTGTTGAATTCTCTAGGACGGAATTGTTGTGCTTAAATTGTTCAGGTCTGATGACATCTTTCTATTCAATGTCCAGGCGAACTGGCACTCTGCAATCTTTATGACTCTCTCTAGGGCTTAGATTCCTCTCGGAAAGTATGTATTAATTTCTGCATTTTTCAAGGTGACAACTTCCGCAGCACCGACTTCACAAATTCACAGTTTGTGATTGTTTTTCACAATTTTTAATTTAAGAGCTAATCAGGACAATGTGTCACAAAGCAAGTGGAATCTGTTCTTAGGAATCTCTTGACAGTAATCTCCGAAAATTGGTAAGGATCTTTCGGATGAACGGATTCAGTTCCAGAGCAGGCGGGTATTCGATCTTCCCGTGTCCGATGGTGTAGGCAATGATAGCAGTGAAAATGATATACGAGTATGTATTATACCATGTGTCCTTCGGCTGACGGAGTCTCTCTCAGCTACGTTAAGAAAGCCAATATATTGAGAAGAGACCGGCACAGCCCAAACATTTTGGGGTTGTTTATCAACTGCACTGATGACTCCTCATGCGGAAGCGTGGAGAGAGCTCAAGAACGGTGGAGAAGCATGTGAAGGAGCAGAGACGTAATGTCAGGAATGCCGCTACATCTCCATAAGTTCCCTCGCTATGTTATCGATGCCGACCACCAAATTGATTGGGAAAATTGCGAGACGCTAGCAGGTTTACCAAAGATGCCTCATTAAAGAGTCCTTTTGGTTAAGTGTAAACAAGTGTGAACGTAATGCTGGAAGGAACTACCTGGTCTGAGGCCCTTTAAGTTGTGCCTCTATTTTCGTCTCTCGTTTTGTTTCAACTACAGAATTAGATTCATCTGCGTGCGCTTCGGTTTCCTAGAAAGGAAGAATCATATCTAACCTCAATATCGAAATGGCACATCACAGAATTGGACAACTTGCTCTCCTCGAATGGATAATTCGTGTATCGCTTGCTATTGGAAATGGCAAACAATAAACTGTCAGCAGAGGACACCAGAGCCTGTGAGAGATGCGTGCTGTGACATCACTTCGCACACACTAAAACACACATCGTCTAGCTAACATTCGATTCAGTGTATGCACTATGCAGTAAGGAATGGTGAGAAGACGATGGTGAAATCATCAAGTGAACTAATTTTCGCACGCCTGCTACTTTTTTTGATAATGATCGGAAGGGCCAACATTATGGAGAAAACTTGTGCGCAATGATCTGAATTCTTCGAATCTGAAGGAATTTTGGCAATCGAAGCCCTTTGCTGGAGCTCACATTAATCCGCAAATGCCGCTCAAATGCCTAATTGACGCATAATAATAACAGTGTGGCTAATCGAACTGTCAGGATCGACATCGTTGAGACGAAAACACTCTTAATATCCTGCTAATAGAGAGGGGGACCAAATGTGAAAACCATATCACATGCTTTGAGACTAACTTGCAAAATTGCCACAATTCCACTTTAAGCTATTGATTATGTCTGGACTAAATTTCGTTCATTTATTTAGATTAAGAAATGGTCTTGAGAATGCAGAACGTGACCATGCTTACCGCTGATAAGCGAAATGCATTGTGCTTCGCAATGAAGACTTGTGTTTTTCCATATCCGAGAATCAGCTTGGATCCATTCACAGCTTCAGACACAAACAGCATAAACTTGCGCTTTAGAGATGCCATCATGATAAGATCTATGAAACCTAGCCTCAATACCAAGGAAGAATACAAGACATACCGAGCATTGATTATCCAGCATTTGTGTATACTTGCATTTATCTTGAACTTTGCATCCTTTTGACGTGAACAGGCCGCTTTATCGGCGAAAATTTGTGGCAAATTTTAATGCAACAGTTTGGCTAATAATTTCTATCTTTTATACAAAGAATATGACTGAAACGACTGCGTAACAACGTCACGTGCAGCTTGCAAAGGAATTGAAGTGATCAAGATAGACTCTAAAGAGGATGGAAATAGTGAGGATCTGATAGAAATCGATTGGTGTGCTTAGATTCTTCTGCTTAGTCTTCATGATTGATTTTCGTCCAACTCGACAATACAAATGAGCTGCCTGTAAGTTTTGCTGATGATCGATTCTTTTGGGTCCAGAATGTAACGCAAAAATCGTGTGTTGTGATGTTCCTATACATTTATTTCTGGAGCAGGCATTCGTCGGTGCGCGTGGGTGTGGCTACAGAAATATTTTCTACATGCCAGTCACTGAAGGTGGCATGATTTCTCAGTTGGTTAAGGGCCGCGCTTCTGTCTAAGGTTCGAGTCTGTCCGATTATGGAGACACCACCGTTCTCACTAGAAGTTACTGACCCTGGTCTAGTGAGTCGATTTGCGAGTGTGTCAAGGCTGCCCCACCCCTAGCTTTCTTCTATGGCTTTGAGCCTTGGGTGGGGCAGGAGTAAGTAAAAAATTGCAGATTTTTACTTTATGTTAGCTAATTAAGAAGAAGGTTACCTTAGCTTAGAAATTGAGTTTACATCTCGCAGTCTACTGTGAATAAAGTCTCTGTTTACAGCAGTCAATTCTTCGATTCAAACGAGCAGATGGTCCGATTGGAGCTCGAAAAATCATCAAGTCAATAAATTTCCGAACTTTTGAAACTTTATCAAAAATTACTTTGGAGAAAGCAATGTATAAGCTTACTTGCAGCTGATCAATCTGCCTCTCTAGTTCCTTTCGTTTTTCTACTTCGCTTTCCTGGAAAAAAAGTGTTAGTGTCATTTAAGGATCTGCGAATCGGCAAATGGAAAGTCAAATCGAATCGGGTCGTGATTCGCGAATCGACACATATAAAACGTACATAGACCTACATAAATTTATGTTTGTTTAGCTAACGATAACATGCCGTTAGCCATTAAGAAAATAGGTGGCTTTACTAACATTGATGGATTTAATGCTAAGTGGCTAATGAAATATGTTGTAACACCTTGGCACTCATGGAAATAAACATGCTACATTATAGAGTCATTGTTTTCCTGTCATAATTATAGTCAACTATATTTTATAATTAGACATGCACATATTTCTACTGACATCGTGATTCGTGACGTTAGATCATGAGTTGAATAATGTATTTTGATTAGACTCGTGACTTCCCAGTGACCTTACTTTGCCAAATTAGTTCCCTCATAATAAGGACTATCAAGGTCTGTAAGTTAGATTTGCTGAAAACGTCCTTAAAAACGATTAGTTTTCATTCTATAGATTGCAGTGACGTTTATCTCCGGAGAATTCAAGGGCGCTATTATCACACGGACTTCAGGTGTCAACAAGACAGATCAGGATAAGAGTATCTATTGAGGTTAGACATTGGTCAATGGTTCTATCTTCAAGATTCTCTTGAAGCTGGCAAAAAGAATTCGAGCACCTGCGATGAGGACGAGATGACGTTTCTAAAACAGCAAGCGATTGCTCGTCAGCCAGTTATGAACAACACATAAAAAGTTCTTAGATAGGGGGGATTCAAATGAGTGACAGGAGCCGTAAATTTGGATGTCATGAGCATATAAGGGATACAAAGAGTTGATTACTGTGAAGTTTCAACAATAAAAGACTTCATGACAATTATACTAATTTTCGGATAATTAGCGTTTTAATTTGTTATTGCAGTATGTAGAAAGCTGAATGGGTTGCACGTTTACTTTGGTACAACAGAAGGGAAGACAGTGAGAAGAGGCGGCCAAACCACCAAAAGCCCAGTGGCTTCCCGGGCCTATTGCCAGGCAGGTGATGAGGGATGGGCTTGCTCCCAAGGCAGACTGCAGCCAGTGCAGGCCCCATCCTTGGCGCTCCATCGACATCATCCTCTTCATCTCCTCACGCAACAACCACTACCTCACAGGCAGCAAAACCCCCAATTTTCAGCACAGGGTCATAGCACTCAAACACACACTACGTTGTCACATACCTAACGCACAGACAAAACAACAAAATCATTATCTCAATCCCTCTAACAGTTCACAAATCAGAACCAACACTTGACAGACGCTCAAGCAAAGCACTGGGCACAACTCCGCACTAACAAATCGCCCATCTTAAAAGAATGCCTGCACAATACAAACTCTTCTTTCCATTCTTCTCCTTTTGTCCTCTCTGAAAATCACAACCGCACAACACAAAACATCTCATGCACTCATATAAACACGACGCTCACACCATGGGACCTGTGGGTTTCCCTCGTCAGGTGTGCGGAGCTCATCGGCAGCTGGAAGCAGGCGATTCGCCCGCCTAACGCCTGACGACCCACTCCAAATAGAGGGAAGGGGGGGGTTGACACTGCCACCACCAACACATTGAGGGGAGGGCAAGGACATTACATGATGCCGAGGTCCGAGTGAGATGAACCCTTCCTGTGCATGCGTGGAGCGACTGCGGCATACAAGCGGCATCAGCAAAAATGGTAGCGGTCGGGTGGTAGAAGAGACTTCGTGAAGCAAGACATTGGCAGCTGCTTCACTGTCATCTTTTTCATTTCTCATGTCATTTCACTGTGGCAGGGGTGGGCCGCCATATTTGGATCTGTGACACATTTTGTCACATCTTGATATTCGAGATTTGTCACATTTTGTCACGTACCGATGGGCGCAAATGTCACATTTTGTCACATGCTTATTGACAAAAAATCACATTTTGTCACATGCTGATGAAAACACATTGCCAAAATTTGAAACATGCCGGTGCGCAGAAGATTGGCAGTTACCAATTTTTGCCTTAAAGGCTGATTTTTGAAGTAGAGCATTTGACGTAACATTCATGATATACATGCATATCAAACGAGGTTTTAACGGGACAAAATCGAGAAAAATCGTTAATTTATTAATTATTATTCCTATTTATGTAGTTCCATATGGGTGGTCTCTGTAGCATAGTGGCTAAGTGCTTGAACTAGCGATCTTTCAGTCCAGATGTGCCAGTCCCGAAAGTGTCATTGGAAGTAGTGAGGAAGGGCATACGGACGAAAAGATCGCAAGTCTCCAGATCAAAGTCTGACTATGTCAGCACGGTCCAATCCCGCAGCATTGGGAGTAGTGACGTTAAACTATCATTTCATTTCCGCGTTAAACCATCAATTGCCATTGGTAAACCATCAACCCCGAGATTTGGGGTAATAACGAAACAGACCATGGGTAAAACCGGGACACATTTAACTTTGTTTAAAGTGAACAAATTGCACTCAAACCTTGTAGTGTTATTACAATTATTACTTTTTGTAGTCTCCAATTCATTCATAAATCATTACTTATGGCAAATATGATTGCATAATAAACACGTACTCGGAATATGTTTCACAATGTTAATTCACAAACCATATTATTTCACAGAAAATAGGAAAACTTTGTCTTCGCTGAATAAATGCCACTCAGTTTTATAGCGATTACTAGTCCTAGGTTTGACCAGACCACGGTCTTCCGAACGCAGAGCGAAAACTATACCACAAGGCCACAGCTCCGGGGGCTGAGTCGCGTCTTCAAATCCTGCAGTGTCGTTGATGAGCTTCGGCAGCAGCACCTAAGACCAAGAAGCCCATGCAGCACGTGGAGCTGCAAAGTTGTGTTCCAAAGATCAAATTGTTCATAACTCGAAGGCTTGCTGTGTAGGATTTCTACAATAATGCTTACAACTTCTCATGTTATCGAAGTCCGTGAATACGATTCTTATCAGACGTAGACTTCATTATATTTATTCAGGCAACAACCAGCGGTTTTTTTTCTTGAACCGCTTTCAATGAGAGAAATTCAACATCACAAGGTACATCGTCACGCTTAAGTCAAAAATAAAAAGTCATAAAAACGTGATGATATTTTTGACTGGTCGAGCAGAACCGATTCGAATCTCCCGGGTACCTAGTGTCAATTTCATCTTGACTTCTATTCGACCCAGAGAGCATCATCAAGAACGGAAGCATCAACATATGACCATTTACATTTTAAACTTACTTTCAACTCCGTCATTGTCTCAATACTTTCTTGGTGTTGTATCTTCATATTTTCAATTTCTTCCTGAAAAATGAATGAATGATTACATCATTCAAACAGGGTTCGTACAGCTTCGTGAAGGCAAAATTCACAAACTTTCACAAGCCTTTTATCCGCTAATAAAATTGGGTAGATGCTATTTCGGCAAGAGAAAGTCAATTCAGCTAGAATAAACCTTTGCCTAACTATTATTGAAATTTATGCCGCAATGCCACTGATTGGGCATAAATTTATTTCATATATTGAAATGCCATGAGAAAGGATTGGAATAGGAAATCCTCACTGCATTGTACATAGAATTACTTGAAATAAACTGACAAAAAAACAAACAACTGTTGAACAAAAAAGTTAATTGATAAAAAGAGATTTATAAAACAAATAATTACATCAAAAACTGCTTGACCGGACAGCCTCGATTACAAAAATGGAATATATGCATTGTTTAATGGCTAGTAACAATATATATGCTTGTTACAATGTCTTATGTAATTGTATGCTTGAGATCTTTGTTCAAAAGTCATTAACTTTTACAAACCTTTGTTTCTATGCAATAAAATCGAAACCGAAAAGCCTCTGGCGTGCACCTTTAAGTCATGTCGAACGAAAGCAAGAACGTGATGACATTTTTGACTGGTTGAGCAGAACCGATTAGAATCTCCCGGGTCCCTAGTGTCAATTTCATCCAACGCTGTCTTCCATTCGACTCAGAGAGCATCATCAAGAACGGAAGCATCAACTGATGACCATTTACATTTTAAACTTACTTTCAACTCCGTCATTTTCTCAATATCTTCTTGGTGTTGTATCTTCATATTTTCAATTTCCTCCTGAAAAATCAATGATTACATCACTCAGTAGATCATTCAAAGTTGTAGTCGGTGAATACTGCAGTTCAGTCATGAAAAGTTATTTTCAGCTTAGTTGATTAAAAAGTTTGACATAAGCTATCATTAATCACTCGCAATATACTGCCTAAGGTTTTCTTCTAATCAATGAAGCGATACTTTGAGTTTTATTTCTTGGAGCATTTTCACCCATTGGGTAGCTTTTCACTAAAGCTGAAGTGATCCGTGCTTTTTTCATGTCAAGTTACAGCAGTCATAACCGATGCTGATAAATCATAGAATTCTACCCATTTTTGTTGTCGGTATACTTCACCACATGAATCGGAGCGCTAAACTTGTCTTTGAGTGAGAGCTACATGTCATGGAAGCTTCGAAGAAGCACTCAAATCAATGTAGGGTTTTACATTTCGATAGCAATAAAGTGAGTGAGATTTACAAAGCTTGCTATGTCTCTATCATTTCTCTGTACGGCGACGGAATTATTCAAGAAAAATACTGCATTCAAAAAGTCTTCTTACAAGCGAAAGTACCACATAATTATCATAATATTGTTAGGGTACATTTGGTAATGAAATAAAAACATCGAATGAAGTCACCTTCGAAACACTTGTCTAAATATGGCTCTTAATCATCATCGTTAATCTGATATCTCCTCTCGCAAAATGTAGATTTTTACAATCAATCAAGCTTGTGGAAAGCAAGCGAGTTCACACGTTAAGACCTTATAACTTGCCATGAGTAGCATTCATGACACTATATTCAAATAATATGTCCATTGTCTTCCACTGATAGCCAACTACTTTGGGTATAATAGGCAGAACCAGCGATATCATTTTAAGTACATTTTTATTTACTTGACTGAAAATAGTCGTGTGTGTAACGAGATAGAGAATTATCAGCTGTGAAAGTCAGCAATGGACCATAGCACTCCATCAAATTCGACTTCTGTAAGTTCTTTGTAATTTCGAAAAACAGAAAAATCATATAAAAAATGTCTCAAATTACAAAATACCGAAATCTTTTTACAAGCGCGTTTCAATAATAATTTACTATCCAATTTCACTAAAATGCTGCATTCTTACTGACAACAGAAAAATTCACGCCTTCGGTGGAAATGCGGTATATGTATATAACTTCGTTGCTGCAATTGATACTAAACAACTCACATTTTTCGAGTCCACTACTTTTTTGTGCTGTTTTTTCAGTTCATCCATCTCTGTTCCCTGAAAATGGCATCAGTATGATAAATTACATTCTGCCAGTATTTGGGGAATGCTAGAATAACATTATCACCTAAAATTACAAAGGACCTTCAGCTGGAAATAGAAAACTAATGAAAACACAGACGCAAATAAAAATGGAAAACTATAAAGGAAGTCCTGAGTCTTGAAGAACTTGAGCTCCAACGAATGTCCCTAAAAGAAAGAACATGGCGCGAACATTGGCGAGAATAAAAGAATCAGTATGATTGAATAATATTGCAGAATTTCATGCAATTGAAAAAAGCTGTAAGAATTAAGAATAATTAAAAATTATTACAAGCTAGAAGCCGTAAAACTTTTGCACGAGTACGATTATCACCATACCGGTTTCAAATACCGTGATATCCATACCGTGGTGATAATTCAACCAACGCACAGGATTATACACAATCTTAGATATGAAATCGATAAACACATTTAAAAAAAGGACCCGGACAGTTGCAAGGCAAGAGCATAAAATAAAATCGCCAGGATCGAATGAGCCACGTATGAAAATTGATGGAGAAATATCTGTCAGCAAGCAAAGAAATAGAATTGGCCACCAGCAAAAATAGATGTAAAAGTTCGGATGATACTTGATTATTCATGAGCTTCTAACGTTATTTTATGATGAGTGATTCTGCTTTTTTTGTTTGTGCGATTTGTTTTTGTTAGTATTTTGAAGATTTTCTCATTGGGCGGATGAATATCCAGAATATCTTACTCTGGTCGCGCAAATATATCGAATACCCAGTTAATTGTTCCCCTATCAAAACATTCATATCGTCATCATTTTTTCACGGAAGATTTAACACATCATTAAAATTCCCTTTATAGTTATGAAAGAAATGTTTCAACTGTTAGAGAGTTTAAAAGATCAATTTCTGCTTACTTTATTCGATGCGACATCTGGTAATTATCTTCTTTTCCAATGTTTATTTATGTTGGCTCCTTTTACTTGCAGCCCGTTTGGGCTTGATATTTGTTAATTATCCATTTAGCATGTGAAAGTTGTATGTGCTCTTAATAACAAATATATCATCATCATCATCCGCATCAGAAAATTCTACGCATATCCAGAAAGTTCTTGCAACTGTCCGGCTCCTTTTTTGAATGTGTTCATCAAGATTTCATGTCCAAAATTGCATATAATCCTGTTCGTTTGTTGAATTATCGCCAATGATACCACGGCATTTGAAACCGGTATGGAAATAAATCAAAGTCGAGCAAATAATTTTATTGACAATAATACTCACGTGAGCAGCATTTTTTTCGCTGATTTCTTCTCTCAACAGCTTGATTTCCTCTGCCTGTTCTAAACTGCCACTTGCTCCAGGCAGCGTCTGTTGGAAAGTGAAAGAAGCTTGCAAAAGTTTGTTCAATAAAATGGGCAGATGAAGTTGATCATCGCAAAACGTTCTTGATGATTGCTACGTTCTTGAGTGGGACCCATTCAAGCGAAGCATTTTCTTGAATATGACCCGAGGATAGTTTTAGTTTTTGCAATTCAAGATGACAATTGTTTCATAAAAAAGCTCGTAAAAGATGTTTATTGATAAATTCAGGAGTGAGTTACATTTGATTAGGACAGGTTATATGATTATTTTTCAATTCTTTTTAGGGGCTGAGTTCTATCCAAAAAATCCGATGAATGTCTGGCGACACGATAAAGCATAACTTTGAAAACACATAAAATATAGAAATTGAGGACAACAGCACATGATATTGGACGCGGATTTTTTAAAAAGTTATAAGCTGATGTACCTGTGTACGGCAGAAAGGTTATATTTCTTCGCCTTACAGATTGTCCTGCGAAACCTTTTTTAAGTGTTAATATTTTCTAGAATTAAATGCAAATTATGTCTAGGAAAAATCTAGCAGTGCTAAAGAATCAGAAACAGACTTCCATAGGCCTCTTTTAGACTAACTTTCCCAATACTTGCAAGTGACTCTTATCTTGCAAAACCGGTCATAGTTCTAGCGGAATTCTTTAAAGCTAATCAAAACACTAAAGATGCGCAAACCATCAGCACAACAAAAGAAAAAAATAAAAGTTCGGAATTAGCTGGTAGCCCAGAATTCAAAAATATTCTCTTAGATGGATTAATTATATTGCATGCTTAAAATCACCATCTCTCCATTTTTACTGTGGTAAAGATGTAATAAAAATGATTTGATTTTACGTAGGTAATTAAAATAATGCAGCAATATGAAATGTCTCAAAATTCACACATTTAGGTTTACCGGTTCTCAGTCGTTGCACAGCCCTGCTACACATGCTGTATTCCTACAGTTCAAAATACAAGTATAAATACGAGAGAGAAAAGTTGTCGCCTGCCTATTGAGGTCTAAATATGACTTTCCTCAATACTGATGGTCACGGCCAGGACAAGACCATATCGGCAAGAGAGCCAATCTTCCATTTAACGTGATGCAAATTCAGGTCTGAATTCTGTCGAACCAGGATATCGACACTACATTGAACATGTATAGTAAATTTGTATCGTGAGGAGTCGAGCGGTGTGAATAACATTTCTAAGGAGGAAAGTTAACCGATTCTTGCAATCTGCCAGGTGAAGTTCATATGTCCCAGGATACGAGTACTGGTGTATTGCGCGTGCTTGGCCAATCCGCAAGCCAAATGGAGAGGAATACCTACATAACTATGTCCATAACTATCTCCATCGTTGCTACCATTACATACTGTGGCTGAGAGGGCCATGTAGGCTCTTGAGAAGCTCATACCCGACACAAGTGATTCAATTCTGTGACGAATACTTTTTTAAGTATTAAATAAAAAAAACCTTAAAAAAGTATTTTAGTAATACAAATGCTTATGCATTTGATCTAAACCTGATAATAGTAGCTCTTAATATGAAAAACCATGAGCCGCACAATGGACTGATCTCGATGAATTCATTCATAACGGTACCAGTCCTATTTGAAATAGGTCGTCTATAATGAACAAGCTTTCAATAAGCTGTTTACCTTCCTTAAATAACCACAACCGGGTTTTTCAGTTCTTCTTTGTGATTCAATGCCATTGAGCCTAATTATTCGTAGGTCAGTTTCAAAATCAAGAAATGCAACTAGCATTACTCATAGTGTACGTGACATACATAGATATAGGAAGAAGTTTAAAAAGAAATTTTTAATAATATTTTAGACACACAAAACTGAAATACGACTTCTAGCGATAACATTTTTTACGATGTTTAGACATTAATATAAATCACAAAAAATACCCAAAAAGTATGAAAAGTATTTCCAGGTGATAATTCAAAGTTCAACTAACTTTCTAGGCCAATTACTCAATCGAGACTTTGCATAACATGTCACTCAATTCTAAACTTTGCATTTACCTGAATTTCGGCAGCTTCTAACTTTGCCACTTTACTTTTTAACCGTAGCACTTCATCTTCAAGGTCTGAAACTTCTTCACGCTGAAAAAGTAAGAAAGTAAAATATTTTAATAAAACATAATGCACTTCTGGTGGTCGATGAAGCGTTCGTCAGAAAAGTGCTCATTTTCTTCTAGACCTCGATCAGGCTAGTTAGGTCCCTCCAACAATTAAATATTGAAAGCCTTTCAAAGAGATCCAACAGCTGCTATCATTATCAGTTGAGCTGTTTAACCGGTCATTAAGGTAGAGGAGGTCCATCATCAACAATCACGAATGCAGACATCAGTGAGGACAATCGCCTCCAAGGTCTACAAGAACTCAACTGAAAAAGCAAAGGCCATATTCTTACCCTTTTCTTTTCATTCCTCAATGCTTCATCCCTCTCATTTTGTAGTTTCTCATAATCTTCACGAATAAAATTAAATGGCACCTGGAATCAAGCATAAAACAACAAATAAAGAACAATATAAAAAATGCAAAAAGTCTTGATATTTGTGGTAAGGATTATCTACTAAATTGTCGCCTACTTAGGCCGAATCAGAGGATATATTGGGAGTTCAGCTTTACAAAATATTTTGAAATTTTGATCATTGTCATACATTTGGACATAAAGAATAATCATAGGACATAGGACGTTTGAAGATATCTCGATAATCACACTGTCTTAGGCATGATAATAATTCGTAGCATCGGAAATAGTCCAGTTATCCAGTTATACCATTTTATAGGAATAGAAAATGTCAAAATTGTTCTTTTTCTTCGCGTGAATATTTGCGGATGACATATGTCTATGAGTTGTTTCTCCATGAGTATTTTATTCGTGATGTCTCGCTCATGTGATAACATTTCGGCTTTGATGTTATTTGTGTTCCAGTTCTTTCAATGAACATCGAAGATGTTTCCTTTGTGGAATGTTCTTTAATTCTGATATGGAGCGGTCGAATTGTGCATCCAATACAGAAATGTTGGCATTCAAGACACGGTGATTTGTAAACGACATTTGCAGACGACGAACGGAGATGCCAAAATTTGATAATTATTTTCAAACTTATCATTCTTTCATGAGGCGTTTCGAAAGGTTACATCTAGTGGTCGGATTTCGAAATTTCGCCAATTTCGCGTATCGGCTCTGATTTCGCGTATTAGCGCTGATTTCGCGTATCAGCACTGATTTCGTTTACTTTTGTTTTATGTAACCTACGAGCAAGTATATATTTATGTGGTAACACAAGTTACCGTACTATAAGTTTACAGGAACAAGTCCACTTACAGCGAACAAAAATAGATGATAGAGAGAATTTCGTTTTCTATCAGATGAGATACATCTTATGGAGGACGCAGATAGGCATTTCAGTGATTTTCATGCTTTGTCAATATATCACACACAGAAAATTTTATATAAATTTTGTAATCTCACTTAGCTAATTTGTATGTGCAGTCTTTTTATCGTGTAAACAAACTTCTTTCATTCAAACAGGAAAATCAAGAAAGTTAATTCCTTTTGTTCATTTCACAGGACATGCCGCATGTTATAGGTGTGTAGATCTGAAGATTGATATCAACAATAATATTAACGACAAAGAAAAATTAACGTAGTCTCAAAATGCATCAGCTTATTGACAAATTTTCGTCACAGACTTCATCAGGTGCACGATGCAAATGAACATTTGCATCGTGCACCTGATGAAGTCTGTGACGAGCACTTGTCAATAAACTGATGCATTTTGAGACTACGTTAATTTTTCTTTATAATTTCCTAAGTCTCATGGATTACTTTTGAATAATAATAACATGTATAAATGGACAGTGGCAGTGAAATACAGGATTTGATATGTAGTTACGTATCTGTAAAATTACTGATTGCGTTTTAACTGGAGATTTTATTAGCTTAATTTGTATTCGCAATATTCACGTGTCATTTGTTTGGCGTGTTCTGTTCATTCTTATGGAAAGGAAATTTTTCGGGAAAATAGAAACACCCAACTTTACTTGATAAAATAAAATAGCATACAAAACCATATAAAAAGAACATATAAGATATT
Organism: Prostheceraeus crozeri; assembly: GCA_907163375.1. Classification (NCBI taxonomy): domain Eukaryota; kingdom Metazoa; phylum Platyhelminthes; order Polycladida; family Euryleptidae; genus Prostheceraeus; species Prostheceraeus crozeri. The sequence goes on from CAJQUW010008710.1 coordinate 57,909, forward strand.
GTAGAATATAGAACATGCTTTTCCCACCATACTTGATTGTGATCATAGATCTTCCATAATTAGTATTTTATTGTTTACATGCATGATCTAGGTAAGAAAACTTACGACTTCAACTTACGCGCCATCTACTTTATAACTTTATACAAATAGTAACACACACAAAAGTTTGCTTTATACGCCTATGTAACTCATAATGGCAAGCAATCCATTGAACTACACAGATTAGTCTTTTTTGTCGAAGCGCGAATATTTGTTACTCGGCATAGAAGAATCTGAGAATTGGTGTACATGTCTTTTTAGAATCACATCGAGTGCTCTACTGCGCGCGGCTTCTTTTTTCATTTTTAATGCATTCTTTTCTTGTCGAAGATCCATCAGGTCTTTCTCGGCTTTTCTGGCCTGCTGCAGTGCATTCTCTGCAAGAGATGTTAGTCGCCGTTGCTCATCTTCCTTTTTCTTAAGAGAAGTTGCGATGTCTTCCATCTCAGTCGCGTGCTTTCGAATACTTTCATTTCTGTTCATTTCCTCGCTCAATTCTTTTCGTAGACGTTCTTCTAATTTCTGTTTTTCTTTTTCTTCCCGTTCTTTTCGCTGCTCCTGCTTCCATGCTTCATATTTCGAGTGCGATGTCGTGTATGAATCCCTGAGTTGACGATCTATTTTCAATGTAGAGCTGTCCAATTTTTTGCTGTTGAGAACAGACTTACTGACGGACAACGCCTTTATGGTTTCAGAACCCAGCGATCGACGTTTCTTAGTTATTACATCGGATAGACCCGAAAAAATACGTTCGACCTCCGCGTTTCCATGTGGTAAAATAAAAATCGCTTTGGCGACTTTTATGAGGGCTGGTGTCTTTCCCACCTTGTCGACTTTCGACCAAAATTCTCCTACATCGTTTTCATAGGCGTTTTTTACCAGACTTTGATGAAGCCTAATCTCGACTTGCAATGTCGATTGGTCGCTATCTCCTAAAATGTTAGGGATGTGTTTGACGAATTTAAAAACCCATTTCTCATAATGGTCACTCTGTTGGTACAGAGGACTTAAAAATCGTGAAGCCCTCAGTAGCTCGTTCCCGAAAGGCAAATAGTCGCTCAATCTTTTTGTAATTTCCATGAAAAAGGGTTTCATGATCTTGAAGGCGATTGCCTGGTTGGGGCCTGATAAATCTGAGAAGATTTTTCGAGCTTTTTCACCAATGATGATGTTGTAGGCGTTGTGCCAATGATCAAAGTTGGATACATCAATTTTCCAGCATCGGGAAGGGATCTGATCAATTGATATATTTCTGAAAATCATATTCTCAGAATGAAGTACTAACATAATTCTTATGTTAACCTCAGCATATTCACAAGCAACATACATTCGTGTGTAAAATGGATCTGGAAAAGGTAAAAATATTAATATATCCATCGCACATCATATGGAACATCGCAGTTCAAACTTAATTCAGATAGAGTTACAAACTTAATGATAAGATGTTCAATAATGCCTAGTTAGTCACAAGTATAAAACACATAAAGCAGTTCATAAACTCTATCAAAGATTGATATTATGAATGAGAATTAGAATATCAATATCAAGTTATCTAGTGACAAGAGCATTAGCTCGCGGTATATATTATAATATATCTAAGTGTATAATTTCGTTCGCGTATAAATCCTCAATTTCGCGTATTCGCGTATTTCCAGTCAAATTCGCGTAATACGCGAAATTCGCGTCAGAATCCGAACACTGGTTGCATCTGACTTTTGTGTAAGCTTATGAGTAGCACTTTTCTTTGTTATAACAGTAAATCCTTTTCTTTTTTCCTTTTCTTTTTTGAGTTTTGTATAAAATTTTCAGGAAAACAAAATAAAATACTGAAGGAAGCATGACTTATGTTCACCTTACCGATTCACTTTCAGGAGTACCACCTCGGCTTACTGATCGTGAATTACGATTCTTGCTAGCAATTTTTTGAATCCTTTGTTCCTGAAAAGACAAACAAAAGTTCAAATGTAAGAAATATATTTTAAAACGAATTCACTCCAAATGTATAGCATAAATAATAGGGCTTGTTGGTGAGACAGAACTTTCTGTCCCATTCTATTTCCACTAAAATAATACTGGAATGAAAGCTCGGATAGTCGCATATTATATAGTCTTCTAAGCAACTTTTATACAGTGTGACCAACCAGGGGTGTGGAAGCGGAAGTGAATGCCCGACGATCGCTTCCGCTTCCGAAAGTATCATGATACTAATGACTTGATAGTATCTATATGATATAATAGATAGATGACTAATAACATGATACTAATTCGCGTGTCAGGGCGAGGCGAGACACTTCTGACTTTTGACCTTTAGTCTTGATGTGAGTTAAGTAACAGTTGTCATATTTAGTGCTTACCCTATTACATATAATTACAAATTGGCACCTGTATTACTAAATGTAGTTACTTCTAATTTTCCCATTATGATGAAAACGAAGATGTTTTATCTCAGAATACTGGCATTCCAAATCAGAAAACCTCAGTATCATCTGATCAATGACAACTTCACACAATGCGGATTGGTGTGTCTTGAGGCAATTTCACTGTAGCATTCTCAAACACTCTCTTGGTCGTCTAATATTTTTTTCAACCGTGTTGGGAAAATATGACGTCTTTATTTCACAATTTCCCAAAGCTCATGACAACGCCTGAAGATGTCTGACTGATCAGACGAAAGGTGTCTGGCGAAAATTGTAGTTTTCAATTTCTTGAGTTGTACTGTCCGAAAATAAGAATAAAGATATACAATGTCCACCTTGAACGAATAATTTCATATAGGTCAAAATTTTCAGTAAATTTGAAAAATATTTGACTTTTTGTCAAGTCAAAAAAAACGCATAGCTGGGGTTTACGACAGAAAGTTCGTGGAGACTGCTAAGTGTCAACGTTATAACCTATAACTCTTAAAAAGTGGAAAATGAAGAGAAGGGTACTCGAAATAGGGAGGTGTGTAGTCATAGTCGCCAATAATTGGAAGCGGAAGTGGAAGTAGAAGTGGAAGCGGAAGCGAATAAAAATCAATCGTTTCCGCAGCCCTGAGATCTTAAACGGGGACTTCAAACAACTATCAGCAAAAGTGCAATGCTCTTCAAATTTTCTAAGAGCTCAGTATAGAAATTCAAAATATTTACGTTGACAACAAAGGTCTGTCGCAGTGCATTAAATTTCTAAAGTGTACCGTCAGCGTGTCCTGATGAAGTGCGAGCTCGTCTCCACCGTAGACTCGGTTCGATACCAGGGTGCAGTTTGTGTCTTTTATTGACTTAACAGATGTCATTCTCTTTAGATATTCAGAGGGGCCACGTGTTTATAGACTTCTCTGTCAGCTTCTTGTGAAATCAAACCGCATCAAATAGCTTGTTCAATCATTACCAGAAACAAATTCATACTCAAGAACATATCGACTACCAATGATCAAAACTGTGATAAGAAGAAGATCTTTTATAGTTACGATGACACAACTTGCAAATAATGGATTCTGATGGTGCCTTTTTTTCGTTGTTTTGCATCTAATGAATTACTTCAACTCTTTCTGTATATTCATGCTCATGGCCACACGATTTCCACTATTGTGGCCTATCTGATCAATAAACGCTAATTATTATTATTATTATTAATTTAGTGATAAACTATGTGACTGAAGGGGAATCAATTAAGGATTATCTCATTAAGCAACCTTCTTTGATAAGCTGTAAGTAAAACCTTTCGATGTGATTTGAAAGTAATATCATAAACTTGATAAATTGATATTTTAATGGCAATAGTTGATGTTATCATTTGTTGCTTAATCTCATATTTTAAAATTACATGTTTTTATCATTCCTCAAAAGTTTGATTTGGCTTTTATTATCATTGCTCAGTCGCAAATTAAGCCACTTTTTATAGCCATTGGTTCATTGTCCAAATCCATATAGCAAATAGATGGCATGTCGAACCGTCAGACTAAGATGTAAAATGCCTTAATGTAATGACAATACATTTGAAAATTAAGAGATTTATTACAGAAATTGTTCCTGTGGTTAACAACTTCTGTCGTTTCTTTCAAGATAATGGCATTCTGTGGTAAAGTAAAGTCTCGGCGTCCATCGCATTAGAAAAGTCTGTCCATCCTTAGTATTCGCATTACCAAAGAAGAATGCTTGTTTTCTTTGGAAATAAATGAAAGAGAAGAGAGAACCATATGAAGATCAATTGCTATCTGAAGTGGTTGTGTATTTCTACGAGTGGTTAGATCTTTTAATGATGAATACGGTAGACTGAGGTAAAACGCCCATCGTCGATTTCTCAACAGTCATAAGATATATAGATATTTCAACTATCCGAGCTATACTTATAACATGTGTTATTTTCCTGAGTCATTTTAGTTGTTAATAGAGTACAATGGCTTAATCCTTTATATCATTTTTGATATAAAAGTTTTACTAATGCCAAACGTTTTCTGACTCAATCGATTATCATTTACATATTTTCAAAATAGGAATTAGATATGTGTAGACACCAGTGGTCAAGACTTCAACTCGCGTTTCTCCCTATTTGACGTTTTTGTTGAAAAACAAATTGATGAAGATCTACGACTGTGGATGAAAAGCCCGATGCTTAAGGTAGCAAGACGCCTCGGAGGCCTTTTAGTTTTTATCCCCATAACACTACGAGTATCTACGAACTTTGAGCAACAATATTTCCATTGATTCATCCTTCCCTATTGACCATACTGACCTTATTCATCTAATCAAGTTATTCCAATATTTCCAATAGCAAACGATACACGAATCATCCATTCGAGGAGAGCAAGTTGTTTAATTCTGTGATGTGCCATTTCGATATTAAGGTTACACACAACCTTTCCTTTCTAGGAAACGGAAGACACGCACAGATGAATCTAATTCTGTGGCTACTACAGAAAGTGCAAGTACAGCTTCGAGTTCGACTTTCGAACATTCAAATTAACTAAAAATTTGATCACAATATTTGAGTTGCTTGTGAAACGTATCGAACGAAGAATACCAGGACCGACTGACGATGAGCGACGCCTTTCAGACAATATCAACTGTGTTGAACATCGATGCAAAAATAATACAGCATTAGCTTCATAACCTGCGAAGCCAACAAGAATCGCGGTAAAAACGTGGTTAGATGTGCCATAATTTTGCCAAAATGTTGTGTTTGCTGATATTAAGATGTTTGCTAAATCTAAATGTGTCTACCTGAAGACACTATATGGCAAAGCGTATGGCTATATACCTAGTAGGGGTGACTTTTTAATCGCAATCGCATCGATACGATTAAGCGATTAATAATCGCATCATAAAGTGATTAAAAGATTAATCGAGCGATAAATTTCTTATATAATTTCAAGATCTACTATTAATATATTAGATAACACTATTACTGTGATTATGTAAACTATCACTGCTTCTCAACGAATTGTTAAGTTTTATTCCCATGCACATTCACTTCGTCTTTTGTATTGATGTAGCTTATATTAAAAGCAGATACCTAGTGCATAAAGGCCTAGTTCCATTCATTTTAATTACCCCTACTCGAGTAATGTGTAATATCAGTGCAGTCCAATGCTACCAGAAGACTAAAAATATAGCATTGTCACCGAATCACAAGTGAGTCATTCATTTCCACACCTTTCTGTTCCGTACTGGAGAATTCCAACCTTTACACGAAACGCACTAATAGAATAATCGATTGATCAACTTAATAGAAAATTCATTCATAAACACTCCTATCTAGGGAATCATTAAAATGATATAAGTACTTTTGCATTCGAATAGAAATGCAAAAAAACGATTAATCGCAAGCCTGAGATTAAATGCACTTCTTAAGTATTTGAAGCGATTAATCGCTTAATCGCTTTGCACCCCTAATACCTAGCACTTCTCACCTAGCTAGAGAAAGCAAAGCGGCATGTCATTTTTACCGAGAACTTCAATCTATTTCTTATTGGATTTATTATGTGTTTTCTTTGGTACTATCTGAGAAGAGGAACCGAGTAGAACTCGGCAGTCGCGCAGATTCACAGTAGCTAGATGGTTTACACCAGTGTGTGAAAGTCCTATTTTCGACCTCCTTCCCTGCATAAACTCTTGCTGGCGGCCGTATTAGAAAGACAGTTTGACCTGCATGACAAAAGACAGTCAGATAAGTCTGTCATATAAACTTTGTAAGATGTGAGTTCAGATTCTGCTAATGCGCGGGACCATCTAAAATTCCACTTTATATCAGCACTTCTGCTTAATTCATCAGACTCGCACTCAGACTCGGTAGTTACAAGTCTGATTCGGTCAAAAAATTGGAATATTTCCATACAGTGAAAATATCCAGCTAATACCGTACCTTTTCTTTCAGCTCTTTTTCAAGCTGCCTGATCTCCTCTTCTTTCTCCTCCAATTCATCTTCTTTTTCGGCCTAAAATCAAAAAGTAGTTTATCATTCGAACACTTCATATTTGCGAGTGACTGTTTTAGGACTACGTGCTTTCTTCATCGGGGAACTCCGTCATTTATCCTGTGTAACAACCGATGAACGGTGATAGGAACGATGGATCCCCAACGCTGAGAGCATCAGTAGAGAAACAGTAATAATAGAAGTCACTTGTTTCATGGTTATTTTTGGTGAGGCTGAACAAGACACATGTACAAGAGCAAGTCATTTCAATGTTAGTCAAGACAAAATGACAATGACAGTCAAATGAGTATAAATCACTGCTCTGCGTGCGAATCATTGTTGCAGTGAATAAATTTCGTCTCATCGGAGTGTAGCACTTACTTGTCCGATACATATTGTAGAAAATATGAAGGTCGGGGGGTGGCGGCAAATGACCTGATGGATGGTCTTTATGATGCACCATGACAGCGAAAAACGTTAAGAAGCTCGCATGATTCGGAGGTAATGCAACAGTATAAAGTCATCACAGAGGCACCTTTGGGGTTGCCACTTGCGAAATACAAAAATAGACTTGATGACTAGCTGTTACAGTAATCCAAAAACAGACCAAAAACCTTCGCAAGCTTGTCGATTAACCTTGTTTGTATCAGGGAATATTACGACAAGCATCATTTTCAACCAAAACATTACGACAAAATTTAAGTGAGCATCGACCCATTGATTAAAAGACTAATTTAAATAAAACGCTGCACTTTTCTTGTTCCTCTACACGATCATGAACACTATTAAAGATCAAACTTACATTATTGTTTTATTCAATGCCCTTTCCGTACAGTTTCGGAAAGAGAATACATCTGTTTTTCATCATGATGCTTGTTCAACTTGTGTGATGATGCGTCAGAGAAACACAATGAATAATTTGATCCCATAACTTACAAAATTACCACGAACAGACGTGTCGTATACAAGCTTGGGTGAAAATAAATGTTGATTTAAAAAATACAGACCAATTACAGACTAGTCTGTAAAGAAAGACCAAGTGGCAGGGCACCTTGAAGAACCACGCATCGTTCTGTGAGCTCTCGGTTCAGTCGTCTCCACTCGTTCAGCGAAGATGGAATGGATGCAGAGAAGTGGTGTCCGGTATTCAGGCATGCTCCTGATGCAGTTGCAAACAATTAAGACAACACTCATTCCAAAAAATGGTTTTAATAGTCTCAACACAGATGGACGTGATGATGCTGTCTTTGTTATGCATATGGTTTAAGCGTCCAATCCAATTCAACACCGAGGAAAGTCGTATGGGACTCCAAGTTAATATGAGAAATAATTCAAAAAACTAATTATTTTCTAAGACCTATGGACACATATTATCTCGCATATTCAGCTAGAAGATGTCCAGTCGAATGGATGTAAGAATCCTTAATATACTAATGGATAATCGAGATGATATGGTCATTTGATAATGTATCAATATTTTAACCATGTGTTTCTGGGATTACAACTCAATCTCAAAATTGAAAACAGAGCTGACATCTCTGCTGAGATGTTGCAACTCGAAAATAAGATACCGAAATTTACATCGATTGCCTATTGGCCTGTAGTTGACGGCTAGAAGGATGCTAAAAGGATTTGGCATCGTGAGGCATGTCAAAGACATTGTTGAAGTTATGAAGAGGTGAGGCGTAGATATATGTTGCCTTCAAGAGTGGCTCTGTAAGATGATTCAAATCTGTAAAATCAAGATACAAGCTCCTTTACCATGAATGTGAAGAAGCAATTTTGTGACATCCTCCGAAACAAATGCTGGTATTCCGTTCGAGGCGCTTTATACTGATGATCCAGTATTAGTTGATGAGTGGGACTGGACTTCGTCAAAAACTACAAGCATGGGATGATTGTCGAAGAAAGGCTTGAAGGTATGAAGGTCATGCTATCCACAACTCAACTTGGTCTTGATTTACCTGCAGTGCTCGTCAGTGAGGTGTCGGCTCCGATTCTATCCAGTACACAGCTTGCTACTGATGGACGTATAGGTAGTGGAGTAAGGGGGGAGCTTAACCGCAGCCATGTGCGTTCGTCGTGCAAACGGTGTCGACGCCAGATTCGCTCGTCTTCAGCCACGAATGAAGAACAATTCGGCCCCATTTCAGTAGCAGATCACATCTATCAGACTGCGAGCAGATTTCGTTACTTTTGTGACTTGATGAACGCCGCTTGTGGTTCAGTGACTGCATGATCCGCACGAGTTCAATCAGGTGAAAAAAAGTTTCTGGAATTGTCACCATTTCCGACATCGAGGCGACTTCTTTGTGGGTGACTGATGGGCCAAGAGCATAGAGCATACTCGTATCTGAGAAGGCAGTAACACATGACCCATGAAAGCTATAGATAAACAAGGGATGGTAAAAACAGAGCGCAGAATGACCGCTGCATGATGATTGATGAATGTGTGTGTGTGAGAGAGAGAGAGAGATGCTGCTAACCGCAAATGGTGGAAAAATCCCAACCTCCCCACCGAAAAGGGTTGACAAACGAAAAGTTAAGTTAAGTGAAGTAAACACTGCTCATGGCTCTCAAGAACATCAGACAACAAGAAAAACATTGATTTCGGTTTTTACATCGAATTGACCACTTCTAAAAATACACTGAACAAAATGCAAACTACTTTTCAATATTGAAGGCAGTTAATAAGGACGCCGATTTACCAAGCCAATCCGTCACTGTTCAAAGAGAGTTAAAATTATGTCAATTATGAAGTCTTAATTGGAAGTAAGTGACGCTAACAATAAATGAGATAGACGACAGATCATGTTGCCATGCAAAAGATGTGCTCTTGGTAGGTGCGAACTTGCGACCTCAGGTTATCTAGCCTTCATTCTGCTAATTGAGCTGCGACCAGCAGGATTAGGCCCTCACCATCAAACATGAGTTGACATAACAATGATGATAATATGATAGCCGTAGATGATAGCCGTGATAGCCGTGATATGATAGCCGTAATATGATAATATTTTAGCCGTAGGTCTTATCTGTTTTGCCCCTGAGGAAGCGTGAACACGCGAAACGTTGGGCCTGTACATATTGTTTTTAGTAATTCTTTTAGCCAATAAACCTAAGAAGACACCCCTGTTCTTTTGAATGATGATAATAATTTGTCGCAATTCTGACTGCCGACATTCAGATCATTTATGAATTTACCTTCTCATCACTCAGCCTCTTGACCTTTTTCTCGAAGGTTTTGGTCACTTTGTCAATCTGCCTTTTCTAAAATGAAAGTTGCATTTTAGATGTACATGCATACCGAATGTCATTTGATTGTTAGCTTACTTTATCACGTTCCAAATTCTTATTTTCTTCCTCTAAGTCTTCCACCCTACTCTCCAATTCCTCCTTCTGAAATCGCAGAATGTCAGAGCTTCAAATGAAACTATTATATTTACAGGGTGAGTGGCAATAGTTCGGTGGTAGATATATGTATAGTTAAATCTTAAGTCCAGTCATTATGTGGCGTTGTCGCAGTGTTCGCTCTGCGTCCAGGGGACCTTGGTCGGGTGAGACCTAAGAATTTTTTAATTGGCACATTGCATTCTTGCTAAACATTCATTACTTAAGAATGAGAGTGGGATAAATAAAGCTTGGCCACATAGGAAAAAGGCACTCGCCTAATGTGCTTCCCAGTATCAACAAGGCTTATGTATCTATATTTTCTAATATTTTAAGCCTCAACTCAAAGTTATTACTCACTTTGTTATCTATTTCCCAATACTCGGTATGTCAAATTTTGAAGGAAGAACAAAAGTGAAGGACATTTTCATGACTACAAAGATGAAATAAATCAAATGTTGATAGAAAACAACAGTGATCGAGAACTGGAATTTTGTCAATTTGTTTAGCATCAGTCAGTGTGGAATAATATCTTGCGGCCTATGACGGGAGATAATGAATGCTGATCCTTATTGTGAAGTTCTCATCAATCGAAAGATACTCCACATAACAAACGGAATCGGCATGCAGTGGATTCACCGACGAGATGGTGCTCCGTGCCACTATGCAGCGACAATTCGTGCGATATAAGATAGAAGATAGATTGTAAGACAAGGACAATTGAGTGGCTCTCACCCTCAAAAAGTCTGAGCACAACAACATGTGACATTTGGTTTTGGGCTTAAAATAAAGTTTATCAACCACCAAGAAACGGGTTTCCTGGCCTCAATGTTTATGGTAGGAAAACTGAAGAAATGGAGTCTAAATTTCTCTCAATATGTTAAGACGCGTGATGTTAAGTGTTACTGTTTCCAGCGACATGTTCAGGGTGTCCGCGCAAATTTGAATGAAAATTTCCAGGTGTTTTCCAGGATTTCCAGGTTTTCCAGGGAAATTTAACAAAAAACGGGGGGGGGGGGGTTCAAATTTGAAAGAAAATTTCCAGACTTTCTGCAAGGAAATTTTACTCAAATGCACGCGTCAAATTTAAAAGAAAAATTCTACCCAAAGTTCTGTGGCTAAGGAGCTTACACACCATAAAATTAATGTTATTGAAGACAAAAATTTGAAAAGTGCCGTAAAATTGGTTGAATTTTTAAGGCACAGATGATTCCAAATAACAAATACCAATACATGCATCAAACGGCCACATTAAATTTATGAAAAATGAAAATATAATCGATCGTAACAAATTTAAAGCTTGCGGATTGAGGAGAACTAAGTAGAGAAAGAGTAAAATAATAAATAACGAAAAATATAAGACTTAACAATGAAATGTAATATTAACGGAATATCTGTTAAGTCCACTCTATAATAAAATGCAACAAGGTGAACGTCAGAGCGCTGTCATTCAGATAAGATCATTTGAACTGAAGCATTGCAGCGTGAATCCGCGGAAGGTGGAAGACCAAGAGCCAGAAAGAGGAACATAATGACAGATGTGCTGCATATGCATGAGAGTAATCACAATCAGTTTAAGAGAATGACACAGAGAAGAATTGACCGAGGAAAGCTCATTGGCACACGACGTGTCGGGAGTAATATATCTGTATATTGAAAACCTACTTGAAATGTGTTTGAAAATATTCGATATTAGCCTCGGATCATTCGGAACAACCCTGGTGCCTAAATGAAGTTTATATGTTCAGCACCATTTTGCGTCAGTAGATTCTGCCACACGGCAATCAACTGTGTAATAGCATTAATCCTAGATTACAGCTCCTAGTTCCCCATACCACACGACGTTAATGAGGGAGTCTACGGCTCATAGTCCACCATTCCACACGCGTTAATGAGGGAATTTACAACTTCTAGTTCACCATACCGGGCAGCGTTTGTGAGGGAATTCACAGTTACTAATTCACCATACTGTACAACGATTAGGAGTTCGACAACAGTTCATAGTTAACCATACCACGCAGCTCAGTCTCATTCATGTTGTATACGTTATGATAGGAGATTCCAGTCACTGAAATATTCTAAAAACAAAAAAATTGTATGCGAATGAAGGCTATAATTGTAACAAATAAGTAGAGATATGAAGAGTAAAATCTGGAAAAATAGAAAACACTTCAAGAGTAAGTATGACTTCAACAACTTGCAATTACTGTTTTAATTAGTCTCAAAATTTTCAGGAGTTTTCCAGGGTAAAATTTCATTTTCCAAGAGTTTTCCAGGATTTCCAGGATAAAATTAATTTTCCAGGTGCTTTCCAGGTTTTCCAGGGGGCGCGGACACCCTGCATGTTCAACCTGAAGGAGATATCTTTGAGTAAAATATTGTAGGATTTGTCAATGACATACTTGCTCACAATTGTAAAAGAACAAAAGGTGTTCCACGGGTCACATTCTGCACCGTGGATTTTGAACGGTCATCCGCTACATGTAGTGAGTCATAGCCAACACTGTCAATGACCCGGAATTATCAGATGACCCGTTGCAGAAACCTTAAAAAACCCTGCTTATCATGCTGATGTGCAAGTTACATGGTTAAAAAGTATATTTTCCTTTAATTTTCCATTACTGGGAACTTGGAAAGTGCTAACTAAGGACATCCCCGGCGTGGATGGGTAGTCTGGTCGGATTTACAGGTGCAGCATGGTACTATGGCAATACCATGCCCACCTGCCGATTTTCATTAACATTCATGCGTGAACTCGACTTCACTAACGAATCATCATCGAACACTTTTGAGGGGTAATCACGGTAAAAAAAATAGGCATAGGGTAATCGAAACCTCTTCTCTATAATTTCTAAATGGAATTGTGGTTAAGTGCTCTGCCTAGCGATAGTGTGGTCCAGAGGTAGAGCCTCGTTAGTGTCACCGGAAGTCGTCAGGAAGGGCCTCCGGACTGTGTGACTCCGGAATGTGTCGGTGAAAAGGTTGTGTCGATGAAGGGAATGTGTTGGTGAAAAGGATACGTCGATGAAGGGAATGTGTCGGTGAAAGGGATGTGTCGATGAAGGGAATGTGTCGGTGAAAAGGATATATCGATGAAATGGAAGTGGCGATTAAATGAATGTGTCGGTGATATGAGCTTGTATGCCCTTGTGTAAATTTTTACAGTTATACTTATATGATTGACCATTCTTACTTGATCTTCCAATTCACGAATTGAAGTCTTCAATTCCCTTTCTCTCCTTCTTAAAGTACTGGCATCATTCCTTGTTGATCCCAAAGATGATCTGAGTGATTCAGAAGAGGCCTAAAATAGAATGCAATGCAATTATTGACGATGGTATATTGGAGAAAAACTGATCACGTACTTCTTGAAGTCTCTTGTTTTCTTCAGTCAATTTTGCAATCTACAAAGAAGATGCACATTGAGTACCTGATAAAATGAAACATAAATGTTCACATATCAATGCACATTTTTCAACAAACACTTCGTGCGAAATAATCTAGAATAAAATTTAATGCATCATATACCGCAATGATTCTCAGACAAGGTGTCGAGAACGACGGGGGATCCGCATTGTCAGCAAGTTATATGACTTGCAGAAATATGAACAATTAACACAAGTGAAGTGAGTCTGTCTACAACAGCAACTACCGTAAAAGTAATTAGCCGCCATCGGTCTATTTTTCAACTTTCTCTCTCTCCCCCTGACCCTGTGGCGGTCGATTACAGTTGGCGTTCTATTAGAGGATGACAACTTTTTTTCAACGTCCCCGAGTTTGAAAGTATTAAGAAATGCCGCTTCAACAAAGCTTGTATTTACACATATGTTCCATCTATAAGACTCTAAAACAACTAAGTGCCCTATTAAACACCCGATATATTATGAAGCAACTATTCACATTAATAGTTTTTCGGCTTATTAACCCTATCCATACCGGGCTCTGAAGCGCATCGCCATCCCGGGGAGGGCCGATTCGCCCCCCCCCCTCCTTAACTTCCTAAATACTGCTCCGTTGTACATGAAATTTCAGGGTAGAATATTCTGCGTGTGATCTTTCTAACGGTGGTATCTGTTTTTTCTAATTCGTGATGCTTTAAATGGCGATTTAAAATTTGAACTTCAAAATTAAGCGGATTTTTTTATGTTTTCTTCTCATCGACTGCAAACAAAGATTCAGTGCTTTTAGTTCAATGACGTTAGTGACACATACAATTAATGATCAGGAGAATGATACTATTTGATGCTCTAAACTTGTTTGTCTACACATCATGAATTTAAATTCCAAATTTGAATATGTGATATTGCTTTTGTATTGTAGCCTGTAGTATTGCCTAGATCTTGATTAAATTTTTGGATGCTGATTTTTAGATGACCCTCCTAAATGTTACAGTCATTTTATACCCTTTAAACATCATGAACAATCGGCCAGAATTAGAAATTTAAATTTGAAACTTTAGCCAAAATTTGAAATTTAAATTTGAAACTTTAGCCAAAATTTGATTTTTTAGAAAATATTGTTGACGAACTTTCACCAGTTACATGTGGGCTCCGATTTATCAAGTTCTACAATGTTATAACAGATAATGAAATGACTATTTGAGAGTTTACAAAAATAAATCATAAGCAGAAAAGGGAAAATTTTCACTCAAAATTGACTGATTTTATTCATCTGTAGAAACAATTTAAGAGGTCTTGCTACCTTCCAATAATGCAATTAAGACTAATAATGACACTGAATAAGCAGAAGTTTTCAAAACAATATGAACGAACACTACTTAGTTGCAACTTAGTTGACTCATTTCTACTGAAAAGCAAATAAGTCGCATTTACATGACATTCAAGTTTGGATGACTCTTATCGATGTCTATAGTATCTTTGATGTCTATAGTATCTTGATGGTGCAATTTATGGACACCTAGTTGTGATGTGATGCAAAAAATTGATATTCAGCTTGCTTTGTCAAAACTTAGCACACCAGATGTTTGCAAAATCAGGCAAAATTCAGACTTTCAAAAAATGCACTTTTCAAAACGGGCCATAAATTTAACTTTCCCATGAACCAAATGCAACGATTTTCGGCGAAAAGTTGGGAAATACCCGAAAACTAAAAGTCACAAAAGCCTAAAAGATCCACAACAAAAATGCGACAGGGGCCCAATCGCCCCTTCCCGGTATTGATAGAGGGTTAATGTGACTTATTATCTTGTGACTGAAGCTTAATATGATACTAAATACATACGTATTTTGCTGATGTCGATATTCAATGAAGTGCAGGCAGTACATTGAATATGAAGTATATTATAAGTATTACTGACAATAAGCATTTAGGCCCAATTCACCCGAATACCAGTAATAAAGGTTCAACACTTAACAAGGTAGTATACTAAATCAATCTAGTACATATGCACGCAAGATTAATTAAATTATGAACAACATATATCGTGATTAACATAACAGGCACTTAATGATTAACTTAAAGCAATTGTCAATAATAAAGAAATAAATGACACATTCAGAAAATACGAAGAAGTACAAATAACACATCACATATCGAATCGGCCTTATACAAACAAATATTTTGGAAATCACTGATTATACTGCTGAAATATTGGAAGTGGCGGTCTATTACGGGTGTAAGGCGTTGTATTTTTCAAAAAAATCCTCAGGGTGGCGGTCTACTGCAGGTTTTACGGTAATAGATTTCCACAAATCATCCCCTTGAACACCTTGTGTGGCAGTTAGTTACTCAGTCATAAACCATATCTATTCACAAAGTCGGAGGTGAATTACAGAAAAACCATGATACAAAACACATCTGCTTTCGAGCGTTTTCGGTCACTTTTGTCAACGAACAACATGTCAATGAAAAATTTTACACGATGAATTTAGTTTTAAAATGATCGCGAGTAAGGACGGCGGAACGAATTTTTGGTTGGAGGGGTCCAATGTAGAAGTACACCAGAATGTTGTATTCTGATGTGGACCTAATGAATGTGTTATTGTGGGATTGAGTGAAGTGCATACCTGAAGTCCTTACCTGGTTTTAAATCAATGTCACAGACGCTACATTTATCGGATCGACAATTATTTTACACCGAAATGTACCTGAAACTCCAAAGTTTTATATGGTATATTGATTATAATGCATACGCGTTGTTATTTGGAAGACTAGTGTCACAAATCAAAAATGACAAATTGAGTATATTAAGTTCCTAAACTTCGACTACGAAATCTGGTATAACGTTACTTCACTCTATTCTAACATGAGAATTCAAGATTCAAATTGATGTGCGTCACTGGAAAGAATTCAAATAATTTACTTCATTGTGGAAGGTATCACACCATTGCTAAATGACAATAGAACTCATAGATATCTTTACTCATAAATCCGATTATCGATTGAAAATTCAAACATTGTCAACATAAGCATTTAAAAATGCAAACGGTTGTTGTCAAAACAAAACGTGGTTGCATTTGTTAACAGAATGGTGATTGTCGAAGAGCGCATTAAAGTTGTTTTTCTTATGGCGAAGTCTGATTCAGAAATGAATCAATCTAAATCAAACAGAAATGAATCAATCAAAAGTTTGATTAGAAATGAAGGGTTATCGAGCATTCCGACTCATAAGACCATGGGATCAATCTTCAACAAGTTTAAGGAGACTTGTTGAGTTTTGGACTCATCCCGATGTGACAGACCTCGCCACTCTGACGACAAGATCGACAAAATTAAAGACATCTTTGAAGAAGGTCCTTCTACGTCGATCCGTCAAGCAGCTGCAATTGCTGAGACTTCCTTCTCTACGGTTCGGAATGTGTTGCGGGACGATTTGAAGATGAAGCCGTATAGACTTTCTTTTTGTCAGCAACTGTTCGCCGATGATGAAACCTCGAGAGTAACCATGTGCAGTGTATTCCAACAACGAATTGCCGCCGATGAGGATTTTTTGAACAGACTATGTTTCTCTGACGAGGCTAAGTTCCATCTAAATGGACGAGTCAACCGTCATAATTGTGTGATATGGGATTCGAGCAATCCTCATGCTATTCAACAAGTACCGATCAAGTCTCCCGGCATTACCGTTTGGTGGGGTTTGTTCTGTAATGAAGTCATAGGCCCTTTCTTCTTTTTTTCGACTGTGACCTCCAAGTCCTACAACGTAATGTTGGCGGACTTCTTCATCCCTCAACTGAAGAGTAGAAAATTTTCTACGACCATCTGTCAGCAGGATGGAGCCCATCCCCATTGGCCCCTCGAGGTGAAATCTCTATTGCACCAAAAGTTCCCAGGAAGGTGGATCGGAAGAGACGGTCCATTCCACTGGGCTGCTCGCAGTCCTGATTTGACTCCTCTTGACTTTTACTACTGGGGAACTGTCAAACACAGAGTGTATCACAGACAACCAGCAAGTCTGGTACAATTACGAAAGTTCATCATGGAAGAAATCTCTCAGATTTCATCACAAGAAACTTCTGCTGCGTTCAATATTTTTCAAAGTCGCCTTTCTTTATGTTTGCGTGAAGAAGGTTGACATTTTGAACAGTTTCTTTAAGTCCTTCACGATACATATGGATAAATGTATTGATTTAAATTTTGTAATGATTTCAGTTAAAAACTAAAAATTAATGGAAGACAATTGACATTTTTTGCATAATATTACGGACACCGTCGGGACTGCGCCTTAGTGTCCGCATTTTAGAGGTGTCCGCAATATGGAGTTACCGGTGATGATACGAACATTATTCGGGACTGAGCTTAACTGTCCGTAATACGGAGGTGTCCGCTGTATAGAATGTCAGCAATAGGAGGTTCCAGTTGATACCTTGGTTGATGAGACTAGCTGCCGTTGAGGGGATCTAGACTACGAATCTTTGGATACTGAGATATTATAAACAACTTCCTACAGAATTCTCGTCCACTTCTTGATTATATATCTTTGCAATATTGCAATACCGAACTGATGGCAATGATATAAGCGACGGTACCATGGCGCTTTATTTGACAGGTCTAATAAACATTCCAGTTTTAGCATGTTAAGAGGTGGGTTTATCCACGTGGATTTTCCAAAGATGACAGGTTTTGATTTTTGGTTGCAATTTCTTGCAATAATACTGTAAGTTTGCACATTTTTGTTTACTTACCTCTTTCTTAAGATTAAGATTTTCTTCCATCTGGAAATAGATTTCATTGTGTTAAACATAATGCATTGAAAATTTCAAAGCTCATCAATATCAAAACATCAACAACGAAACTTGTCTGAATTCAAATACAGCTAATGAAATGCAATGATGGTGACAAACAGTGGACCACCTACATTTTGTCTTATTTCAATTAAATTTTGTCAATTACAGTTACAAATTTAGCAGATAAATCGAAACAAAGATTGAAATAAAGTTTTCTTTGTTGTTCAGTGGTTGTGTAGAGCCAGTTGGCTCTTAAAAGTGCCCAATGTACACTCGCTGGTGGTACCTGATATTTCACAGCCTCACCAAAAAGTTCAATCACTTGTCGAATCCGAGAAGGAATGATCTTGATAAGGGGGTTGATTATTTCTTGATCTAAACTCTCCCACTCTTGCCTCAGCACAATCTCAAGTCGAGAAAGGCCATCTCCAGGAAGAATCGGTAGCCTCGCACCGCCTTTCAGAAAGGGTCATTCAATACGAAATAGGCAAGAAAAAAATGATTTTCTTTACCTTACCTCTAACATTTTGATAATATGTTAGGTAGGGTTTGGTCTCGCTAGAAGAAATCAGATTTGTTTGTTCCGATTCGATGTACATAGTTCCTGAGTTAGAGGGTCTCAAAGTTGCCTATGTCGCTTTGCATTGGACGACAGATTTTCCCTAGAAACGGTCTTTGGCAACGAATAAAATGCATCAAATTTCAAGTTTCTAATTGAAGTAAGCCTCACCAAATTTTCCACACATTTTGTTGATGACGTACGTTAGTATCTACATGCAATCGATCTAAAATTTATGCTGTTTATGACATAGATATCGACACTCAAAGTTTCACTTTCTTTTCAAAAATTGAAAAATCGCAAACTTTGAAGCTGAATACCCAAAATACTCAATACTAGAATACTCAAACTGAAATTTTCGTAGCATCATTGCTACATATTTAAATGAAGACCAAATTAACTAACCAAATAAATATCATAGTTTAGATCGAATTAACAATTTTAAAAGAAGGTAATGAATTCTGAAAGATTATGATGAAAATCAGTATCGAAATACGATTACAATGGAGTATTGGAATTGTACCAAAAAAAGGATAAAATATAAAAATATGAACAGTACAAAGAGATGAAATTATTAGGTATACATCAAAAATTCAAAATTCACAAGAAACTACGCAAAATAAATGAGTAAGCTGTAAAAAAGTGCTAACGAAAAACAGACCTGCCAACATAGCAAAATGAAAATGCGCGACAAAAATTATCATCACCAATATGGTCGAGTGTTGATTCATTTTCATTACCTTTTTCACCTCTATTCACGATTTGAAATGAATATTTGAAAATATCACTTATAACATTCACTCGATATCGGACCGCCCCCTGAGATTTAAGTACAGAAATTTAATAGCACATTTAATGTGCTGAGTTATACATGTACATGTCAGCATCTGTCATCACCTCTTTATCTAAGATATTGTTTTTTTCAAAATTCAAAATTTTGATTGCATAGCTAAAGAATCGTAAAGCATTATATAACTGATCAATTTTCTTAAATGACAGACCTACATGACCAACAGCCAATCCAGATTTAGGGTCCAAACGGCGGCTGAGTTCCTACTGAATAATTTATTAGATCAGAAGTAATACCATGGGAATCACATAACTCTGCGTCTGTCACACGAGTAACAATAATGCGTCGAACAGACGAAGTCAGGTCAAGCTACTGATATCGCTACACTTCAAGTTATCGTCTCTAATGCTAGAAGTGCATGTCGGGTCTGCGTAAAGTTTTGTATATGGATAGAAAATCTGCTCAAAGGTGGACTCCATACGATTTTTGTAGCATTACTTCAATCGCATATACGTACGTTAAAAGGGAAGTCATTCGACGTAACTCTCGGCAGTGAAAGTTGTTTCTTTAAGTCGCTACGTCATTGGTGATCTGTGCGTGAGGACAATGGCATAGGAGCATGATGGAAGCGTGCAAGCAAGCGTCAGTTTTTAGACGGACCGATGACTGAATTGCATTTTTATTGCGTGCAGTGACGAACAAGCATCAAAATGCAAGCGCATCATTTCAAATACGTAGCAGCATTTTCATCTAGAGATTCATTTTAAATGTGCTGTAAAAATGGTGCAGTATTGTGGTTTTCGGATATATCTACTATTTACAATACCAATACTGAACCCAATACTGAACGTAGAAATATTATCTGTAGCTTCTATTGATATTCCTAACAAAAGCTTCCTTGTTCATTAACAGATGTCGAAGCATAGGACGGAAAGACTTTAGTCGCACTCCTAATAAACATGGTAATGCATGTTCTGACAATTCGAAAGTACGGGTTCGGTTAGGACAATCTTGAAATCGGGTCGGGAAGGATTACCACTTTTATCATAAACCCGAACATAGATTTTTTCGTGTTTGAGTACACTGATTTTGGAAATCTGCAAGGATTTATGCATATTTTCTCTCTGAAAGGTTGATACAACATTACTCTTTCATATAATGCGGTAGTCTGGGCAATTGACTTGATCAATACTTTTGCGTTTTTGCATTGTTTTGATTTAGCAACATGGGGAATTTTTATTTCTTGCTTGAAGATTCACTTTTAGATTTGTTCTCATGTCATTTGTTATCGAAGCTTTTTCACAAAAATGGTAAACGATTTTGATACCATAATGCAAGGCACATTTTCATTTAATTTTAAAAATGTCATAATATTATTTTAAGTTGAGCAACCGACGACGGAGGACCTTCTGAAGTAGGTAATGACAGTAGTGTCAAGAGATGTTTGGAACGAATGTGAAAGTTGGTGAACGGTAAAATCCTCAGAAGTGCTTGCATGTCTGAATAATTCATATCTTCTCACGCTCCGGCATTCTCAAATAGGATACATAAAATACTCACATACTAGTGTTAAAAAGGAGTAATCATTCTAGTATCTCATGTTCTCGATGCTACTGCTAGGTGCCAGTCATGACTCAGGAAATGCACTCTACGTCAATGCATGGTAGGCCTATATGCTGATCAATACCAAGGTTATAAAAAATCATGGTTTTGTATTTGTTTACTTTCCCGATGTAAATCTCTACTTTCATAAAAATTGATCATGTTAACTTAATTTGATATCGAAATGAAATTAAAATGATAACTGCTATGATAGAGCTATGCGAGCATATCTCTACAGTATATCTACTTACTAAATACAACATAAAATAGATGAAGTATCTGATAACTACAATCTTGAATGTGGTGCACGTGTTCATTATTTAATAGAAATTTATAATAATTTCATTGAATATCTATTCGAAATTATTCTCTCATTTTTACGACTTTGTAATCATTTTATTCTCGAATGAATCAGTACAACGTTTACGCCTAGAGAAGAGTAGACCTACGATGACATCTGGCTGATGGCCTACGGTGTCTAAATAGATCAATTTGATCCCGGGTTGAAGCTTTTATGCAACTCAAGAATTACCCGGATTCCTGTACAACGATGACTTTCAGATCATAGGAGTATTAGCATGATGGTATGAATGGTTTTCGGATCTAAGCTGGTCGGGTCGGTTTCTGGTATTTTCTTGACTGATTCGGGCAAAATTTCTGGACGCAGCGCGACTTCGGGTTGGCTTTTACTCCGATTCCAGTTTCAAAATTCATGAAACCGGACCCCGACGCTCATCTTTAGTTGAAACTACCGGCTCGTTGCATAACAGCTCTCGTCAGCAACTCATAGTGGCTGGTTATTGGTTAGAAGGTTAATTGAAGGCTGGTAAGAAGGTTATTGTTAATCCACTTTCATTGGGAAGATAATCAATGACGTTATCAGGAACTTTTACATCGCTTTTACGCTTTGACGATTCGGTTTGGGTAACTTTGAGTGAACTGATTCAAGCAGTTAGAGTCAGACCTTCTATCATATTCAATACAATGGAAACCAAAAATACCTCAGGAGTACACCTTTAAATACGTCTACCTGAAGTTTGATGACGATTGATTCATTTTTGCAGATTTTATACAATTTTGAAAATTCGGGGGATAACCCATAAATACCTAAAATTCAATTCGACTGCAAGAAATCTTTGTGTACTTTATGTCAAATGTAACGTGGTAAAATTGAATTTTACTCTTGGCACTGTGATTGATTGGCGTTGCCTCTTGGCTTCACATTTGCCATTTGCACGCCTAAAGACGAGCGAAGCGCATAAAATCAGAATACCGAGATTAGTTTTCGGAAATATTAAATATCTAGAAAATACATGGATTTCGGAATTAAGGAACTATTTCACATGAAAAATGATGCTTACAATCTTTTGGCTTAGGTAAGTGCCACAAAGGCCCTGATCTCTCACTCACTCATCCCTTTTTGCGTACTTTGCTTACAGAAGATGTTGCGTTAGACAATGCTGATGGCCAACATAATAGCAGACAAATAGTATCCAACCGGAAAACGAATAAAACGAATTGTTTTCCCCTAGTGAGATATGAGCATGTAAGGGGAGTGAATTAATCAAGGTCCCAGTAAATTAGCCATGCATCTTCACCTCAAGGTCTTCAAAGAAAAAGAATGAAACTGATGATTTGACCAAAGCGTCCATTGTGCGGGAGGCGCATTGTAGAGCTTGAATAGAAGACAGTCGCTTCCTTCGTTAAGACAAATGTACTTTATTGTTTTAAAATCCTACAAACAAGCCCGACGCGCTTCGTTCTCAGACGTTATCAAGGGCATAAAGGAATGAAATCCACAAGCGGTATGGAAAAAATGGCGTTGGTAGACTGGCCAACAGTTTCCCTCTGTCGATGATTTTGAGTACAAGTGTGGTTTTCTCTTCCTGTATACCGATAACTTATGGTCTAACGTGAGCGATCCATCTAATCATACAGACACGTTTCAGCTGAGAGATGATCGTTTGACTAATTTGATAATGTTATGTTGATGTTCCTACAAATATTGAAAACTTTCTCCGCAAGTGCCCCAAATTTCAATTACCTAATAAAATCAATGACACTTTTGTAGCGAATAATGAAGTCGATATGACCGTGCTGCCTACAAATTACGGTGGCATGAGCTTTCAAGGAAACCGACAGTAATTCTGATAAAGTGATAGTTCCTTTTGATAAAAATACTAAATTTGCCTCCCGCTGTGGATGCAGACCTGGAGAATTGTATAAAGCCTTTTCAGTTTGAAGCCAAATCGTTGCTGAAGCAGGAAACAATGAGTTTGAAATCAAATCAGAAATGTATTAGTATTAATAAAACACAGAAGAGAACAAATCGTTTTCTAGAAAACAATAACCTTACGATTCTTTCATCGGATAAGTCTAACAGTATTTTAATTGTTGATAAAGATGTCATTGTTAAATGAGCGGTAATGATTTAGACCGCCTGGATAATATAACTCAAAACAGCCAATCATCTTAAACGAGTAAAGTCAGGCATACAGTAGAACAAGAATTGGATTGCAGTTTCAAAGTTTCATCTTGTAAATATTTTGATTATTGATAAAATTCCTCTAAGATACATCATTTGTTGAAATCATAAAAATATCCTAAAGCCCATCTGCCCGAAAATGTCAAAATGTGATGTTAGAAATAACAATTTATCATTTCAGTAATATTTCATAGGGGGCTTCGTATAAAATGCTGTAGATACACTTTAGAAAAGCATTTGATGTCAGTCTTGCAATGAAAATTAGCCACTTTGCCTTAAATCCAGAAGCTTCCTCGTGCACGAACAAATTTTCATATAGATTTTTATATTACACACTCCGCCTGTCAACGGAGAATTGCACTAAGCCTATATGATATTCGCAAACTGCAATCTTACAATTTCATCCAGTTCTATATTTTCCCTAACTGTGAGAACTATCGCTAAATCATGTTAAGGCCATCAGAAAGCTGCCACCTCATCTCAATGAGTCATTGACTTGATTCCGGTACATAAGATCTGGAACAAATAAATGGTTTTTGCAGCACAAAGTTCTTGAGTTGTGACAGACACCGAGCTATGTGATTCCCAAGGATACCTCTGATCTAATGAGTTATTCAGTAGGAAGTCAGTCGCCGTTTGGATCCTAAAGTCATTTTTGGAGAAAACAGACATATAAGAAGAATGCAGCACGCATCTGGTTGGCTGGTATCTGGTATTTGATGTTGGTCATGTAGGTCAGTAATAAGAGGAAATCGATCAGTTAAGCTTTGCGATTATTTATTATCGCGAATATCGCTATTATCTTATTATAATCCAACAGAACGAATCGCGGAGAAGCCAATTGCTGTAAAAAGGCATATTATCATCCTGTGTAACAGAACAGACATGAAAAGGCGCTCAGAATAACTATTCGTAGATTGCTGATTTATAAGTAGTATGGAAAAAAAGTAAAAATTTGAAAAGTGTTTTTCGTACCTATCTCCAAAAGTAAGTAAAAAATACGTATATCTTTTTTCACAGATTTGGCTTACATGCAGTAATGATGCTACAAAAAATTCATTTAAGTTGAGGTGGGCAGGCAAACTATTCAGCTTCAAAGTTTGCAATATTTTTCAATTTGAAAAGAAAGTGAAACTTTGAGTGTCGATATCTATATCATAAACAGCATAAATTTTAGATCGATTGCATGTAGATACTAAAATTCTTAGATTCTGTAGATACTTCTCTAATTGAAGCCCCCGGCTTCTTTTTTTTAAAGTTAAATTTACCCCGGCTTCAATTAGAGGTCGGCTTCTATTAGAGGCCCGGCTTCTATTTTTTTAATCGACATAACTATGATAAGAACTCTATAACTATTATGTAAAATTCTATATTTTAGTGATTAACGAAGCTTACCCTGTCAATTGGATTCATCACTGTCGCACCATGAAATATTGTCATCGTCATTACAATCGATTGTCAGGAGATCTTCTTCACAGTCACTTTCAACTTCATTTTCAGCTACATTGAGTTCACTCATCGAGGAGGCCAGTTGAGTCAAACCATCCTCACAACCTCGGCCAGGTTTAAAGCAAGATATTTGTGAATCTTCCGAACCATCCAAAGAGTTCGTGATACCACATTGTTTCATTGAGTCAGATATTTGAGAATTAGGTATCGCATTCCACGATTCTCGTACCCAATCAACCAATTGATAGAATGAAGGTGGTCGCATATTCCCATTCTTGGTAAATGAATGTTCTCCGATATTTTGCCATTGATCATACTTATTTTGAATTCGTGATTTCAGTGATCGATTCCAGCTTACATCAGCTGGCTGAATAAGTCCCGTGCACCCTCCTGGAATCACAGCTGTTTGCATTCTTAATCTCCGAAGAACAGACTGAGTTGTTTGTGAAATATGACATCTGAAAGCATCCCACACCATTAATCGCTTGGTAAAGGAAAATTCTCCAACCACTCGTTTCAAATATTCTTCTGTAAGACAATCGTCCATCCAACTTTTTGTGTTGTATTGAATGGCAACATCGCTCATATTATTCAACTCCGCTATAGGTCTTTTTCTAGGGATAACGATGAATGGTTTCAGTTTGACTCCATCACCACGTCCAGTCACAATTACCGTAACCCTGACTTTTTCATGACCTGCACTTTTCAATGGTACATCTGAAGATCCCTTCTTTGCGATCGTTCTTGATCCGCAACTTTCCAGCCATACCGGGGTCTCATCCATTGCGTATATGCTTTCCAGAGGATAGTCATTTTTCATTCTCATTTGTCGAATATATAGAACAAATTGAACCAGTTTAGTTTGATGATCAGCAGGAACTTTCTGACATATAGTAGTCCTTGACCTCATGACAAATTGATTTCGCGATAGAAATTTGCTAAGCCAACCATTACTTGCCTTGAAGTTCGTGGGCAACGACAATTCAACTGATAAGGTTTGCGCCATCTTCTGAACATTTTTTCTGGAGACTCTAAGTCGTCTGTGTCTTTGCTCAACTATCCAAGCGCGCAATTTTTCTTCCAAAAGATCAGATTGTATTCGTCGTCCAGCCCCTATCAAACGCTTTCTTTTATGATTGCCTTTTTGATCAGACGCCACCTTCCGAATATCGTTTTCTTGTTTTTTCCATTCTCTTATTTGTTTTCCATCAACTTTAAAAGTTCTGGCAGTCTCTTCAACACTATGATGCTTAACAAAATCTATAGCTGCAATTTTCTCACAGATCGTGTACTGTCTTCGCTTTGCTGACATCACTGTCACCCCTTACTGTCCAGAATGAAATGATGCCCATCCCATTCGTAAGCCAAGACATGAGAACAAATGAGTCATCAGTTAATCAAGTTGACGACAGTATCTATGTTACGACCTGCGACTGCATACTGCATACTGCATTACAATGAATAAAACTTTTCTATTTATACCCGGCTTCTATTGGAGGCCCGGCTTCTATTTTTTTCTAGTACCGTTTACCCCGGCTTCTATTGGAGGCCGGCTACTACTAGAGGCTCGGCTTCAAAAAGAGTAAATACGGTACGTCATCAACAAAATGTGTGGAAAATTTGGTGAGGCTTACTTCAATTAGAAATTTGAATTTTGATGCATTTTATTCGTTGCCAAAGACCGTTTCTAGGGAAAATCTGTCGTCCAATGCAAAGCGACATAGGCAACTTTGAGGCCCTCTAACTCAGGAACTATGTACATCAAATCGGAACAAACAAATCTGGATTTCTTCCAATGAGACCAAACCCTACCTATAAGCCAAATAAGAACAAAATCTGAGATGGTGGGTTTAGCGGCCATGACGATTTCATATGGAATGACCTGTAAACTGCAGACGTTTTCGATAGGATTGACTATTTGAATAAACCCTGCTTCAATTGTAGGAGCAAGGGTAAACCAGATGGTCACTTTCAATGCATTAAGGTCGGTTCACATCTATCTGTATTTTTCTACATAAGCAGATTGTCTGTATTACAGGACGCCAGTTCTGTTCTACAAATGCCTCCCAGTCTTTCGATTTCAAAATCCAGAGCAACTAATCCGATTCACAATACTCTGTAAAGCACGCATGGGCTTTGCTTTCATATTACTTTCCATTTCGTCATGATTGAGGAACGTGAAGATATACTGAAAGTTCTCATCGCAGTTCGTCACATCTACGCGATTCATAGCAAGTTGAAAAGAAGAAGAAGCTGGTGGATTCGTCCAACTTTTCAACGTTGACTTGATTACAGTGAATTTTGCAAGTTTATCCCCATATTCGCGTCAGCGAGTGATCTTCAAATACTTTCGCATGTCTAAGGTTGGATACAATCATATCTGGTTTCTCAGCAAAACATAAGGTCATCCTTTCGAGAGCCTGTCCGTTCAGAGTGAAAGACTGACCATTACCTTGGTATATTTGTCAAGTGGGTGTTCCCAACAAGAGTTTCGTTTCAAAACTCAATATGAATCTGAACATGCTTAGACTGTATGCACGCTTCACAGCGGCGTCGTTGTCAGCCAATCTCAGCCAGTCAACTTCAGTAGTGAAAACTGTGCCCTACTTGCCAGGGATAGGTACATGGATAGGTACATGTAAAGTTTAGTGTTATCAATAGGTACATGGATAGGTACATGTAAAGTTTAGTGTTATCAATAGGAACATGGATAGGTACATGTATACTTTAGTTATCGATAGGCACACGGATAGGTACATGTATAATTCAGTGTTATCAATAGGAACTTGTATGAGATCTGTTTTACTGGATAGGTACATGTGTTTGGTACACTGTGTTTCGGAACGTCTATGATCGAACTTGTGTGGTTTGGTTCTGAGCACTTGGGTACGTACCGATAGACGTCCGTTGTTTGATTTTGAATGGGTTTGCTCAATTGCGACTATTGTGACAATTATTTTTAATGTAGCACTATTTAGATGTGAAACTTTACTGTGCAGTTATGATTTAGTTGCTCCCCAATAAGAAAACCAATTCCAGAACTATGTTTAAAATGAAAAGACAAGAGATTTACAATGTAAGTTTAATTTAAGCGTGAAAAATAAATGAGGGGTGCAAATCACGTCCCTCAGGCGACTCCATGATCTTCAAGAAGTCATCACACCACTCATGGAATGTCGGATTTTTACTAAAGTCATGGTCACATTCGTGTACCGGACACTTCACCGGTAGTCCATTCCGCCTTTGAAGTGCAGAGACAGTCAAGGTCTTCCATAGGGCCACTTTGCAGCCGCAAGACAGATGCATGGTCATGTCCAACTGACCTCCCATAATGACTTGGCTGTCATTTTGAAAATGAAATAGTGGTTTTGAGGACATGCTTCTTGTTATGGAACGTTGAGGATAAGTACTTAACAGTTTGGAACAATGTCATCCTTTATATAGTTATATATATTCTTTAGGGAAGTTCGGTACCTCTCTGATTGGCTGTTAGGATTTCCTTTGTTTAAAAAGTATATAAGTCCGAGGTTTGTACCAATTCTTATCAAAGGTTCCAATCCTCACGTTTACAAGTTACAATTATTTTAAATCTACAAGTCATAATGGATCGCAAACAGAAAGCCGCAGTTGAGAACGGTACTGCTGATCGTACCACTTCGCCAGTGGAACGTACCAGTACACCTCCCCAATCTCCGATGGAGCGATCGACAACACCAAACGAGGAGCCGGTGGTGTTCACCCAAGCCCCTGCATCGCCCGACTACTCGAGTGATGAGGATAGTGACGTATCAATTGAGACGATGCGTCACATGAATAAGAAGTCCATGCGAACGCCACTTTATGGACGGGTCACGGTCAAAGTCAAGAACGCCCCGAAAAAGTATCACACCAAACGGGTGTTCATGAGGATGGAGCCGAACGAGCGGAACCTCACAACAGCTCTCGAATTTTCGGTCATCGACCTTGACACACCACGTCGCTGTCCCTGTGCGCCCAAGAAGACCAGGATCCATGTGCAAGTGGACTTGAAAAAACTTGTACCCTTTCCTTACCTTGATGACATTTAGTGTGTTTTTTCTTAATCTCTTTATTTAATATTTATTTGTATATATGAACAGACTTGTTTTATCATTTCACAAATCGGTCTTCAATTAAGGTCTGAATGGGAAAGGGGAATAACTATCTACAATTGATGATGTTCAATAACTGAATTGAAACAAAAAAATCAAGTATGAAGACTTCAACTTGAAATAAATAGGAACATATAACTTTTAAAGAAACAGTTATGTTGTTAATTTTAAAATGCTTGTAGCAGTCCAGGATGATATCATACATGTGTCATACACGACACCATAAGAATGAGAATGAAAAGACCTTTAGAATGATATAAGGTATGTACCTATTCGATGGGAAAATCCTAGTTGTATGCAACTGTATGCAAGCAGACAAATGTTAGATTTTTAAATTCACTAAGTTTTTAGCCCATTCTTTAAAGACATGTAGCTCTCTAGTTATATGTCATACATGTGTCATACAATACACCATTAGAATCAGCATGAAAAGAGCATTCGAATGATATATTGTATGTACCCATTTGATGAAAAAATCCTAGTTGTATGCATCTGTATGCAACTTGAAAAATTCCAAGTTTTTTTACAAAAATGACTAAGTTTACAAATTTTCAAAGTTAAAGTTTTACAACTAAAAATGACCATAATATACAAACCTCTACACTTGACCTTGACCTTAGACCTGACCTTGACCTTTGACCTTCATACACTTCATACACTTCATACACGGCGGGGGGGGGGCCTCAAAATTTCTCGGGCGCTTCGCGCCCTCGAAATTTTTCGGATTATAGGGTAAATAAATTTTCGAGTGCGCTTCGCGCACTCGAAAATTTATTTACCCATGGGTTCCGGGTGCCATAGATACTCTTCTTGCTTCCCTAACCCTAACCTTAACCCTAACCCTAACCCTAACCCTAACCCTAACCTTAACCCTAACCTTAACCCTAACCCTAACCCTAACCCTAACCCTAACCCTAACCCTAACCTTAACCCTAACCCTAACCCTTAACCCTAACCTAGTATTTTAATTTGATTATTTGAATTTTGGCGCGAAATTCAAATTTTCGAAAAAATCTTTAAATTTGATTATTCGAATTTTGGCGCGAAATTTGAATTTTCGAAATTTAGCGCTTAATTCAAATTTTAATGTTCTATTCAAACCACACGTTTTATAACTTCAAATATGAATCATTATATGACTATTAATAATAACATGTATATCAAATAATACATCAGTCCATCAGTTCATATTACTTTGAATTCACTCTACTGTTTACATGTAGAAATCTTTCAACACATATGATGGCACTTCCATTTCTAAGGTTAAAAATAAACCAGCTGTTCCAATTCTTGTTTGAGTTATCAATTTTGTTTAACCGTACCAATTCCAGGATGTGATGTCATAAGGTCTTTGTTCATAGTTGCTTTGTCAATTTCATATATAAAGAAGTTGCACACAACGAATTTTCACTCATTTTCAAATTATTTAGTGTCCATAACAGACGTCGCTCTTCGTTCCTCCGTTCTCCGGTTCTTATTACAATTCTGAAGTGAGTTTCATTGTCATGTTGTGCTACTTTATAGGATATTCGGGAGTAGGAACATTATTAAGTTTTTATAACCAAATAGCTTTAAATATAGAAGCTTGGGTTTTTAGGATAGGAACACTTTATGTTATATTATTAACCATGTTTTTTTTAATTTTTCATCCTATATTAAGTCACTGAGCGAGAGACATGAATATATCAGTTTAAATGTAAGTGTATTTGAATCAACAAGATTTTCACAGTTTGTTTATAAATAAAAGATACCTAAATAAAACCTTCATCCATTTTAAATATTCAGTCTGTCATCTGCTAACAGATGTATAAAATTCAAGCTTGTTTAATTAAACAAATTGAGGATTGGTTGAAATTTTCGAAATTTCACTTTCATTTCATTAAATTAATTTCGAAATTAAATAATAGTAAATCAGCTGTTTCCAAATTTCAACTCTTCTTATGAGCTAACCCTTTTCGAATAAATATCTAATTTTCGACTTTCGGTTTCAATTTCAACTTCAAATTTTATTTCTTCTTAAGATTTGTCAAATATTAATCTAGTACTTAATAAAGGTTTGAAGATGGTACATAAATGATTTCTCATTTAAAAAGAGATTAAATTATAATAAATTTTTTTTATCCTCTACAGAAATGGTTCGACAAGAAAGCATCGCACGGCAACGTCTCATCTTCCATTTCTGTGAGACTTGCCAACTGCCCGTTCGACATGCGAACAAAAGCGGGCACAAGGAGTGCACCTTCCGAGAAGACTGCTCCTACATCTACTGCCTTTCCTGTAGGACGTATGAAAGGAGTGATATGAAGGCTAACACCGATTCGGCGAAGGCCTTCATTGTTCGTCATACCCCCTGTGCTCTTGAGAATGGACGGAAAGGGATCAATTTGACTTCTAGTCATGAAAAAAAGAAGTTGCAACGCCTCTTTTCGAAGGACAGGCCGGTGGAAGGTATTTTATCCCAGGTGGACGAACCTCAACAGCCTCCCAAGAAAGCCCCTAAGTCTCGCGCTCCCAAGAAGGCCCCTAAGTCCCGAGAATTTGTCGACGAGACTTTGAGCGATTTTGAGGTAAGTGATGTCAATCCTAGTTTCAACGAATAACTAATCCACTGGGGATAGATAAAATGCTACTTCATTAAGTCAATATAAGCATATGTCGTTTACACATTTCAGGATTTGGTGATGCCCCCACCGAAGAAGACAAAGGTGTTGGTGCAGAAAAAACTCATCGTTAAAGATGTGAGAATCTATTTACTTGGGTTATTATTCATATGCATAATTAAATCAATGTTGTCAAAACATTTCAGACTGAACCACCTCAAGCGATGACAGTCGGGTTTGAAGATGGAAACGTGGTGGAAAACTTGCGAAAGGTAACAAATTAATTTGCTTAATAGTTTCTAAGACGAAATCAAATATGAATCTCTTTTTTAGCTGTTTCCAAGTGTCCAATCAATCCCCGCATGCCCGAAGCTGCCTCGAGGGAATTCCCCAGGAGACAAAAAAGTCGCTTCTAGCCCCGTAAGTGTGATTGCTGTGGTCTACGCTCAGATAACAGACAACAACAACAACAACACCTTGAAAACCTGTCTATGTCTATCTCTTTATATAAACATATTGTCACATTTTTCCGCTGCAGGCTGTGCGATCTCTATCCCTTAAAAAGCACAGGAGCTTTTTAAGTACGCCAGCGACAACCACGTCCATTGAGGACAATGAGGAGAGGCCCTACTCCATACGCGAATCATCCTCATCCGAGGATTCTGCAACATCATCCTCATCCGACGATTCACCAACTTCGTCATCTGATGATGACAATGAATCTGTTACTAATGTAAGTATGAAGCTTGGTTAACTGCTTCAGTGTAGAATTTTCTATTAAAACATTTTGAAACTTACTTTGTTGACAATTATCCTAATAAACAATTGTTTCCTTTGTTTACAGGAGTCCGTCATGTGTGCCTCACAGGAAGAGGTGTCCTTCAGCCACATCCGGGCATCCCCCAGCTGGAGCGTCCGCCTGCCGCTGTCCCCGATGATGACGCTTGCTCCTCCATCCCCTGTGCGTCCTCTATCGCCCGCAGTTCCTTCTTGTCCGGCACCTCCGATCCCACCCCCTCCAACGCCCGCAGCTCCTTCCTCTCCGTCACCTCCGATCCCAGCCGCAGCTCCTTCCTCCGCGACACCTCCTATCCCCACCGCAGCTCCTGCTACAGTTCCCAAGGCCCCTCTCCCAGTGCGAGAGTATGATGTCGACCTCGATGCAACGACGGATGAAGACATTTACTCCAAACTACGCCGTTGCCAAGAGCGTCTGAGGGAGTCCGAGGCTCGTGAGGCTCAGCTAATGGAGGACAACAGAGGTTTGGTTGAGTCATTACAAAATATAACTCAATCAAACCAAAGAAACATTGGTGCACATCGAGTGCAGAGACAATGCCATTAGAAAGGTGCGTCTAACGAGGATGGACGACATGGGTGGCTGCAGTGAAAACTGCAGCCACTTGAAGTTGTACCACAATGGTATTGTGAAGTGTGTCAAACTTTGACTTTTTTTCTTTGAAAATTAATTACTGAAAATTTTATGTGTTTTCTCTTTACAACAGATCGGAACATACGTTATTGGATGGTGATGACGCTGACGTCATTAGATGGTAGATGTATATAAGGGCTTGCTAATTTCAATCCTCATCAATAATCATGGTTGTCTGTACCAAGTGTGGAAAAGTGTTCACTCTCATAGGCAATTTGCAACGACATGAAAAATTTTGTAAGTTAGGAAAAACATATCAATGTAGCAAGTGTCCATATAAGACGAATAGGATGGATAATCTTAAGAGGCATAAACTTGTATGCAATAATAAACCGAATGATAGCATAATAGAGTCAAATTCAAATAATCAAAATAGATCTACTTCTAAGCCAACAACCAGCGCTTCAACTAACATACAAAACTTTATGCAATACTGCTCTCGGTGTGGCAAAACGTATAACTCTATAAGTAGATTTCGACAGCATATGAATGTACATAACACAAATAGTGAGATGAATATGCATAATAACTATGGAACTGTTAGTCTCAGTGAAAGCGCACTCAATGGCCATGCACGTGTGTATGATATCACGCCAACAACACCTACTGTGGACATAACATCATTCTTAGAAAGCATGCGTTCCATGTTAGGGAATTTAGTGTCTGACTTACTAAGGAGCTATCAATTGCGAGGTCGTCTGATTGCACAAATTCGTTATGTCCGTTCTAATCCTCAAGAAGAAGAAACTTTTCTCGCACACTTTACCTCATCATCCTCAAACTATATTTATGACTATGATGCTTGGTTTCAGGATCATCTAAATAGTCTAATAAATCATATTGAAGCCTTCACAAAAAAGGGTAGCAATTGGATTATAGATGATGTACAAAATATAGAGTTCAATGTAATAACAAGTCCAATACTGTCAGGTGGACAATCATTTCCTCTACCAAAGAAGTTAAAAAACTCTAAAGCTGTCATTAATGTTAATTCAAATGCAAATGATTGCTTCCTATATGCAGTTTTATCAATATTGCATTATAATGAAGTACCTTATTCAAGGAATGAAGTAAAATCATATAGTGAGTGGACATCTGAGTTAAATATGGAAGGCATTTCCACACCAGTATCAATCAAAGATATTCCAAAATTTGAGAAAAATAATGATATTAAAATTAACATTCACTTTTATGAAAATGGACTCAAAGGTGTTCGTTACAATAGTAACTTTACTGGTAGGCAAACGGTTAATATTTTGCTAATTCTAAACAATGGAGCAGCACACTATTGTGGAATTCCAAAGCTGTCAAGATTGTATAGGAGAACTTTAAAAAGACATAAATACTTCTGCGAAAGATGCACTCAGTCATTCACATATAAGACAACACTAGAACGACATTTCCAGTTTTGCATTCGAGGAAAAGCACAAATAGAAAAAATGCCGACAGATCTAAAAGTACTAACAAGTAGCATGGAATATCAACTAAGTCCTCCTTTAGTAATTTATGCAGATATAGAGTGCTACATTGATAATAAAATACATAAACCTGCGGCTATTGGAGCTTATCATGTCTGGCATAATGCCCTTCAATCAAAATTTGAAAACAAGTATTACCTCTTTGAGGGAGAAAATTGCATTATTAGTTTCTTGCACCACTTAGAAACTGTAGCCCAAGACTTATATGACAACCAATGTGCAACAACTAGGCAGCCAATGTCACTGTCAGCGGATGAAAAAGCACGCCACGAGAATGCAGAATGTTGCAACAAATGTAAATCAAAATTCAGCGATGAAGTCATAAAAGTTCGTGATCATGATCATATCACCGGACGATATAGGCAAACATTATGTAGGAAATGCAATCTCCGGTTAAGACTTAACAGACGGGAGCTCCCCATATTTTTCCACAATTTTAAAAATTATGATAGCCACATCGTTTGCTATAAAGCGATTGGAAGAATGAAGTCTTGGAAATTAGATGTTGTAGCAGCAACTGCTGAAAAATATATAACTTTATCCGCCAGTGTCCCTGTAAATGAATACAAAGGGAAGACAGTATACTTTAAACTAAAATTCTTAGACTCATATCAATTTCTAAGTGCATCCTTGAGTGAATTAGCCAAGGCTTTGCAAACGTATGAGCATGTAGAGACATTAAGGGTAGAATTTCCACAATTAAGTGATAATGTTTTATATCAGAAGGGAGTGTTTCCATATTCATACTTCAAAAACTTAAACACGTTGACGGAAGACTGTCTACCACCACAATTTGAATTCTATAATGATCTTACTCGTGAGCACTGTTCCGATAGTGAATATGAACACGCTAACAAGGCGTGGATTGAATTTAATTGTAGCACATTTGGTGATTACATGCTGGCATATCTGAAGTTAGATGTTTTATTGTTGGCAGACATATTTGAAGTGTTTAGAGCATTGAGTCAACGTGAGGATGAAGTCGACCCTGTACATTTTGTCAGTCTCCCACATCTTAGCTTTACCTCAGCACTAAATTTCTCTTCCAATGATCCCCCACACTACATACAAGATGAAAATATGTACAATCTATTTGAACGAGGAATTAGAGGGGGTATGACTTTCACCAACATTCACCGAGCGCGTGCACGCATTGAAGAATTAGGAAATAATATACATGAAAGTCGACATTTGACCTACTTAGATGTTAATAACCTTTACGGTTCTTCACTCAGTAGGAATCTACCCCACTCAAATTTCAAATGGTTGAATGAAAGTGAATTAGATAATTTTTTAAATGAAGAAAATGTTCAAAATATAGATGATGATGGTGAAATCGGCTACATTTTTGATTTAGATTTAGAGTATCCTGCAGCCATTCATGATGACACTGCCGATTTCCCATTAGCTCCAGAAATGCAGATGATTGAAAAGAGAATGTTTTCACACTATATGAAAAATCTATATGAAAAAGTAAGACCAAATACACATTTTTCTTCTATCAAGAAACTTCTGCTCCATCAATTTGATAGGGAAAATTATGTAGTCCACTATTCAATTTTAAAATTTTACTTGAGCATGGGCATGAGAATCAAGAAGATTCATAGTGGCATAAAATTCACACAAAAGCCTTGGTTAAAAACATACATTGATATGAACTCTCAAAAGAGGGCTCAATCAAACACTGACTTCGAAAAGTCATTCTACAAATTGAAAAATAATTCTTTATATGGTAAAACAATGGAAAATGTAAGGAGAAGGAAAAAATTTAAACTAGTCAACAATGAGAAACAACTACTGAAATTGTCAAATCATCCTCTCTATGTTCAACACAAAATATTTGATGAAGATCTGGTTGGTATGGAAATGTACAAACCTTCAATAGTTTTAAATAAATTAATATATGTTGGTCAAGCAGTACTTGACTATAGTAAGTTGGAAATGTATCAATTATATTACAATGATCTAAAAGGATGTCCACTGATAAATAGAACGCGACTTTGTGGAGGTGATACCGATAGTTTCTTCCTATGTTTATACACATCACCATCTGTCCGTCTGGAAGATATACTTCTATACTTCGGTGAAAAGTTTGACTCTTCAAACTATGACAGTCATCACCGACTATACTCAACTACAAACAAAGCTAGATTAGGTTGTTTTAAGGATGAGTGTGCTGGAAAGTTGCTTGAGGAAATGATCCTACTAAAACCGAAAATGTATTCCATGAAATATCTAGACTCTACCAATCATAGCATCAAACGTGCAAAAGGAATTCAGAGAGCAGCAGTTAAAAAATTGAAACATGATGACTATAGGAGTGTCTATTATAGTGAGAATGATACAACTGAAGATATGACAATTATAAATTCAAAAAATCACATAGTTAGCACAAAATCATTTAGGAAGCGAGGTCTTTCACTTTGGGAGGATAAGCGCTGTTGACTGGATAAAAATTTATCATTACCATATGGACACTATAGCCTAGGTCTTCCCCCACCGTCGAAGAGAAGGAGATGCCTTCCTGTCACAGGTGATGTAGAATAAGTCTAAATAAAAACAATATAATATTCCACTTGTAATAGATCTTGCGATTGCTGCATCTTCCGACATGTAGCAACACTTACTAATACATAAGTAGTCTTACTAAAATTGAAATTTCTACATCTTTCCGATATGTAGAAATGATTACTAATAAATAGGTAGTCCTAATGTGAATGAATATGTGAAGAATTTGTACTCAACATCATTCCGATATGTTGAGCTAAT
Source organism: Prostheceraeus crozeri (assembly GCA_907163375.1). Lineage (NCBI taxonomy): Eukaryota > Metazoa > Platyhelminthes > Polycladida > Euryleptidae > Prostheceraeus > Prostheceraeus crozeri. The sequence continues at coordinate 95,208 of CAJQUW010008710.1, forward strand.
AAAATAACAAACTTTAGGCAAACATTAATTCTAAATTTGAAACATAGCTTTCGGAACATGCCTCATTACATTAGAACATGGAAACTTAGTGACGTTCAAAACGTTCACATAACAAATTCTAACAGAATAGCATTTCGTCATTCAATAGCAAATAGTGATCGAAAACATCGTGGCGTTTGCATTAGTATTGACTCATTGCCTTCACTGAAAGACTTTGCGGATCTCATTGACAACCATAAGACTCGGATCAAGATTCCTCTCGATGACAAGGTATGGATAAAGTGTGATTCATCAGTCAAACTATACGTCTGTTCACCAAAACGTGAAGATGTTGAATATCGATTTTTTCGTTTCAGTGACGTCACATGGGAAACCTTTACAAGGGAGATACTACCACAGATAACGTCATTCATTAAAGATGGAGGACATCAAACGGTTGGAAGTTGTAAATCGGATGTTAACTACAAAAGCAAAGTCAAAACTCAATCTACAAGAGATCGAGAGGAATATACCCAACCGAAAACAATGGTTACTGATAAAACGCAAATTGAAGCCGACAACGAGCTTACATCTTGGAAGACCCTCAATGTTAACATGGAGGATTCAGAGGAAGGATAGATCTCTCACTATCCTATTCTTTCCAAATGGAACAATCCAATGTATTGGAAGGGTCATGGAGGGTGATCTCTCATATTTACACTTAACTTTGGAACATTTACTTGGTGATTCATTATCTGATTGGAAAGTGAAGACAATGACCGTGTTATGTGAATTACATTATCACTATGATTTCCGTAAAGTTACATCATCACATAATCTAACTTATGAAGTGGAGTTATTTCCAGCAGCTCAATTGACTAACTGGCATCCATATCATGTTCATGTGTTCCATAATGGAAAGATTGTGATAACCGGCATTAAAGACATAAGTGATGTGCCTCCCATCATATGTGATTTGAAAAAATGTTTCATGAAAACCAAATTGTAGATTTTGTATATATGTGGATAGATAATGAAATGTGAACATGTTTTTTGTATATATGTGAATAGATAATGAAATATGAGCATGTTTTTGTTTTCCTTATAAACCCTTGTTTTGGAAAAAAAGAGAGCAAGTTAATGATACAACATAAAACTTTATTTCAAAACTGTTTCAACATATTTAGTAAGAATTACATCATTTTTATCACAGTTTTTTGAAAATAGTTCTAAAGCACTTTTACAGTTATTTTTCAATGGTCTCTCGTTGACAAAATAGAGTACATAGCCACCGCACATTAGAGATGTATTACTTTGAAGTGGGAACGATGTCACTTTCCTAACAGTCCAGGAAAACCTGTTCATCCATAATGCGATATCATGTAAACGAGGTTGATTAAGAGAGTCAAAATATTCGGCAACTTTATAACGATTGATGTATACAGCAATCCAATGTTTTCCGGGAAGATTGTTGGTATCCGTATTGATGATAAGCGAACAAGGATAGAAAGGAATTGAATCAGGTAAATTATCTCTAGAAAAGACATTGAGAAATATTGTCTTGGAGTAGGGATGAGCTTTCCTCATTTTCCTCAAGATTTCTATGTTGCTTAAGTTACTCATCTCTGATAGCTGACAGTCACGTCTCTCATTCTTGTTATCTCAACTTTGCTATCATAGATAGCATAAATGAGACAAGTAATTGTTTTCTTCAAAGGTGACTCAAATGATACCTCCAGTCGTAGATTTCCAGGCTTTGTAACTCCTACGCTTTCACCACCTAGATCTGCATCTGCTGTGAGGTTGTACATAATGAAGAAGTAGCCATTCTTGTACATATCCATTGTAATTCCATTTGAATCGTCTGTATTAAACATGTTGAGGGCGGTGAAAATAGAACCATATTCACGTGCGAATTTACCATCTTTGAAATTAGGCTCATATGCTTTGCAAGATACAAATTTCCCATCCTGATAGAGTGCTAGTTTGCTAACATGAAAGTGTTGGAAATTGAATGGATTCTTTTCAAAAGCACCAATGAATGCCTCATTTTCCACAAATGTGATATACACCGCCTTTGGCATTGCAGTGGGAAAAAGATTTGGGTAGGCATGTGAGGATGATCCAGCACCAATTGTGAAGTTTGTCAACACACTGTGATTAACTGGATATATTGCATTGTTTTTCCTCAATCCTGTCGCATGCTCGTTGATGACTGACGGGTTCATTGTTACTCGCCTTACATTGAGCACGGCATTACTTATGTTGACTTGATAGTTTGTAGCTCCAAAAGCCATTAACGCGAACTCAGGATTTGCACGAATAAATTTTATTTGCATTTTAACCTGCGATAGCAGATATCTAGATTGACGAAGGAAATCAAGATAGACGGGTCCTTTCAAGTATAATTCCTTTGAATCCGCTGTTAAATCCATTCGTCTTTTCAACCCTGTATTTGAGACATCATCAAATTTCCCTTGCTGATCATCATACCACCCAGAAACTTGCAAGTGTGACTGTTTAGCTTGCTTTTGAAATTGAGTCATTGTATGTATATATGCTCCATATGGATATGCTCGATCCCCTCCTTCAATCTGTTTGTCATTCAATATTAGATACACATCTGAGAACAGACTGGCAATAGGAAGATTTGCTAACCCCACTTTATCCTTGGATGAATCGATATTTGTACCATCAGTCTTCTTAATTTGTATACACAACTCTAAATCAATGGATTGACAGTCAATATAATCTTGAGGATTGGCAGGTATATCAAACTGAATAGGCTGCTGGTTACCATCGATATTTGTTGTGGGGACTATGTCTACAATTGTTGAGGAGATGATGTCTGTCTGATGAGGGGGAGAATCGAAGAAACACAAAGCCGAATTGATACTCTGCATCGTATTAGCTCTACAAATATGTTGTCTTCCTTCGTTTTGACTTGTTTCTAGTAGCTGTGGAATTTCGTTTGCGCTTTCTTGTTTTCACTCGACGTCTAGATTTAGAACGTGCTGCTCTAGTCGGCTTTTTACTTTTCCTGCGTCTTTGCTTAGTAACTCGGCCTGATCCAACTTGTCTTGACTTCCTACGCTTCTTCCGAACTGTACGTCTCGTCTTTGTTAAATCATCTAATGCGTCTATGGCAGATTGCTGCGCGCGCATTTTCATAGATTCACCGATATCCTCACCTTGAAGCGCATCAGCTGCAACATTTGCACCAAAATCTAAAGCCCTGCTTCCAACACGCTTCATGATTGGTACGCCATACTTTTTGAGTGTTGGAAGAACCATACGTCTTAGTGCACCAAATATGCCTCCTCCAACTTGTCGTCTACCTCCAACAAACACGGGATAACCGCTCTGATATGATGGTCTACTGTAAATGCCTGTCATTATGACTATTGAATAACTATGGAAGTCACAATAGCGTAAAGCCTTATTCTCGTGACCTAATATGTAGGGTCAAAACAGTAACACCACCACAGAACGGTACTACTTCTCCTGCATCATCATGAATTGATATGTCAATTCTATTGATGAAATTTCGGCTGATTGGTAGATACATTGTGTTAAAAAATTCTCGATTGATTAGTTGCTTCCTTACGGATGAGAGAGGAAATGTGCGCAGAAGTGGGGCCTCAATGTCGCCAACCCTTGTATATTCAATAATGTTACAATAGACGTATAAGTTACTTATATCACGCTCTAGTGATGGGGCTGTATCGCCTATTGATGTACCTTCATAAATAGTTGATTTTGAGAATCCCAATGTGGTCGTTAACACGCTATCCAGCTTGATAAGAGAGTTCTTCCCTACCTTTAGAATCATGCGTTTCTTATGTGGGTCATAAGAAAAGTGATATTCATCTGCATCAAGGTAATCTACACCAAACTCATTTAACTTTGTACACAATTCAGATGGCGTTTTCAAGCTTTCAATGTTCAAATTAACTCTTTTTACAAGTTCACTGGAAGTAGACAATTCATCACCCGATATGTCTTCGCTGTATACGTGGATATCCCATGAAGCATTTGTTGATGCTTTGAGTTTAGAAGAGGACAATTGAACCTTGAATGTATCATTTAATTCTGTCAACCAAGGTGCGCTTTCAAGGCCCTTAAACATCCCAATCATTTCAGATCCAAATTCAATAACAGCGGACTCAGACTTTTCCAATGGTGTCTTTTTAGTAAAAACAATAAATTCTGCCTCCGTTTCAACAGTAAATAAAGTTACTTTCTCTTTCTTATATTCACAAGTCATTAACGTTTCTGGCACTGATCCTTGAAACTTTCTTGCAAAGTCTTCAACACTTCTAATGACCTCAAATTTATTTTTTACTCGGATGCTCCTTTTTTGTAATGCATACAATGGCACAATTCTACATTTAAAATCAGTGACTTTCCTCTCCGAATTCCACCCACGTCCATTGTACCAATACCTTGATGAGAAAGTTGTTCTGGAATACCCAAAAGTATGACTCAAATCCTTACCTAATACAAGAAGAACATGCTTCCCTTCCTTCATCAATTTTGTTGACCCCTTTATGACTGGTTTGTAGAATTTATTCAAAGTCAGCTTGAAGAGATCATTTATTCGTTCAAACATTCTACCGATTTCCTTTTCTGTATCTTGCAAGCTCATTGTGGGAACCTTAGAATCAAAAGTTGACGTTGCAAATGCCTTTTGAATTTTAATCATGTTTTGAACAGATGGTAAAGATGTTGAAAAAGGATGTAAAGTTAGATGATGAAAAGCCCATGTACCATGTAGACTATTTTGAAATATGCGAAAGCAATCATCCTTCTCTCGCACTTCTTTATGTAATTCAAAATAGTTGTTCTTTAGCAAACTGATATCGTTGTAATAAGTAATTTCAGTTAGAGCAACTTCATGGGGTCCATGCAGAGTAATTGGATTAGCGAATTCAACAGAGTATAGAGATGGTTTGTTACTTGGGAATATCTTGGGGTTGCTATTGCTTGGAAGAATGATATTGAAGTTAGTAGACATGTTAAAGTCATATATGGAAGAAGTCACATGCTATATTAGCTTAAAAGTTACGAGTGTCTCCCATCTCCACATTTTGTAGATCCTGGTGCGTTATCCAGCTATTGAATGAATCAGGATATCCTTTCCATTTAACTAGATATTTCCTTTGATTGCCATGACCTTTCCTCCTAATTATTTTATCAATCATATACACCTCTTCACTTCTGTCTACTACTTGCAATTCATAAGAGTAAAATTTTCCTTCAATTGGATTGCCATGGTAATCTATTAATTTATACATGGTGGGCCTAAATTTTGTATTTACTTCATCCACAAAAAACTCTTCTTCAGTCCAATTAGGTAGATACCCCTTCTCAAATGTAGACTTGACCTTTGAAATCCGAACTCTATCACCAACATTAATTTTCTTTTCATTGGAAATGTTTTTCGCTTTCTTATCATACAATCGAAGCCATACATCCATCGCATTATCTGGGGTAACATCAACTGGTTTCATCTTAATGATTCGATGGTAGCTTTCATTGTAATTCTTAACAAATTTCTGCAGCTCACCTACCCAAACATGTGTATTTTTTGCAGTGAAATAGCGCCATATTTTTGTCTTCAGTGTGCGATTGAACCTCTCAACCATGGCAGCTTTATAAGCACTTTTGACACTAAACAATTCCACATTATGACTTTTAAGGAGACTTCGAACATGAGAGTTTTCGAATTCCTTCCCTTGATCGGTCTGTATTCTTTGCGGAACACGCCCCTCATCGAAAATGCTCTGAAAAGCCGCTTCAACTTCTGGTCCTCGTTTAGATTTCAGCGCACGTGCCCAAGCATAGCGAGATAAAATATCTATTACGGTTAAGATGTATTTATAGCCATCATTGTACTGTGATATCTGTTGCATGTCAGCCAAGTCCGCTTGCCATTGACTATCTATATTGTTAACAACATATTTTCTTGTTGGAAACCGCTTTCTCGCATTTTTGTGAAGAGTGTAAGTCGGTTGACTCCTCAACCACTTCTTGACTTTCTCTATTCCCACACCTGCTGCACGGGCTAGAACCTCCGGACGACTGAAACTTGCGGGATGATTTAAGTCGTAATAAATCTTTCTGAGTTTCACTGCTGTACTCATCGTCTTTGTTCTGATTTGCACGCGTATTACTCGCACAGCAACTGCTAACACAATTGATATCAACCTCTATGCCCTCTTCTGCTTTACCTTCGAGCGCAGATTTCAAACAGCAGCAAAATTTTTGTAACGACATGATATGAGAGAGGCTTAATTCATATTTGCTTAATATTTACTATACTCCTTCGCAACACGCATTGAGCGCCTAGTAGCTCTTTTTGGTTGCAGATCGTCGGGATCTGCAAGCTCTCGCTTGACCGCCATCGTGGGTGTTTTACTCTTTGATCCATCTTGTAAGTGACCCCTATCCAATTCATTCACAGTCGGTCCTCCAATAATATTGTGAGGTACATTTTGATCAGATAAAATTTTCTGAAAATATGTCCACCCTTGTGGTGCACCTAGTTTTCGCCTTACATCTCTGACAGCATATTGCAGAAGGTCATCTATGTGACTATTTCTAATAACATCACCAGTTGTTTCATCTATTATCTCCCCTCTCTCATTGAACTTCACATGTGGATCAATGAAGTCAAATAATCGCTCAGCGCGCACACGATATGGTCGAGGTGTTGACAAGGTTATAAATCGTCGCAACTTGTCACGAATCTGTCGCCTCTCGTCAATGTTTTCAGCTGCTAACTGCATTCGTCGATAGGGATCCTTAATCTTCTGAATTTCCATATCCTTTTGTGTTAGTTCCTTAAGTTGATTCGTAATAGGTTGATCTATATTTTTGACTTCCTGTGCACTTTGTAATGTAGTCAATTGTACATACTCCTCTTGAGGAATGACTACCATCTTTGAATACGACATGTTTGAAAATAATAAGGCAACAAAGTACATTGCTTAAAACTAACTGTGAACCGAGAAAACTGTCATTGGTTCAGCGGAATTAGGTATGATATTTGTTCGAAATCGAAGTCGTTCCGGACATTCCTGGGTTAGATCAATAAATAGATAACCATGTGGTTTCTTTGTTACATCTTCATATATTTTTGAAAGTACTTTAGGTTGTTGAGGTAATATCTGTCTACTGAGATGATGTATCTGACTGCTATCTCTTGGATTTTTAAATATTGCCAAATAATGTGTATTCAAACTTCTAGTTCTTTGCTCTTTCCCTCCATCGAAGATGTTTTGGGTGATGTAGATAATAAAAGCTTCCCTATGATGTGCAGTTTGAATGAACATTTCAGTTACATCCTTTGAAGATTTGCTTTCTCGTAATAGATCATCTAATACTAGTAAGTCACCTGCTTTGATATCCTCAGTTGATGGCAACCCTTGCTTCACCTCATAACCTTTCTGGCGAAGTGCAGAATGTAGTTGTGGTTGAAATATTCCATAATACCATTTGACTCTCTTAATTTCCTTGTTAAACATTTCATTTCTATATTGTAGCAATTCAGTTACAAATGTAGTTTTACCGGACTGACTTGGTCCAGCGACACACATTGTGCGATCAGTGAATAGACGAAAATCTGTCATCTTATAATTCCATTAACATTAAACTCATCATCCCACTAATTTTGCTTAGAACAACAAAACAGACACATGTTCCAGATCAAGTTTATTTACATTCAGAATAGAAACTTTCAAGTTACATTTACAAATTAAAACATTTACAAATTAAAACATTTGTGTTTCCTCATCACAATTAGGATTATAAAAAGTTTTCAAGTCAGCGTCTTGGCGCTTCAACTTCAATTTAGGATTCCCATCTTTAGATTTCCGCCCTCGCTTTTTGCTCTCTTCCTTCCCATCACTTGAAGCAGTCTTATCAATGTTAATTAAACATTTATCAATTGGTAGTGGTTCATAGACTAGTTGAAGAACCTTCATTTGCAAAGATGCGACTTTACCAGTCGAGCCATGTGAGCCAATATAAAGTCCGGTAACGTGCACTAAGCCCATATAGCGGCCCCGTTTGAGATCCTCACATTCCATCGCGTTTGTAAAGAGATCGAATGCTTGAAAATGATCCGATAGTTTTAAAAACAGTGTATCGAATTCCGGCAATTCCTTATAACCAACTCCTTCCTCTAATGCCTTTCTCCAATGAGTGGGAGCACTTTCAGGCAGCTCAACACATTCTTTCGCGAAAGAGTCAATAGTTTTAAGAATCACCTGTTGCCATTTTGGAAAAGTCACTCGCATTTGTCTCATATTGCTATACCCTGATGTAGACATACCATTACTGTGGAAGAATGGAACTTGAAGATAAAAGCCATCATCACCATAATTCAAGGTTTGAAAGTAGAACGTATTTCCAATCCCTTGCACCTTTCGTGTCGGACGAAGCTTCAAGAGATCTTGCTCAAAAGCGTCACCTTCCTCTCTGATTGTATACATTTTCTGAGTCATGTTTCAACAAGTACTAATTCGGAGCTTTCAACCAGCGCAAATGAATTGTCACTTGAAAGTGGTAAAATATCATTAAAGCGTCTTCCTTATATACACCTATATATGACTCATCAATCAAAGTGATGACGTGTCACTTTATCATTCGCTAACCTTATATTAACATTGCAGCAGTTGCTGCAATCCTTCCAAGCGGACTATTGATTACACCATTAATACTGTTTCCAATATCATTTAACATACTTAGAAACCCACCACCACTGCGCTGAATTAAGTTTCGCCTTTTCTTATCACTACTCCTTGGATTTGAAAACTTTTTAATGCTATTCAAAGAGCCAGCATTCAACAGAGGCTTGTAAATAGGTAGACATTTGTGTATTGCAAAAGCTAAATCACGAATGAAATCATCACTTGAATTTTGAATCAATTTACACTTCTTCTTATTATCATGTATCCTGTTTAACTTTCGCAACGCCTTTTTAAACTGACTTGAAGGTTTGAAAGACCGTTTCGATTGACGAGAAGATGCCTTCCGTTTTACAGACATTTTTATTCTAATATGGAAATAGATAATACAATTACAATTTTTGCTTAGTACTTACAACATTATATACAAAAGTTTACAAGCATTCACACAGAGTTTGTTGCTGGTACTTATAAAATTACATAAAACACTTAACAAGTTGTAGAGGGAAACTGATATACACTCACATCGGCTAGAGTCTGATTTGTAGCAGTTATGAGCTGCTCAATGTCTTTCATTAGATGTTTTGAAATTGGACAGCACATACAGCAGGGCTTTGAATGGAAAGTCTTTAAAATATTGGCATAGTATGCCCGCAAACTGATTACCTCAGAATGTCCTTGAGCAGCCACATTGATGCTTACTGATGGCGGTCCACTGAACAAGTCCAGTTTGCATTTGTCACCCTTCTCGTCATAGTAGCTGGAGGTGATAATGTCATGGAGACATGTGTTGAGTTTCCGTTGGATACTGGTGCACCAACAGCGAGAGTATTCCGGTACAATCTCCGTTTGAGATAGTGGGCGAAATACTTCGTTGAGCCAGAATCTTGCAACTCGTGTAAGAGCGTTGTTCACGACTCTCATCAACATTCTCTGCACCACAACGTCCTCTCCGCAGCGGAAATACTTCACTATTTCCTCCATCAGATCCACCAAATCCGCTTTATAGCCAGTTATATTCACGGCAGAATAAAATATATTGCCCGTGAAGAGTTGACTTCGGTAAATTATTGAAATGGGAATGTTGGTAGTGAACGACATGCTGATTGACATTGTATTAGCCTCAAATTATGCTTGAAATAGAACGGTACAATGTCCTCCTTATATAGAAAAGTCAAACAAAGACACAATAGTGACCAATCACAGACCTGCATGATGACTCATCATGTACGATATACAGTGACTGTTGAAGATATTTCTTCATCGCAAAGGGGACAAGATGAAGTTTCAAAGGGTACATAACATGTAGAACACATAACGCTATGACAACATGGCAAAAAGAGAAGGGATCGTTCCTGTTTAAAACATTTAACGCAGTTCCGTTCACATAATAATTTAAATGTCTCTTGTTCTAATTTCCTTCTGAAGTCACTTTTATTGGGAGAACTTTTTATTAAAACACTGTCAGATGTCTCCTTCTTTCCATATCGTTCCAATTTGATCCTCCTAATTTCACTATCATTGCAGTGTAGCATGGAGAAATCCTCTATCCACCTACGATCCAAATTGTGATTCATAGCATGCTCATCTAGATCCATTAGTCGATCAACTAAATCACCAGCGTTGATATTTTCACTGAGATTTGTTACAGTTTCTATGGCTTTGAACGAATATCCAAGGTCTCTTGCGACAACCCACGACGTTGGGATACTAGTCATCATTATGTATGCCATCAAAAACTATCTCATATTTATAGCATAGTTTGTCTACGTAAAAGGAAAATCAATGTGTCATCTTGATTACAATGGTTGCAATAGTCACAATAGTCGCAATTGAGCAAACCCATTCAAAATCAAACAACGGACGTCTATCGGTACGTACCCAAGTGCTCAGAACCAAACCACACAAGTTCGATCATAGACGTTCCGAAACACAGTGTACCAAACACATGTACCTATCCAGTAAAACAGATCTCATACAAGTTCCTATTGATAACACTGAATTATACATGTACCTATCCGTGTGCCTATCGATAACTAAAGTATACATGTACCTATCCATGTACCTATCCATGTTCCTATTGATAACACTAAACTTTACATGTACCTATCCATGTACCTATTGATAACACTAAACTTTACATGTACCTATCCATGTACCTATCCCTGGCAAGTAGGGCACAGTTTTCACTACTAACTTCATCTACAAACCTTGTGTTCTGAAAAAGTTGAACATCGACCAACTTGTCTGTATTTAAACAAAATCCCTGTTTTGTGTCCACAGAAGGAGGATGACTCACTCCCACAAACCCCTTTCTGTTTTGCAGAATAGGTATTCTTTAAAAACAGAACGCAATCCGTATTACAGAACTGAAAATACAGAGCGATGTGAACCGGCCTTTAGGTGAAATGCATAGTATGAGACAAAATGAAATGTTTTCACATTAAAACCTTCCATCTGGTTTATCCTAGCTCCTGCAACTGATAATGGGATTGCCGTCTGGTGAGCAAGCAGGCCATTTCAAGTTTGCCTGCTGGCTTGCGTTTTAAATGAAATAGTCACACAGATCCTGTGACAAGTGGCGTTGTCGTCCATGTAAATCTAGTCGGAGGAAGGACCATCCAATTGGAAGGACATTGGAAGAATGGATACTTCTATTCTTCCCCCCCCCCACATTTATAAAGTTTTCAAAAATCATCAAATTTCGCCAGAGTTAGTCATATTGTGTTAAGAATAGACTTGATCTGTCACTGAGTGATACTACAACACGACTGAGAAGTCTTACTTGAACCCTGGGATGAAGGATTGGTCCCTTGGATACTCAGTTGGAATACAAGGTACAGCTGTGGGTACTTGTGGGTTATCTCCCCCCCCCAGGTTTTCAAATTTGTGTAAAATCCGTAGAAATGAATCAATCGTTACAAAACTTTAAGTGCACGTGAGTGAGGATATTTTCTACCCACATACCAAAACTTGTGCAAATTGGACAAGTACTTTCTGAATTAGGAGCGATAACTTGAAGTGAAGCGTTGCTGCAGCTTGATCCGACTTCTTCTGACCTCATCGTCTGAGCAGAAAGCACTTGAGGTTAACAGAGGCATTTCCCGACAACTCCTGAAGTGATGATGACCAAGCCATATCCCTTACACAAACATTTTCAACTTAATAAAGGTGCGGCAAGGTAGTGGCTGTGAGAAGATTTCAAATAGCAGTTAGTAATGGATGAAGAGGGAGAGAGAACAATGCACACACGAGTAACAATAACGCGTCGAACAGACGAAGTCAGACCATGCTGTTGACATCGCTACGCTTCACGTTATCGTCTCTTTGCATGTGGGTAGAAAATATACTCAAGAACGTCTGCCTGAAGTTTGGTGAATATTGATTCATTTTTGAAGATTTTACACAAATTTGAAAACATGGGGGGGGGGAGACAACCTATAAGTACCCAGCTGTGGTCAAGAACTGTGATTGTTGTAATAACGTGCAGTTGTCTAATTCTGAGGCTGTAAATGTTCTACAAGTCAGATAAGAGGAGTTTTGCACACTCAACGCTATGCGAAGTTAGTCAGACTGCCCGTAGGAGCAAGAGAAGATCGTTGACGATGCAACAGTCGCGGGAGTCAGCAACGGAAATGTAGGGGGGGGGGAGAATAGAAGTACCGAAGAATGTGCCTTTGCAAAGCATTCATCCATTGGAATTCATGTTGTACCCTTGGATATGGAGTTCAGTTCATCCATATCGCAGCCCAAAAAGTAGGCAATTTTCCACCTCCCTGGTTTACAGGCAATGTCAAATGGAAAGGGAGAAAATTTAGTTTTCCACCTCTCGACGATGGTCTTTGGGACATCTACTTTTCGTCCAACTGTAACATCAGAACTTTCGAAAGTAGTGGCTTTTGGTAAGTCGTTTTGGCGGATGGCCCTTGAATTGTTTTTATCACAGAATGCTGTTTAAAATTTCGTTTAAAAAAAGTGTAACATTTTAAATGTCTTATATATGCAATCTTTTAGCTGCACATTTTCTCTATGTAATTAGTGTTCACCTAGCCTAGGGCCATGCATGCCGGTTAGTCCTTGTTCAGTGTCCCGAAACGACTATCCTGGGACGCTATAACAGCTCGATTTAGGATTCATGCAAGCCCTGTTCATAAATGAAGAGTACTTGATCAACGTCTTCTACTGGAACTGGCTTGTTGCATGGACAGGTCTTCTTCTCTTCTGCTTTACTGTGAGAGCTACTGACATTTTCTTCCTAAATTCGTGCACGAACTTATTATTTTTAATTTGTAGATTGTCACCCAACATCAATAAAACGACAATTCTTAATCTGTTCTTCCAGTCGTCTTGTAAGTTGAGGAGCGTCAAACATCGCAAAATTCCATTTGTTTATGTAGATCCATGCACTTCCGAGTTAAGTGGACTTAACAACGTAATGATCTAACATTCATTTAGTAACTCAAAGTGATATTTATAATTTTTATGATTATGATTGTACTTTTAGGGCAGAAATCTGCCACAGCATCTAGAAACACGATATTTCTGGCAATAGCTATCATACTAAACCATAGAAGCAGATAATGCAGTTTAGACAGCTGAACCGCAATATAAGAATAGTATCCACTTTTAGAGGGCATAAATGCATAGATTCCGAGGGCGTGTTAGCGCACGAGGAATTAGCATTTATGCCCGATAAAAGTGGATATTATTGGTATTCTAACCCAATGAAGATGAAATCTATGTCGCTGCCTATAATCAATGATTCCGTGATATGTTTATAAATGAAAATCTATGTTAGATAAAGGATATCTTGAAATCTCTAATGAATCGAGAGAAGTGAGCCTAGATATTACTGCTAATGTGTATGCATGAATCTTCCTAAAATATTGATATTTGCATCATTTCTATGTATAATTGGCATAGAATTTACGTGCTGGGCAATAATGCAGTTTTTTATCCAATGTTAAACTATGCCAGTTTATCTAGTAATGTATTTTTTGCTATCTAGAGATCTCATTAAATCCCGTAATATCCCTGTCCCTGTTAAAACGAGGGGCAAATTAACTACGCATAGAAATCCCTCATATTGAAAAGAAGTGCATAGATAACAAAATATAATCAAATAAGTTAGCAACACCAAATAGCATGTAAACTCAAAACAGTCAGAAAATAAGATTATTAGCGATGAATAAAATCGAACCTACCAAGGGTAAGATACGAAGTCAGAACTCGAATGATACATTACTGCCATCCGGTTGAGTAACACTGATCTTCTTTGGCGTGATGCCCAAACCCGAACAAAACGAGGCAACGTCGAATGGCTTTGTGCCACTAACATTATTACCAACAGGTTCCACAACATTTAAAATCGAACTTGACGTGGAAGCAACAGTGGACGAGCTCAGTACCTCTGTGGCTAGCCTCATCCGCTTCTCTCCTACGGCGTTGTAAACGTCTATACATTCAGATCGATGACCGGTCACCGTCTTTGCCAATTGCTTGTCGCCTGGAAAGAGTTTTAAAAGTCTCAAAGTTTATTGTTTAACTAATGAACAAATTTATGAGATAGACATACTTTAAAAATATAATTACTGAACTACCAGTCTAACTACAGTCTCTATAACATAACGTCCTAATAAATTATATCAATTTCTTGTTCAAATATTTCAAAGAATACTTAATTCAAATCATTTGTTACAACAATATATATTTATTATTATATGTTTATATTATAATCATATCATTTTATATTTTCATATTATTTTGTTATAATTATTTTATTATATTTTCAGCAATACATACAGCAATATAAAAACTTATTTTCAATAAAATAATGCATGCAATTCAAATAATCCATTTATTGTTGATGCGAGTATAAATCGTAAGCTTTTATGCCACCTATGCTTACAGAAAAAGTTCAGTAAAATTCGGCAGCAGACCATTATTGATACATATAATCACGCTTAAATATTTATATATGACAAAAAATTAAAATGAACAATGAATATTTCATTACGGTTTCATTGACTTACCCGTTTTTTCGATTATCCTCGTGACCGTTGTGCGTCGGCCGCTTTGATTGCTGTAGTGGCGATCGTCCTCTCCTGCAGCTTCCATTATCGTCCGAAAGGTCATGTCAAGCGTATTGTGACCCATCGGCGAAGATAGATACCATCGTACGTTCGAATAGTGCGAATGCGATTGCAAGAAAAGCGCTGTCGTAACACAATTTTGGGGTCGCTTTTCGATCATGGTTTTGTAAATTTGAACGGTACATCGACTGCGATCGGTAATAGGATAAATCTTAACACGTTTTGGATCTACATTTCGATCTTTAAGTCCACACCTTTTCGTCTTCGACACTTTTTCGTTATACTCTAAAACCTCTTGGTCGTCAATCTTTCGAAGTTGTAATTCGCTCTCAGGACCAACTGTTAGCTCTCGGATTTCCTTTCCTCCTCGAAGCCCTAAGTGAATAGCTAGAAGATAAATCAATGTCGGTTCAACTTTTTGGGATTATCAATACCTAAATAACCTCGCTCCCACAACGATTCTTCTTGTTGTTCGGTAATCGGTGATGCTCTTTTCTTTGGTTGATTTACATTAAGTTCGCCAGTTACTTTCATTGCTGCGTCCAATGCTGTTCTCGCATCAGCAAAATCTGGATCTGAAAATAGTCGCCATTGTTTTTTCTCCACGCGCTGTAACCAAGATCCAATCCCACAAACTAAGCTTCTGAGAGTTTCACTTGGATACCGATCCCCATTCACCTTTCTTACTTCGAAAACAAACTTCTGCAATGCAGAGTTGAGGCTGCCTTTAGACATTGTTCCTAGTGTAGCAAAACCTTCTTCCGAGAGATACATCAACTCACTGGACCCAGCTTCTAAGATCTTCCTATTACGCTCTCCAAGCCAGTCATCGAAAGTTTTTTGAGCCCACTTAGCACTATTCAATGTAGATTTTGGTATTTGTTTCATGATGTTATCGGATACGTCAGTGTCGGTAATAGGCTGTGCATGTCGTGATGTTGATGGTGATGTGCCAGTAATTTCATCAAATCTTAATAAGTCATTAATATCAATCTCTTCAAAAAATTTGTCGATGTCGTTTTTGGTGTTCATGATGATGACTGCTCTAATGAAAAGGATAATTCCTTAGCTGCTGTCATGAAATACTACAAATTTCAAATTTCACCATGTATTGATCTCATGGTTATCTTAAACATAAGTTAATCATCCCTGTTAATTTTCCCTCCCCGAATAGAGATCAACTATAACATTGTTAATCTGTCCCTCCCCGAATAGAGATCAACTATAACATTGTTAATTTGTCCCTACCCGAATAGAGATAAACTGGCATAGTTTAAAACGGTTAAAGGAGTTTCATTGATATTTGCTGAGATATCTCGGCCAATTATCTGTCAAAATTCCCTCGGGCTATGCCCTCGGGAATTTTAACAGATAATTGTCCTCATTATTTCAGCAAATATCAATGAAACCTCCTTTAACCATTACTAATTTCAATGGAAATTCAGCGGGCAATAATGCCAACTACTACATTATTGCCCGCTGAATGATAGAGAAATCCATAGCAATTTCATCTTCATCGGGTTAGAATATGCTATGAGGCTGAGGGCCGTCAGGCCCGAAGCCATAGCTTATTGTGGTTCCGATGTCTAAACTGTAATATCATTGTGTTTCGGTTTTCTATGTAACTGAACTGCAATATGCTACTATTGAACCGCAATATACCCACGAAGCATATTGCTGTTCAACATCATAGAATTCTAATTCAAATTTGGACTTAAATGAAATGATTAAAATGTTTTTCATACATCTACGTTCTTTATTCTGAACTGCAATATGCCAAACCGGCATATAGTGGTTCAGTATTTTAACTAAGGAAGATATACGAACCTAAACACAATGAACAGAAAGCTTGATAGCGTGCTTTTAACCAAATGACACGGGAGGGGACAAAGAAAAATCTATGATTTGTAGATCAATGTCGATCTAATGCATTGCATCATATTTGTCAGCTATTTGTCAAGTTAGTTGTGGAAGTTTCTGAGCTATGCTTAAAACGGCGTACTTTCCGTCTATGTAGCTCTATCTTACAATCAATCAATACTGCTTTGAATGTTTGTCTGCTTCAGCATCTTTTTGTGATTCAAAATTGAGCCCGAATTAGGAGTTCTTTATATTGACCGAATAGACCAATGCTGTGGTTATCTCTTCCCATTGCAAGAGACCATCACTTGGAGGTTAAAACACTTAGATACAGCCCAAAGAAAAACAAATCATGACAAATTACAGAAACTTGAACTTATTTCAATCGCACTGCAGCATTCACTATCATTCAGCACTTACCGATCGGTCGTGGATGCTGGAGTGCTAAAAGATAAAGGAATTGGTATTATTTATCCAACAAGCAATGCTTAAAACGTCAAAATACATGCATTTCCATTCAGTTCTTCACTACAACCTAAATTGGAACATGAGAAAATGCCGAAGTACTATCATCATAGAAGTATCTGACCATGTGAATCTAAATAAGCTGATGTGCCAATTTAACATCATATAAATTTGCACAGTAGTAATAGACAGCTTATTTCGATTCACATGGTCAGATATTTCTATGATGATATTACGTTTGGATTTTCTAATGTTCCAATTATAAGATGCCTAAATCCTTAAATGCTTAAGATTCCTAGCTAAAATTCACGAACAACAGTAATAGTCTACCATGCAGAACATCGAATAATATCCAGATATAAATGAGAAATCTTTCATTTTTGAACTAACAATCCGGTGTCAGCCTCACTTTCGAGGAAAGTTGAAAATTGTGTGAGTTATTTGCAGGCTTGCCGTGGATATGGTCGCATATGTAGATCCCCATGGATGAATACTGACTTTTTCATAATTTTTTGAGTATATCGAGAAGATAATCGAGGACAAAAGTTAGTTAATGAAAACTTCCATGCGTTGAATTCTTCAGTATGGAAGATGCTTGTCGTTAATAAATACAATGATTCGTCAGCTTTTAAGCTGGCCCCATGTAAAGGCCTACATATAGTATCATTTTTTGTGTTCTGCTAGAACTGTAGTGAAATGTTAAGATGCAGCACACATTCTTCTTCATTGGATCTAATATGCATGCATGTTTTCCACTCTTCCGGCAATTACTGCAATTTCAGTGATGCATTTGATGGTTGAAAATGAAAACTTCATTTTGACTACTGGAGGCCCCTCTCTCTGCTGGCTCTATTCTAGCTTCCTCCACCAGCACCGTAGAAAGCTTTCTCGTAATGAGAGCTTCAGGGCCACCAGATGGTCAATACTATAATTCCGATTTGCATGTGTTGTATAATACCTTTATTATGCAGATGTCGAACAACAGTAGAAACCCTGATTTGGAAGGCGAATTATTGCGATGACAGTTAAATCAGTGGCGTCGCGTGCGCCCAGACCATAGGCCTTCACTCGGCATTGGAATACTATTTCTATACCAGACATTTTTTATGTTACAACATTAATTTTCATAAAAGTTGAATTTTTGATGACAATTTCCCGAACATTTTTTAAGGCCAAGTGAATGTGCACATGAGAAGTGATTGCTCATGACTCTTAACCGCCTTACTCAAGGAACTGATTACTATAACCCCTCTCCGTCCAGACCACACTTTCTCGAGAAAAAAGGAGGCAAGGTCAACAGTTTCTTGCGTTTCTCACGGCCGGTCAGCCGCTCACATGTTTGAAATTTTGATGCATTAAAATGTCTTGTGTATTTCTGATTTCTTTCTCTGTGAGTACTTTCAATTTTTATATCAGGTGTTGGCCTCCCTTGCTTGATGACTGTCATCTTTTCAGTATATTCCTTTGGGACGAAAGTCGTGGTTATGATCTCATCTGCAGTACTAAACATAGTGTCACATCAATCACGTATAAACAAATTATGGAATTCTACCGAATCTGGGTGTTCGAGTCAGATGCGTTACTCTGCATTCCTTGGAGAACGCTCATCATCTGATCGCAGTCTTGTCTGAACGTCAGCTACTGTCTATCGGTAGAGCCAATATTGGCGCGGTCGCGTGCGCTTACTGCCTCACACGCACACAACTCTCTTTCGCTCTGTCTGAACCTAAGGTCTGAACATCAATGCTCCGTCTAAACACACGACCAGCTTGTGTGTCTAATTGTTCGAAGAAAACAGCTGTAATTCGAGCACGTGCTGCAAAACTGTTCAATGAGGTTGAGCGTCTGACTTTGAGACGGAAAGCTGAGCACAGCTGTCACGAGAAGCTATCGAATTTAAATGAATGATAACACTTTTCACTTTTACAATTGTTGGAACATAATATTTTGAGGATGCGCCGAAGGCCTCGCAGGTACGGAGAAGACGCCACTGTTTAAAATAGATACTCGTGCATCCACGGACGTCTCGATATGGCTGCAAGCCATATCGAGACGTCTGTGTCGTGCATCACGTTTCCTTTTGAAGCTAGTCGACGCGTGCACAGTTTGTGAATATGAACATCGCCGCCGTCAGCATGAGTTTCCCAAAATCAATCATGCTCATGTTCCTAGTGCTATGACTACGGATCAAAAAATCCCGGAATATTTTTGATCCCGAGATCCCGACCGTGGTTTGGGGATCAATCCCAGGATCCCGAAATTTCTAGGGGTTCTCGTCGTATTGTTGCATCGTAATTTACATGTCGTGCATTCCAGTGGTCCGCATGCAGTAGTCGCATGCGTGTAGACGCTTATTGCTTGCTCATTATATCAATATATTTGCTGCCTTTGGATTGTATTAATGGAATTAAGCAAGTCTGGTGACACGAAAATACAATCTAATTGACCACATTGCATAAATTCACAGTTAAAAACGAAAATGATGTGATTGAAATTCATTGCTAATCTAAAAATATATTTGTATTATTGGCTATCTAGAAAATATGAGATGCAAGGTACTAGTAAATTGTTAAAACTTGTCGTTTAGGATAATTAATTACAGATATAGGCCTACATGTAGAGCACATGACTTTACAGTACGATGTACATGACGTACATGCATATTTTCAACAGAATATGTTGAATGAATCGATTAAAATACGGATGAGATGCAAGAGAAAATATGATTTGAATATTTGATTATCATCCATGAAATACTATCAAGAGAAAAGACTATTAACGAATGTATGAACTTTCTTTGATGAGAATTACAAAACTAGCACATCAGATATCTTCAACAAACCGACTACAAGATGATTTCAAAATTTGGTGAAAATTAAAAATATATGAGTATGAATGAAGCAAATGAGAATGTAGCAAGATGTACATGTATTACTTGTTATAAATGTCAACAAAACTGTAGTCAACTAACAGAGGCTTATTGAAGAAAGTCAGTTATCCTGAGAACAAAAGTAGGAACGTAAAAAGGCCAACTGACTCAAAGTATCATCACGGAGTCCGGCCCGCACTTTGTTCAAAAACAGTCTTGCGGCAGAAAATGCCTTTTCTGCTTTCACACTGGTGGGTGGAATGGTCATTAAAGCATTATTCATTATATTATTCATTTAACCAAAACTTTTTTAGTTGAGTCAACATTTGATTTATAAACGTTGATCATTATCTTAGATCTTTCCGATGGAGGTTGGTCACAATGATCGGCGGAATTTTGCCCTGAACTATTGCCAACATCATCAGGTAGGGATTCGTCGTTGTTAGGATCGATATGATGCTTCGTGCGAAGATGGGTAAATAAACCTTTCGTCGATCCTCCTTTAGTGCTGATAATAAGCAAGCAAATTGTACACTTGGCCTTTTCGTCTCGTCGTCTCTCAAAGTGTTTCCACGCTTCTTTAGATTTCAATGACATGGATTGCTCAAGTTTTGTCACTAGCGGAATGCTGTGTTGCGTTGCGAGTCTCGACGCAGTCCAACTAAGCTAGGCGGGAAATCACGAATATGTTAATCGACTTGAGAATCGGTAGTTGTAAACAAAAGCCAATTGGATTGAGTCACTCATGAAAGCAGAACAATGTAAGAGAAGGAATGTACGTGTAAGATCGGATACCACAGACATGGAATGCTGATTGGATCGCTAACGCTCCTGAAGGAGTTACAAGCTAGCTGACTGTTTGTAGCAGGCGAGCCACCTCCCTGTGAACTTTCCCATGATGATATTGTTCAATGCATGACCTGAGTTCAATGCATCACACTTTTATTCATTATGCTATTTTATTACTATGTCATTAAGACTTCAACACGGTATTCGATTACCTGATTCGGCCTCATCAGATCATGATTATGAATTTAAGTTCTTGATGTAGACTAAGATAAAGAGAAGATGAATAATTGATACGAAGATTAGTGGCGGGTTTACTCAACAACTTTTTGAACTTTTATGATCAAATAATGAATAATTCCGAGTTTCGCACGCTGATGGCAAACTCAAATGCGAACTACCATAACTTTGATCTGAAATTTAAGTAAATTAGAATAACTCGAGGCTCTTATTCACGTTTTAGAACATGCATTGCTTTAGTATTACGGGCTAGACTGTGAGACACGATCTAGAATTAGGTAATGCTGCTAATCATCACTGAATATTGCATCGTGGGATCTCGGAGTTTAATCCCGGGATTGTCATCCCCAGCTATGATCCCAATCGATTTCTTGCTATTACCATTAAGCAAGATGTGTTATGGTGCTGGGGGGGCTCTGCTTGTGCATTTCTGATAGGTCTCTTGTAAGTACATCACATAGGCCTGCATGCACATCTAAGCAGTCTGCGAGTCATTCGCAACTGGATCTCGTTATACAAGTATTTGGGAAACCAATCATATCATTTATTGATGAAATTTATCATTCAAATTTATGAATAATCGTCATTGAGCTGGCATTGCAACTTGGCATCGAGCTCAGCATGAATTTGAATCAGATATTGAATTTTCACTGCAGGATGCTCACACTTGGGATCGTAATTGTGATTGTATGCGATAGGATTGATAGCTCGAATTGACCTTAATTGGTTCGAATGGTTCGTAGGGTTCTCAGATAGGATTGCAGGTTGAGGGCTACATGGGGTGTGTCAGTTTCTGGACAGACAGTCAGCGGCCACATTGTCCTCGCCACGTGTGTGTTTTATTTCGAGTGTAAGTGCACATTTGAAAGCCGCAATTCTACTCACTCGTCTAGAGCACTTTCAAAAGTTAAGGCATATTTCAATAACCATGGGACTGGGTCACCTTTTGAACCGGATGGCTCATCTTCAGTAAAACACTACCTTGTATCTATCCATCACAAGAAGTTGTCAGTCAACAATAGTCAAAACTCAGAAAATCAGTTGATTAATAATACTTACAATCGAAGAACCTTCAGATTCGGTTGCAAATTTCAGAGCCTCTGCAAAATGCATCAAATCATTTTTATAGTTGGTGAGATCAATGAATTGTCAATCAATTACCTGTCGATTTATTCAGCTGGGAAGTAAGGTCAATGATCATTCCCTCGTCCTCGGTTGATTTTGATGGCAGAGAAGTAGATAAAGAGTCTTCCGAATCCATCTGTGGCAGAAAATCAAAGGAAATTGATTTTTGTAGAAAATTAATGGAGAATTTTTAAATTAAGGAATACCGTGGTGATCAACTGATGATTGTACGCAGTTCTTGCGATTTTATTTTGTTCGTCATAACACTCAATTTAATTGAACAGTACGAAAAATGCAAAAATCATGTTAGAATGTTAAATCATGTTAATCATGCAAAAATCTTAGAGCAGGAAAATATCATGTTTCAGTCAAAATAGAGGGTGTTCAAAACATGGTCTAATTGCGGTTATTGCATTTACAAATCAAAGTTTCATAAATGTAGAAAGAGTTATTTACACTAGTTTAACTGTTGACAAATCATATTGACTGCACGCTTACGTTGAATACTAAAAATCCTGTTATCTGTCTTATGAACTATCTTGACAACTTCAAGATTTATGCAATAAAAGATGCAGCTGCTCATGAAATTGAAATAAAGATAGTGGAATTTTTATAAAGTTAAGTGGCAGATCGGTGAAAGCCTCACCTAACATTTTGGATATTTGCCAATCAATTTGCATCCAAACAGTTCTCAACTCATGGTAACATTCATTTTGAATTGACAATCACAGCAATGCCTCCGAAGATGTAAGAATCAAATAAGAGGGAAGAGACAGAAAGCGGCATGTGCCAGAGTTAGATGAGATGACATATTTTTTATAGATTTTCAGCCCAATCCCATGATGTGATCATGTCTACAGCGCTTCGACAAATTGTCGCTTCATAGAATTCGGCAAAATTATTCAACAAAAATAAAGAAGCGGCAGACTATGTAATTACGTCGACTGAAGTGATTGCAATAAATCAAGCGGAGAATAAATTGAATGCTATCTTTCGTAATTTAAGATTTTAAGCAACAGATTTAAGCACCCTTTCCTTAATAGTATATTTATTTATTTCCTTCGGGTTTTGTCTGCATTGCGCTAAACAGATTGAAAATGGACAGAAATTCTTATTCTGCACATTACTACCATGATACACATAAGTCTGGCTTAAAGTTTACCACATCTGATTCTCTTCTCTAGTGAATTAACTACTATTTAGGGTTACGAGCACAAGGTTTATGTCATATCCTAATCATGCTTCAAATAGACAGAAGCGTGTATTTCCAAGAACATTGGAAGACAGTAACATACATATATCAAAACTCAACTCATTCACAGAAAACTGCGAGCAGTCGGCGTTATTGATACAAAAATTAAAAAAATCCGCACAAAGGTATGCGAGTGAATGCAGAGGTCATCGCTATTGGGACTTCTCCCGGGATAACCGCATGTTGTTTATATACAAGGTTGATTACTAGCTTTCAAAATTTAGACTGATAAGTGCAACCTACCAGGATCATAATTCTTTATAGCATCGACATTTTATATGATCGACAATCTTCTAAATTCATGTATTTCTTCGAGTATTTCTCGATGTAATTGAAATACGTCGCAAATTCAAACGAACAATGTTGCTTGACTTTACGAAAAAATTCTAATCCGCACGCAGTAACTTCTTTCCCTTCCTTTAGACATGAATTGGATCGCGCAAGTTTTCATGCCAACATAACATATACTCTGTGAACAATTACATGTGCTTGCTCGCTTGTCAGTGTAATCCTAGAGAAGATAAATAACTTTCTCTGCTATGGACTCGTCCATTTCCTTGCCTCGTGACATGCGGAAATGACTTATGTCAAAGGTCAGACTGTCTCGTTCATCTCCAATGTTAATGTTTCTTTCACAACAAAGTTTGATCTGATATAGAGAGGTTGTTTTTCTCTCTCCTCTTAGAGTGGGATAACGTTCCATATACTCCTTGCATTGAAAATCACAATATTTGCCGAGATGAAGTGCTGCTGCAAGCAAAGGTCCAGAAGTCAGTGCAATCTCCGGCACATCTAGTTCTGCTTCGGTGGGGAGCCAAATATCTTTCGTAATAACCATTACAAAAGATTCTTCGGTGTATGTTCTGAAGGGATTATACTTTGTTTGTTAAAGGGTTAAATGGTTTTTTAACTAAGAAACAGATGGATGATAGTCATCCGAAATATGCGGTTACATACTTGGCGTGAATATACTTGACTTAATAGTTGTCGTTCTCTTTAAACATTCAATATATTACGGGAGACGTTTAATGCTAGTCTACACTGTATGACGTGGCCGAATGGCATGCTGTATTTCTGTCTCGTTGCAAAATGAATGTTGTTAGTATTCTGTCAATAGTAGCAAGTAAATAAGCTGTTGATATCACTTAGAGATGATTCTGATTTCGCTCTCATTCTTTTTGTATCCTCGACTTGGCCTAGTGAATCATCTCCACCGCCGATGTCGGTTCGATTTCTGCGTCAGTTTAGTACTGTTGGGGAATCAACGTGCTATGTGTTCTTATTGCCTTAAGACTTGTCTCGATAGAAATTCAGCATTAGGCATCGAATGTGTCGCATCGATTCGCTTAAACGAGTTGAACGATATATAGAACGATTTATTTCTTAAAATTGCTTAAAATTCCCATAATTGACAGACAGTGCACGATAATTGCATAATACATTGAATGATGAAAACACAAGTCATCGAATCATCAGCCCGAAAACAAACTTAATATTGTCTTTACTACTATACACTCTTTTATTAGCAATTAATGTAGGCCAACAGTTAATGGCGACATTCCTTCAATTTTTGAAAATTTTGCTTCATCAATCGTTGTCTTCAATAAATGCAAACAAAACATAGCTTCAAGAGCAAAATATTTTGAATGACAATTCATTTACATCCAATTTCGATGAGTAACAGATTAGTTAGATAGAGCACTAAGATATTAAGACAACTTTGTTTCGAAGTCTATGCATCAATAAGACCACAACCATACATTAAGCATGATGCATTAAACTATCGCGCTGAAGAACCTTAGTCTAAATACCAGGCTTGCCGTTGGGATGGATTTTCAGTCCAATCTCAATCCAATCCCAATGAGAATTTCCATTGGGATCCCAATAGAAATCCAAAAAGCCTGTTTCAGAGCTAAAAACGTACGCAATTTGACCCCAAGCTGCATCGGGCTTACCACTTAGGCCTGCCAAATGTGATACTTTTTTTTTAATTGACGAAGTTCACGGCCGTAGGACTAGACTGACCGTAATAGTAATAGGGGCTTTAATTGATTTCAAACAATAATGTATAATAGGCGTACTGTATGGCTATATTCTGCACCGAGACTGCCTTCACCCAGGAGCTTATAGGGGTCTGCGTGTATAGCTAATATGCATGTATGAACTACAAACACACTTGGTATTTTAAGCCTATATCGGAAATGCGGTGTTAATAAACAGCTCGCTACACGGGCTCACACGTACAGTAGGCAACAGGCAGTAGACAGCAGCTTATGCGGTTAAATAGGCTTGAATAGCTTACAATACATAGCTTAATTACAGAAGCGGCGAAGCGTATGACAACGTACAGGTGAATTGTATAAGCCTATACTTACTATTACATAGATACTACCTTTTTAGCAGCACTATCTTTAGTAACTAGGGAAGTCAAAGCCATAGAGTAGGGTTAAAGCTTAAAATTTGTGTAGATCACACTAAGAGCTCTCAATGCTCGAATTCGAGAGAGGCAAGGTCAGACTGGAGACACAGAAAAATGAACTGCTCTGTACAATCCGAAAACATCTGTAACGCACTGACTAATGTCAATGTTTACATGCATATTTTGTTGGGAGAGGGCTTATTGTGATCTATTGGGATTTATTGGGATTGGGGTGGATTTTTGGTAGCCCAATCCCAATAGCTATAGGGATCTCAATTGGAATCCCAATCCCAACGGTAAGCCTGCTAAATACCCAAGTTGTTCTCCAAGCCAACGGCTTGCCACCGACCGAAGTACAAAGACCAGCGAAGTTCAGCCAACGTAAGTTATCTTGAACCTCAGTGGCTGGGACGGCGGATGAGCAGTTGCATTTCCCTATACCAAAGACTAAGAAAAACAGTAACGGCCGAACAGCGAAAACAGGCTGAAAACAAGAACTGCAACTAGTTTACGAGAATTGAATATGGCAAGCATAATCGCCGGCAAACCTCCTAATCAGCAAGGCATGTACCCTGGTATCCCACGGCCTTTTTAATACCCTTAAATCCTTTGAGCGCCTGTCAGGAGTTAACGGTAACCTGGTAGCAACCGCAACATGATGGCAGCCGTCGTCAATTTTGAGTAGTAATGGATAGCGCCAAGATGAAATAGCGTGATGGTAGCCGGTAGCGTGGCCCCGTGCCAATTAGTTGGCTTAAATGACACAATGACCGAAACTACGAATGATGCATAAATAAATGACTCCGTTACGGTGGCATGATGGGCACGTGACGACAGGGGTATAGCACCACCAGGTTGAGGGCTCAAGGAGAACAAGCAACCCAGACGAGAAATCGACTTTTGAAAATTCCGAGAGAATGGCCACATGGAATGTACACATCCGTCTTCCAATTGGTAAACCAATCGCTTGTTTGCCGTTCCTTAAATCGATGTGATGTACGCTCCTATATTTAGCTGCCTGCAAGAAACGAGAATTGTGGAGCCTTGTAGGATGGAAGCAAAATTCTAGAAATCAGACCAATCGTGCAGACTGCATGCAGTAAAAACAATGGTTCGGAAGTCAAGATGTAGGTTCTGCGATGAGAGACAGACTAAAAGCAATCGTCATCAGGGCTCATGCTCCCTCTTCGCGTATAATGGTTGTGCATCTTGGCTCTAGACTCATGTCCACAAAAGTCAGCTGCCTATGCACCTGAAATGGAATGTCAGATGCGAATAAAGATACCTTCCTCGCAGAACTCATCGGCATTATGCAGAATTTCGAAAAGAAAAAAATTATTTTTATCGGTGGTGATCTGAATGCCCAAACATGTCATTCGCGTTTTTGGCTTCCAGCGTAGTATCGGAAGCGAAGTATTAGAAGACGATGTGAAAATGGTAGACGTCTCGTGGACATAGCTGCAAACAACCGACATTTCCAACATAAGCTAGACCACTAAATAAAGATGGAAATGAGGTAGCCTATCAGGGACACCATCCCCTTCTGGCCACCTGCAAAACGTCTCCCCTAGATCATGCATTAGTTGCAGTAACAGTTAAAAGTGTAGTTCGGTCAATTTTTACACTTCGTTTATATTCGCTCAATCAATGCTATCCGCATCAGTGACACGTGACGATTCCTCATCCTCACTGCACACAAGGCAAAAATGAGTTACCCTGGCAAATAATTACTCAATCGAGAAGAATCTCATTCATAAAAGGTGATGACGATACTGTTTTATCATTATGAAAGCTGCATTTTCTCACCAATTGACTAAAAAAATGTCCTTGGCTTTGATAGATAAGGTACTTATGTAAGCTCAGTCATAACGTCAGTCATACAAATAACTTCCATGAAACATATTGGGATGAAGACATTTGAGAATAATAGGTCTATATAAATCACACTATCATGTAAGCTACAAATAATTAACCATACGGCAAGTGCACAAAATACAATCAAAAAGCTGGAATGTCTGCACAATTTCTATAGATGTACGATGTAGTCGAGTTGCCAGATGTGTCACACATAGATAACTTTAAAAGTCTTTGTTCGGCTGCAAGCTTCTATTTCTTTAGCGACAACACACAATGCTCAAGGCCTCTGGAAGAGAGGGAAACTGCATTACGATAACCGGAAGAAGAATTAATGTGATACATGAGAGTCACAAACATACATGTACAGTGTCACATCATACAGAAGTACAAGTATGAACGTTATAAATGAAGCACGCGAGTACACGATATCATGTTGCACTATGCCCCCCAAGTCGTTGTCGGTAGAGATAAAACAGATAATAACATGATAGAACGGGCTTGAAAAAGTTTTTTTTGTGGGGACGAAGTACGCGAGATTCAGTTTGCGGCAACAATAATGAAGGGTCATCGTCCTTCTCTCCAGATTGATTGTGAGGAAACAGTGGATGAAAATCGCGAGGTAGGGACATGTGAGAGGCAGGGCCATTGTCATCAGGGCGATTGTGCAAGTTCTCGGGATCGTTGGGGGTTGGCCGAACGTGGTATGAAGGGGACGGCATGTAGTCACGTTCCAGTTGCTGTTCTGGCAGCACGAAGGAGCCACGGGGTTCGCGATCAGGAGCGCTCGAGGTGGATGCAGTAGGCATATAAGTGGGAGTTATGTGACTGTCCCTGTAATTGGACTTGTCCTAGGAGGGTATGATGCCTCTGGCGCCGATCGATGTGGAAATGATGGGCAAGTCACGAGGAAAAACCGGTGTGAATTTCCTGAGGAATTTGCGGCTGCGAAGAGTCACGCAACCTGATCCGTCCACGCGTACTATGTATTGATCAAATTGACGCACTTCAATAATAATACCAGTCTTGTCCTATTTGGTGGGATGTGGTCCGGTTTGGTTCTGCATGCGAACCTGGTCTCCGACAGGGAGGGGTGGAAGGCGTCGAGTGTGCTCGGAAAGACTCTAGGAGATCTTCATGTGGCGGTGGCGGAGGGCTTCTTCACGGTGGATCATGGTGTCCTTCCAAGTGGGATGCGGTTCATATCGCCGGGGTGCATGAAAATAAAATCTCTGATAGGACGACCAAAGATGCACTGGGTGGGGGATAACTTGGAATCGTGATCAGGCGTGTTCCTGTATTGGAGCATGGCTCGTTGAAAAGCGTCAGTGTCGAGCTCCCCGTTAGGGCTGGTATTACTCGTGATCAGACGTTTGACTGTTTTTACTCCAACTTCTGCTCTGCAATTGCTGTGAGGATATGCAACAGGTGAAACACGGCGACGAAGGCCCCAATTGCGAAGGAAATT
Organism: Prostheceraeus crozeri; assembly: GCA_907163375.1. Classification (NCBI taxonomy): domain Eukaryota; kingdom Metazoa; phylum Platyhelminthes; order Polycladida; family Euryleptidae; genus Prostheceraeus; species Prostheceraeus crozeri. Next base: position 124,310 of record CAJQUW010008710.1, read on the forward strand.
CTGGGTACCGGCTGCTGAGAATTCCGGTCCACCATCTGACGAAAGGTCTTCGCTGATGCCGAAAGTCACGAACACACGACGGAGGTATGCGATAAGTCCTTTAGATCCTTCTGCTGTGCGTTCGACGACTGACCAATTTCTGTAACGGTCGACAACAAAGTGGCTAAAGCCGCCGTGATGAAAGTAGTCGGCGCAGATACGTTGGAAAGGATAAACGGGCAAAACCGGTGGCGTGGGAGGTGGATTGGGTTAGGATGGTGCCATGCGGTTGCATTGAAGACATGAAACCCGAAGATTTTGAGTGGCAGGAGTGATTCCAGGCCAAAAGACCGAAGCGTCGGCTCGAGTGGTCATGGAAGATGCGCCTTGATGCGCTGAGTGCAGTGCTTGCAGGACTTTCCGGCGTAAAGATGGCGTGACAATTATGCAGATTTTGTACAGAACAACTCCATCGCAAGAGTGTAGATGTTCTCGTTGACAGTAGTAGTCGCGAAGGTCGACAGGCATGTCGTGACGACATGCAGGGAAACCATCTTCAACATAGCCTATTAGAGCCATCATGGAGTCATGTCATCACTGGGAGTCGCCAGGCGGATGTCATCCCACGTAGTTGAATGTAGCGATTTCAGGGCGGGTGACGTCTCTGTGTTCGTCGATGATCTCTGAGCTCGTTGGCGATTCGCGAGTGTGTGTGAGGAAAGTACTCGGTAGGCATGGCACGTTGGCGTTTACTCCATCATACGTGGCCACGGCGATATCGTCAGGTAAGGAGACATCACTTGGCTCTCCTGCTGGATGTCGAATTACGCTGTCGGAAGCTTTGTGTTGGGCACCGGGAATATGGACCATGCGGAAGCGAAAGCGAAGAGATTTTTCCTTGAGGTTGCAAAGGCGTGGGTTGGGTATGTCCTCTAAAGATTGGTCCCTAAAAAGTAGCGGTTTGTGGTGCACAGCAATGAAAAGGTCATCGCAACCAATGACGAAATGACGGGCTTTGTTCAATGCGTCTATTACGACCAAGGCCTCTCTTTCGATAGGTTGGTAACGTGATTCAGCAGAGGACGTAAATCTGCTGCCGAAGGGGGCGATTTTCCATGCCGACTTACAGCAAAATGGTTGTGACGATGAACAAGTACGCTGTTTTTGCAGGAGCCAGAATCCGATGCCCGTTTTACTCCTATCTGTGGCGAGGCACATCGCGCGCGATTTGTCGAAGATCTCGACGCCTCCGGTGATCGCGCAGATTATCACCTTTGATTCATTAAAGAGGTCATTCAAGTCGCTTGTCTAATGGAACGGGGTATCAGGCTTCAAGAGTGCTCGAAATAGGAGCATCTTTTCAGCTGACGTGAAGGCATATGAAACTTGATTAATTAAACCGAACCAAGATACCCAGTCAGTTATGTTGAACGGTGTAGGGAAATACTTGATGGCTTCAAAGAGGCGATCACACGGTCGAAAAGAGTCAAGAGAGATTTGGAATCCGGCAAATTCGACAACGTCGTGGGCGTACACGAATTTTTCAGGGTTCACAGTGATGCCGTTACGGCCGCATAGATCGAGTAAATGAACGGCTTGGAAGAATGATCATTCTAACGTTTCAGACCACAGTAGGGTGTCATACACGCATTTTGTCTTGCGAGGTACGTCGGAAACAATTTCATCAAAACGGCGACTGCAGCCATCACTGGAGGCAAGGTATCCTTGAGGAGCGACTTTGTATCTGTAACGACCCCACGGAGTAATAAACGTGGTGAGATGTCGATCATCTGGGTGTAGAGGGATGCTATGGTACCCATTCCATGCGTCCAATATGGTCTTTTTGACGTTCTTCGTGACCGATCGGGCTTGTAGGAAAGGTGACTGCGCATGGTGAGTTTCACGGACTGCATGCCTATTGAGCGGTTGAAAGTCAACGGTACGTCGAGGTTTACCTGACCTTTTGGGGCACACAACCATCCTGAGGCACTAAGTCACCGGAACTCCTACGGGAATTGGCTCAATGACTCCGAGTCGGACGTCTTGGTCCAAGCCTGCTTTAATATCGTCTGTCCAATGGAGAGGGACAGGAATAGGATTGTGATAACTCACCGGTTGACCCGAAGCGTCGACCATTAGACGAAGTGAGGGACCATGAATCAGCGGGAAGGGCTGATGTTCGCAGACGTTGAAAGTGGACAAGCGGTAGTAATCACGCAGGTAATGTTTCAGTTTCTGACGATTCGCATTGGTAGCTGAGAAAGGTAGCATCTGAGGGACAGGCAGCGGTGCTTCTCGGTGGGGACAGGTACAATCCGATAAAAGTGATGAGTCTGCAGCACCGACGATAGTTGTGATGTTCATGCGAGGTGTAAGAGAGGATGAATGAAGGTGTCCTGGTCTGGGAGTTGTTTATCCGATTGTCGGAAAATGTGGCGTAATCAGACCGAGAGCTATACATGCCTGTTTGCTTAAATAGAGCCTGTCGCTGTTGTCCGTGATATAGACGATCTGTCGGGTGATTAAGATTTGTCCCTAGTCGGTCTTGCCAGATAGTCTGAGCACTAGCGCACCGAGGATGTTAATTCCTTTCTCATTGGCGGTATTCATGCGTAGTAGGTTTATTCCCGGTAGGTTATGAAGGCGAGCAGGTTTATTCCCGCGAGGCAGGATTGAAAAGCCGGTGTCAGCCATGTCGCGAGGACATGGAGGGCGTTTATTTATCTAAGCAGAATCCTAGCGCACTGATATCCGATGGGAGCCTCTGGATGGTGATGTCGATATACGGGTGTGGGTCGGAGGATCGATGGATCCAAGTATCGCATAGGTCGTTGTAGATGTGGTGGTCGAGAGTGAGAACTCTTTGACCTTCCGCGTTTATCCCGCAGTTGTTGTGTGGGTCGGGAGGGACGACTTTTTTGTCAGTTAAGATGCAGAGAGCATCGAATTGAGCACTATCGTGGCTTGCTGCTTGGCACGAGGTGGCTTGTTCATGCTACCACCACGACAGACGGAGTCGAAGTGGCCACGGATGTTACACTTTCCGCATGTGTAGCTGTAGGCAGAGCATCATTTTTCGCGTTCGATACGTCGAGTACCATGGTCATCCTTTTGTCCACAATATTTGCAAACATGTGAGTCGGTCTTGACGTTCGGTTTTCGCTGTGCCTTGCGATAACTGCTGAAGCCGTGCAAAGTGATAGGTTTAAGGATGGGGTAAATTGTTGAGACTTTACATTCAATTGAACCACTGTGTATGATTTAAGATTATAGTCTCATGCAGCGTAAGCTAATAAGATTTGATAAATAAAATCTCCAGGATATTGTGTTGTAGCACATGAAAACGACCGCCTTCACTAATGGACAACTAAATCATAGTCTATTCTCAGCATAACAACTTAACAGTGATCACTATTGACACAAGGAAATGCACAAAGAAGGAAGCCGCGTATTGCGCAATTGGACTGCAGAACATAGAAACAGAGAAAGATTAGATAATTGTCCAATTATACTGCACCACAACCTCTCTCGGCGCAAAACAGCAAATGCTTTTTACAAAATCAAATCTTGCGCTCTTGCCAAAAGGTAGAAGCTTTTCTTTGGGCGGTTAGGTCGCAGATTATACTCTGAATTGGATGAGGGAGCTGTATTGAGAGCAGACGTAGATGAGTCAACAGAATGAAACAGTAGACCAGAACCATTATCATAATTAAAGCTACCATTCCTTTGCACAGCAGGTTGAAGAAAACGCTCATTGATAAGGACGCTGCGTCGGCATGTCATTTTAATTTTCCCAGTTCTGCGATCTGCACGTCTAGTAATCATACCTCAGCTACTGAAATTGTCCCTAGGTCTTCTTCCAAGACGAAGCAATACTAATTCACCAGCTTCGTAATTCAAAATGCCAGCTTTGCGGCGGCGGTTGATAGAATCTAACGGAGCTATGATATCCCTACCATAACCTTGAATGGGATTTTCTGGAAGTGGATGTTCAATGTAGTGGACTTGCGGTAGTAGTAGATCTTGTGGATTTTCCTCACCAATAACATAAAGCAGACTTCAAGGTCATTATATCAGGATCGCATTCAGCTTCTTTGATAAGCTCTTGTCTGCTGACGGGAACACTTTCAGTCACCAAGCAAATAATAGAGCAGCTGATTTCTGCATCAGTAGGAGGAACTGACGTAACTGAATGTCTAGATAGTGCATCAGTATATTGATTGATTGTCACGACCAGGTATACATGTATATTCAGGACGAAACGAAAATTATTGTGAGAAAAGCTATCTCTGAATGCGAATGGGCAACTTGTCTATTGGATTATCGAAGAAACTGATCAGATGCCTGTTGTCAGTCTGTATTACAAAGCTTGAACCACCTAAAAATGTCCTCAGGCGTTGTACTTCGAACGAAATTGCGAGAAATTACATCTCTATTTCAGAATACCGACATTTGACACTAGCTAGCTTGCGCGACAAGAGCATAATTGGCATTTCCTGAATGCCACACCAATACCAGAGGCATCCGTTCTCAAGTACAAAAAAATGCATCGAAAAAAATGGCAAAGGTGAACATTTCTCCAATGCAGATTTCAAATTATCAAAATCTGTCTGAGCTTCAGGTGATCAGCTCAGCATCCTTGATTTTGTGAATCCCCATAAATGAGACGTAAGCGAGGTGAAATTTGAAATATACTTCTGTCCGACGTTAGAAATCAATACCAACAATGAACGCAGATCTCCTGGTCGTTGAAAGGTATTTGAATAGTTTCGCATTTAGCAGGATGCGGTGACACTCCGTCTGGGGATAATGGCTCCGAGAGATTCAATTTCTTTGACGCGAAATATGCACTTGATGATAATGCACTTGAAGTTTAATACACTGCCTTGGAATCGACAAAACAGAATGAAGTTCTGAAACAGACATGACCTTGTGAAACAGTTCGCGTGCTGAATTTCTTCCAGATAGCATTCTGGTAAATTGGGAATTCCCGATCGGAGTACTCAATACAAGATGATGTTGGGATACCTTGGCAATCGGAATTGGGTAATAACCGGATCGAGCGTCAATTAGAAAAAATACATTTGCGCCTGCAATTTCGATAATCCTTCAACTTCAAGCATGTGGAATAACTCACGCTGAATAGCTTTGCTAACCAACCGTCTCCATTCTTTTTTCTCCATCTGCAAAAAATTTGAGCACCAAGACAAGACGTCAGTTTTCTCGATTATACTATCGCATTTCAGAAAGTTGAGCTTTCAACAGCTTTCTTGAATAACCAAGAAAGAATACGACGTGTAGGTACGTACGTCGGTGTCATTTCATGATTGACGCAAATCTCGTATTGAACATCTTTTATGCAAGGAAGTCCTTGAACTAATTCGAAAAATTTGAGGAAAATGCGGGTAGAGTCACTGTCAGCTTCTGATATTCATCGACTCACTATTGGAGGGATTATATCAAGTTCAATGGTCAAACTGTAGCCGAACAAAGGCAATTCATCGTCATCGGCAACCACAGTAAAAGTTGCATCGCATTCGTGGTCACCATAATAAACTCGAAGATTACAGGAGCCGATCAAAGGAAGAATCGGTCCACCGTAACATCGGTTTTTTGGATTTGACGGCACATGATTCACTTCAAGAGGAAGGAATGCTGAGGAATAATATTGACAGCAGCTCCAGAATGAGCTACACAATCGCATGACTGTCC
>CAJQUW010008710.1:135000-138622 GCA_907163375.1 Prostheceraeus crozeri
CCCCCCCCCCCCCCCCCCCCCCCCCCCCCCCCCCCACCCCCCCCCCCCCCCCCCCCCCCCCCCCCCCCCCCCCCCCCCCCCCCCCCCCCCCCCCCCCCCCCCCCCCCCCCCCCCCCCCCCACCCCCCCCCCCCCCCCCCCCCCCCCCCCCCCCCCCCCCCCCCCCCCCCCCCCCCACACACCCCCCCCCCCCCCCCCCCCCCCCCCCCCCCCCCCCCCCCCCCCCCCACCCCCCCCCCCCCCCCCCCCCCCCCCCCCCCCCCCCCCCCCCCCCCCCCCCCCCCCCCCCCCCCCCCCCCCCCCCCCCCCCCCCCCCCCCCCCCCCCCCCCCCCCCCCCCCCCCCCCCCCCCCCCCCCCCCCCCCCCCCCCCCCCCCCCCCCCCCCCCCCCCCCCCCCCCCCCCCCCCCCCCCCCCCCCCCCCCCCCCCCCCCCCCCCCCCCCCCCCCCCCCCCCCCCCCCCCCCCCCCCCCCCCCCCCCCCCCCCCCCCCCCCCCCCCCCCCCCCCCCCCCCCCCCCCCCCCCCCCCCCCCCCCCCCCCCCCCCCCCCCCCCCCCCCCCCCCCCCCCCCCCCCCCCCCCCCCCCCCCCCCCCCCCCCCCCCCCCCCCCCCCCCCCCCCCCCCCCCCCCCCCCCCCCCCCCCCCCCCCCCCCCCCCCCCCCCCCCCCCCCCCCCCCCCCCCCCCCCCCCCCCCCCCCCCCCCCCCCCCCCCCCCCCCCCCCCCCCCCCCCCCCCCCCCCCCCCCCCCCCCCCCCCCCCCCCCCCCCCCCCCCCCCCCCCCCCCCCCCCCCCCCCCCCCCCCCCCCCCCCCCCCCCCCCCCCCCCCCCCCCCCCCCCCCCCCCCCCCCCCCCCCCCCCCCCCCCCCCCCCCCCCCCCCCCCCCCCCCCCCCCCCCCCCCCCCCCCCCCCCCCCCCCCCCCCCCCCCCCCCCCCCCCCCCCCCCCCCCCCCCCCCCCCCCCCCCCCCCCCCCCCCCCCCCCCCCCCCCCCCCCCCCCCCCCCCCCCCCCCCCCCCCCCCCCCCCCCCCCCCCCCCCCCCCCCCCCCCCCCCCCCCCCCCCCCCCCCCCCCCCCCCCCCCCCCCCCCCCCCCCCCCCCCCCCCCCCCCCCCCCCCCCCCCCCCCCCCCCCCCCCCCCCCCCCCCCCCCCCCCCCCCCCCCCCCCCCCCCCCCCCCCCCCCCCCCCCCCCCCCCCCCCCCCCCCCCCCCCCCCCCCCCCCCCCCCCCCCCCCCCCCCCCCCCCCCCCCCCCCCCCCCCCCCCCCCCCCCCCCCCCCCCCCCCCCCCCCCCCCCCCCCCCCCCCCCCCCCCCCCCCCCCCCCCCCCCCCCCCCCCCCCCCCCCCCCCCCCCCCCCCCCCCCCCCCCCCCCCCCCCCCCCCCCCCCCCCCCACCCCCCCCCCCCCCACAAACCCCCCCCCCACAAAACAACAAAACCCCACCAAGAGAAATAGTCAAGCGAGTTATTGAGCAGAGAATGAAATATCAGTATCTCTTTAGTGACTCCGCATCTTGCGTCCGTACTTAATAGCATTCTTATTTCTTTGGATTACCAGCTGTAATAGGTTGATTGATTTGTGTTTGCTTTTAAGAAAGGGAAATGTTTGTTTACTTCACCCTTAAGTCTTGCATATTTCTGCACTGCTGTCTCTGTACTTTTGTTTGAAGGGGAAACTTGATATCAAGACAGTGACAGCTATATGCACGTGAATATATAATTTGTTTGCATTATATTTCGGGTCTAGTTATAGGCCGGAGTCCGGCAAAAATGATAGGACTCCGGTACTCCGACTCCGCAACCCTGAATCAAGGGAAGTGTTTTGACATCTTCTGTGAACAAACGTTCTCCAGTTCTGTCATTGCTCATGCTGATCACACAAACATCTCGCTACGATTACTGAAATCGCAGCCAGAACAGATACGAATGTCATGTGCATGCTGAAATCTTCAACTGACCATGTTATAAATACGGTGGCAAACATGATGCCTTGCAATAAACGATGGAGTAATGGTAGGTCTGCTTAAGCTGCGTGGCTTCAATCAGTTAGATTCAGAAGAAATATTCATCAATTCATTCTTTCCCCCCCCCCACCCGAATAAAAATACTGTAATACCTGTGGGCCTGGCTGAAATGTCACATTCAAACTTGCTTGTAGAGTAAATACACACTTTCATATGTATCTTACACATGAACAGGTGAGTGATCGAATGATTTACAGGGCTGCAGGCCCCGGTTGTTTGAAGGAACGCAACTGGCGGGGCAGGTGTCAAAAGCTTTCATGAAACAATCAGGATGTGGATAAACTTCGTTTTGCGAAGTCATTTTCTGAGCAAGATTCCAATGTTGTTAACTGATCTGTTCGCAGTGAAGTTTTCCTTCATCTTTAGAGAGTAGTATACTCATCTGTCAACAATTCCTTCATCGTTAAAAAGTTTTCCTAAGTTGTCAGAAATTAACAGCTGTACATATTCAAATAGTCTCATAAATTCAAGTGTTAAAACAAGTTTCATAAGAACTGCTGCTTGAATAAATCTAGCATGTTAGTGAACAAGATACCTTGGCTCGAAAGTCGTCTATTGACCTATAAAAAATCAATCATGTCAAGTGATAGATCTTCGGCCTCAAGTGCCTTCTTAGTGGTATTTGTTTGTTGAATACGAGATGATCAACGTGAAGGTGCAGACCGTAGCCAGGTCATTCGTGTATTCTATTGATATGATTATAGGATTCACGTGTGCAGCAATTTCGGCTTAAGATCATGTTGTTGCTCGTGTGTTCGTCAGTTCGGCAATGAAATCGATCTGAAACCTCGATTCCATCAATATTTCGATGCACTTTTCTGGCGTGTTCGTAGAGCACTGCATACGGATTTGATTAATAGCGTAAGTACATTGGGTACATATATACATACTTGCTCTATGGGTGGAGTATCAATTCAGTCACAGAGTAGGTATACTAGGTAGAGGTAGCTCCGCATTTATTAAATCCAAAATGTGTATACATTTTCGCATGCACTTTCGATTTTATTAAATGAACTCACGGGATATGCAGTCGGAATTGTTTCCAAATGCTAGATGTGCAAATGTTTGCAGTTTTGAAGAAATTACAACGGAATTGATCGAACATGATGGTATAATTCAGCAGGAAATTATATTATTTTGCAGATTCCGTGTCATGACAGCCTTGGAGAGGTGATGTTTGTTAAATAAGCAATTCGATAGGTTCCCAGTACTTTCATGCTCAACCTCAAAGTATTTTCTTAAGCATGATCATGTCTGTGATCATATCATAAGCGACCTGTCACTGCAGAGCAAAGTCGTTAATCAAAGACAATGAATTCAATTAAACTTTGGAAAAAGATGTAATTTTAGGTACACAGTATTCAGATTCAAGAAAGAAACCTGAATTAGTGAATCATAAAATATTGCCGTTGAAAATTGAATTAAAAACTCAGCCAAGGAAAGCACGAATAACCGCGACTTTTTCATGAAGACTTTGTTATATTATCTCATGAAATTCCTTGTAATCGCTTGATTTCTTTTTAGTTAGGATGCCTTTCAGCGAATATCATAAGACAATGGATCTTCGGCAAATATTCATTCCTTGTTGATATCCAACACTACTTACATA